>CAXAJV010001170.1:0-187000 GCA_963969225.1 Xylocopa violacea
GCCGCGCATCGCGCAACAATGGTCTTATAAACGCATGAAACGAACAACGTTATGGCCGCCGTCGGGTGGCGCCGAACGAACGTCGGTCATTACCCGCCGCGCATCATGCATCAATGATCATAGAAACGCTTGAAACGAACAACGTTAAGGCCGCCGTCGGGTGCCGTCGAACGAACGTCGGTCATTACCCGCCGCGCATCGCGCAACAATGGTCTTATAAACGCATGAAACGAACAACGTTATGGCCGCCGTCGGGTTCCGCCGAACGAACGCCGGTCATTACCCGCCGCGCATCGCGCAACAATGGTCTTATAAACGCATGAAACGAACAACGTTATGGCCGCCGTCGGGTGCCGCCGAAAGAACGTCGGTCATTACCCGCCGCGCATCGCGCAACAATGGTCTTATAAACGCATGAAACGAACAACGTTATGGCCGCCGTCGGGTGCCGCCGAACGAACGTCGGTCATTACCCGCCGCGCATCGCGCAACAATGGTCTTATAAATGCATGAAACGAACAACGTTATGGCCGCCGTCGGGTGGCGCCGAACGAACGTCGGTCATTACCCGCCGCGCATCGCGCAACAATGGTCTTTTAAACGCATGAAACGAACAACGTTATGGCCGCCGTCGGGTGGCGCCGAACGAACGTCGGTCATTACCCGCCGCGCATCGCGCAACAATGGTCTTATAAACGCATGAAACGAACAACGTTATGGCCGCCGTCGGGTGCCGCCGAAAGAACGTCGGTCATTACCCGCCGCGCATCGCGCAACAATGGTCTTATAAACGCATGAAACGAACAACGTTAGGGCCGCCGTCGGGTGCCGCCGAACGAACGTCGGTCATTACCCGCCGCGCATCGCGCAACAGTGGTCTTATAAACGCATGAAGCGAACAACGTTATGGCCGCCGTCGGGTGCCGCCGAAGAAACGTCGGTCATTACCCGCCGCGCATCGCGCAACAATGGTCTTATAAACGCTTGAAACGAACAACGTTATGGCCGCCGTCGGGTGCCGCCGAAGAAACGTCGGTCATTACCCGCCGCGCATCGCGCAACAATGGTCTTATAAACGCTTGAAACGAACAACGTTAAGGCCGCCGTCGTGTGCCGCTGAACGAACGTAGGTCATTACCCGCCGCGCATCGCGCAACAGTGGTCTTATAAACGCATGAAGCGAACAACGTTATGGCCGCCGTCGGGTGCCGCCGAAAGAACGTCAGTCATTACCCGCCGCGCATCGCGCAACAATGGTCTTATAAACGCATGAAACGAAGTAAGTTATGGCGGGCGTTGGGTGCCGCCGAACGAACGTCGGTCATTACCCGCCGCGCATCGCGCAACAATGGTCTTATAAACGCATGAAACGAACAACGTTATGGCCGCCGTCGGGTGCCGCCGAACGAACGTCGGTCATTACCCGCCGCGCATCGCGCAACAATGGTCTTATAAACGCATGAAACGAACAACGTTATGGCCGCCGTTGGGTGCCGCCGAAAGAACGTCGGTCATTACCGGCCGCGCATCGCGCAACAATGGTCTTATAAACGCATGAAACGAACAACGTTATGGCCGCCGTCGGGTGCCGCCGAACGAACGTCGGTCATTACCCGCCGCGCATCGCGCAACAATGGTCTTATAAACGCATGAAACGAACAACGTTATGGCCGCCGTCGGGTGCCGCCGAACGAACGTCGGTCATTACCCGCCGCGCATCGCGCAACAATGGTCTTATAAACGCATGAAACGAACAACGTTATGGCCGCCGTCGGGTGCCGCCGAAAGAACGTCGGTCATTACCGGCCGCGCATCGCGCAACAATGGTCTTATAAACGCATGAAACGAACAACGTTATGGCCGCCGTCGGGTGCCGCCGAAAGAACGTCGGTCATTACCCGCCGTGCATCGCGCAACAATGGTCTTATGAACGCATGAAACTAACAAAGTTATGGCCGCCGTCGGGTGCCGCTGAACGAACGTAGGTCATTACCCGCCGCGCATCGCGCAACAGTGGTCTTATAAACGCATGAAGCGAACAACGTTATGGCCGCCGTCGGGTGCCGCCGAAGAAACGTCGGTCATTACCCGCCGCGCATCGCGCAACAATGGTCTTATAAACGCTTGAAACGAACAACGTTATGGCCGCCGTCGGGTGCCGCCGAAGAAACGTCGGTCATTACCCGCCGCGCATCGCGCAACAATGGTCTTTTAAACGCATGAAACGAACAACGTTATGGCCGCCGTCGGGTGCCGCCGAACGAACGTCGGTCATTAGCCGCCGCGCATCGCGCAACAATGGTCTTATAAACGCATGAAACGAACAACGTTATGGCCGCCGTCGGGTGCCGCCGAACGAACGTCGGTCATTACCCGCCGCGCATCGCGCAACAATGGTCTTATAAACGCATGAAACGAACAACGTTATGGCCGCCGTCGGGTGCCGCCGAACGAACGTCGGTCATTACCCGCCGCGCATCGCGCAACAATGGTCTTATAAACGCTTGAAACGAACAACGCTATGGCCGCCGTCTTGTGCCGCCAAACGAACGTCGGTCATTACCCGCCGCGCATCGCGCAATAATGGTCTTATAAACGCATGAAACGAACAACGTTGTGGCCGCTGTCGGGTGCCGCCGAACGAACGTCGGTCATTACCCGCCGCGCATCGCGCAACAATGGTCTTATAAACGCATGAAACGAACAACGTTATGGCCGCCGTCGGGTGCCGCCGAAAGAACGTCGGTCATTACCCGCCGCGCATCGCGCAACAATGGTCTTATAAACGCATGAAACGAACAACGTTATGGCCGCCGTCGGGTGCCGCCGAACGAACGTCGGTCATTACCCGCCGCGCATCGCGCAACAATGGTCTTATAAACGCATGAAACGAACAACGTTATGGCCGCCGTCGGGTGCCGCCGAACGAACGTCGGTCATTACCCGCCGCGCATCGCGCAACAATGGTCTTATAAACGCATGAAACGAACAACGTTATGGCCGCCGTCGGGTGCCGCCGAAAGAACGTCGGTCATTACCGGCCGCGCATCGCGCAACAATGGTCTTATAAACGCATGAAACGAACAACGTTATGGCCGCCGTCGGGTGCCGCCGAAAGAACGTCGGTCATTACCCGCCGCGCATCGCGCAACAATGGTCTTATAAACGCATGAAACTAACAAAGTTATGGCCGCCGTCGGGTGCCGCTGAACGAACGTAGGTCATTACCCGCCGCGCATCGCGCAACAGTGGTCTTATAAACGCATGAAGCGAACAACGTTATGGCCGCCGTCGGGTGCCGCCGTCGGGTGCCGCCGAAGAAACGTCGGTCATTACCCGCCGCGCATCGCGCAACAATGGTCTTATAAACGCTTGAAACGAACAACGTTATGGCCGCCGTCGGGTGCCGCCGAAGAAACGTCGGTCATTACCCGCCGCGCATCGCGCAACAATGGTCTTATAAACGCTTGAAACGAACAACGTTAAGGCCGCCGTCGTGTGCCGCCGAACGAACTTCGGTCATTACCCGCCGCGCATCGCGCAACAATGGTCTTATAAACGCTTGAAACGAACAACGTTATGGCGGGCGTTGGGTGCCGCCGAACGAACGTCGGTCATTACCCGCCGCGCATCGCGCAACAATGGTCTTATAAACGCATGAA
This sequence comes from Xylocopa violacea, assembly GCA_963969225.1. Classification (NCBI taxonomy): domain Eukaryota; kingdom Metazoa; phylum Arthropoda; class Insecta; order Hymenoptera; family Apidae; genus Xylocopa; species Xylocopa violacea. The sequence continues at coordinate 3,663 of CAXAJV010001170.1, forward strand.
ACGAACAACGTTATGGCCGCCGTCGGGTGCCGCCGAACGAACGTCGGTCATTACCCGCCGCGCATCGCGCAACAATGGTCTTATAAACGCATGAAACGAACAACGTTATGGCCGCCGTTGGGTGCCGCCGAAAGAACGTCGGTCATTACCGGCCGCGCATCGCGCAACAATGGTCTTATAAACGCATGAAACGAACAACGTTATGGCCGCCGTCGGGTGCCGCCGAACGAACGTCGGTCATTACCCGCCGCGCATCGCGCAACAATGGTCTTATAAACGCATGAAACGAACAACGTTATGGCCGCCGTCGGGTGCCGCCGAACGAACGACGGTCATTACCCGCCGCGCATCGCGCAACAATGGTCTTACAAACGCATGAAACGAACAACGTTGTGGCCGCCGTCGGGTGCCGCCGAACGAACGTCGGTCATTACCCGCCGCGCATCGCGCAACAATGGTCTTATAAACGCATGAAACGAACAACGTTATTGCCGCCGTCGGGTGCCGCCGAACGAACGTCGGTCATTACCCGCCGCGCATCGCGCATCAATGATCATAGAAACGATTGAAACGAACAACGTTAAGGCCGGCGTCGGGTGCCGCCGAACGAACGTCGGTCATTACCCGCCGCGCATCGCGCAACAATGGTCTTATAAACGCATGAAACGAACAACGTTATGGCCGCCGTCGGGTGCCGCCGAACGAACGTCGGTCATTACCCGCCGCGCATCGCGCAACAATGGTCTTATAAACGCATGAAACGAACAACGTTATGGCCGCCGTCGGGTGGCGCCGAACGAACGTCGGTCATTACCCGCCGCGCATCGCGCAACAATGGTCTTATAAACGCATGAAACGAACAACGTTATGGCCGCCGTCGGGTGGCGCCGAACGAACGTCGGGGATTACCCGCCGCGCATCGCGCAACAATGGTCTTATAAACGCATGAAACGAACAACGTTATGGCCGCCGTCGGGTGCCGCCGAAAGAACGTCGGTCATTACCCGCCGCGCATCGCGCAACAATGGTCTTATAAACGCATGAAACGAACAACGTTAGGGCCGCCGTCTTGTGCCGCCGAACGAACGTCGGTCATTACCCGCCGCACATCGCGCGACAATGGTCTTATAAACGCATGAAACGAACAACGTTATGGCCGCCGTCGGGTGGCGCCGAACGAACGTCGGTCATACCCGCCGCGCATCGCGCAACAATGGTCTTATAAACGCATGAAACGAACAACGTTATGGCCGCCGTCGGGTGGCGCCGAACGAACGTCGGTCATTACCCGCCGCGCATCATGCATCAATGATCATAGAAACGCTTGAAACGAACAACGTTAAGGCCGCCGTCGGGTGCCGTCGAACGAACGTCGGTCATTACCCGCCGCGCATCGCGCAACAATGGTCTTATAAACGCATGAAACGAACAACGTTATGGCCGCCGTCGGGTGCCGCCGAACGAACGTCGGTCATTAGCCGCCGCGCATCGCGCAACAATGGTCTTATAAACGCATGAAACGAACAACGTTATGGCCGCCGTCGGGTGGCGCCGAACGAACGTCGGTCATTACCCGCCGCGCATCGCGCAACAATGGTCTTATAAACGCATGAAACGAACAACGTTATGGCCGCCGTCGGGTGCCGCCGAAAGAACGTCGGTCATTACCCGCCGCGCATCGCGCAACAATGGTCTTATAAACGCATGAAACGAAAAACGTTAGGGCCGCCGTCGGGTGCCGCCGAACGAACGTCGGTCATTACCCGCCGCGCATCGCGCAACAATGGTCTTATAAACGCATGAAACGAACAAGGTTATGGCCGCCGTCGGGTGTCGCCGAACGAACGTCGGTCATTACCCGCCGCGCATCGCGCAACAATGGTCTTATAAACGCATGAAACGAACAACGTTATGGCCGCCGTCGGGTGGCGCCGAACGAACGTCGGTCATTACCCGCCGCGCATCGCGCAACAATGGTCTTATAAACGCATGAAACGAACAACGTTATGGCCGCCGTCGGGTGCCGCCGAAAGAACGTCGGTCATTACCCGCCGCGCATCGCGCAACAATGGTCTTATAAACGCATGAAACGAACAACGTTATGGCCGCCGTCGGGTGCCGCCGAAAGAACGTCGGTCATTACCCGCCGCGCATCGCGCAACAATGGTCTTACAAACGCATGAAACGAACTAAGTTATGGCCGCCGTCGTGTGCCGCCGAACGAACGTCGGTCATTACCCGCCGCGCATCGCGCAACAATGGTCTTATAAACGCATGAAACGAACAACGTTATGGCCGCCTTCGGGTGCCGCCGAAAGAACGTCGGTCATTACCCGCCGCGCGTCGCGCAACAATGGTCTTATAAACGCATGAAACGAACAACGTTATGGCCGCCGTCGGGTGCCGCCGAACGAACGTCGGTCATTACCCGCCGCGCATCGCGCAACAATGGTCTTATAAACGCATGAAACGAACAACGTTATGGCCGCCGTCGTGTGCCGCCGAACGAACGTCGGTCATTACCCGCCGCGCATCGCGCAACAATGGTCTTATAAACGCATGAAACGAACAACGTTATGGCCGCCTTCGGGTGCCGCCGAAAGAACGTCGGTCATTACCCGCCGCGCATCGCGCAACAATGGTCTTATAAACGCATGAAACGAACAACGTTATGGCCGCCGTCGGGTGCCGCCGAACGAACGTCGGTCATTACCCGCCGCGCATCGCGCAACAATGGTCTTATAAACGCATGAAACGAACAACGTTATGGCCGCCGTCGGGTGGCGCCGAACGAACGTCGGTCATACCCGCCGCGCATCGCGCAACAATGGTCTTATAAACGCATGAAACGAACAACGTTATGGCCGCCGTCGGGTGGCGCCGAACGAACGTCGGTCATTACCCGCCGCGCATCATGCATCAATGATCATAGAAACGCTTGAAACGAACAACGTTAAGGCCGCCGTCGGGTGCCGTCGAACGAACGTCGGTCATTACCCGCCGCGCATCGCGCAACAATGGTCTTATAAACGCATGAAACGAACAACGTTATGGCCGCCGTCGGGTGCCGCCGAACGAACGTCGGTCATTAGCCGCCGCGCATCGCGCAACAATGGTCTTATAAACGCATGAAACGAACAACGTTATGGCCGCCGTCGGGTGCCGCCGAACGAACGTCGGTCATTAGCCGCCGCGCATCGCGCAACAATGGTCTTATAAACGCATGAAACGAACAACGTTATGGCCGCCGTCGGGTGCCGCCGAACGAACGTCGGTCATTACCCGCCGCGCATCGCGCATCAATGGTCTTATAAACGCATGAAACGAACAACGTTATGGCCGCCGTCGGGTGCCGCCGAACGAACGTCGGTCATTACCCGCCGCGCATCGCGCAACAATGGTCTTATAAACGCATGAAACGAACAACGTTATGGCCGCCGTCGGGTGGCGCCGAACGAACGTCGGTCATTAGCCGCCGCGCATCGCGCAACAATGGTCTTATAAACGCATGAAACGAACAACGTTATGGCCGCCGTCGGGTGCCGCCGAACGAACGTCGGTCATTACCCGCCGCGCATCGCGCAACAATGGTCTTATAAACGCATGAAACGAACAACGTTATGGCCGCCGTCGGGTGCCGCCGAACGAACGTCGGTCATTACCCGCCGCGCATCGCGCAACAATGGTCTTATAAACGCATGAAACGAACAACGTTATGGCCGCCGTCGGGTGGCGCCGAACGAACGTCGGTCATTACCCGCCGCGCATCGCGCAACAATGGTCTTATAAACGCATGAAACGAACAACGTTATGGCCGCCGTCGGGTGGCGCCGAACGAACGTCGGTCATTACCCGCCGCGCATCGCGCAACAATGGTCTTATAAACGCATGAAACGAACAACGTTATGGCCGCCGTCGGGTGCCGCCGAAAGAACGTCGGTCATTACCCGCCGCGCATCGCGCAACAATGGTCTTATAAACGCATGAAACGAACAACGTTAGGGCCGCCGTCGGGTGCCGCCGAACGAACGTCGGTCATTACCCGCCGCGCATCGCGCAACAATGGTCTTATAAACGCATGAAACGAACAAGGTTATGGCCGCCGTCGGGTGTCGCCGAACGAACGTCGGTCATTACCCGCCGCGCATCGCGCAACAATGGTCTTATAAACGCATGAAACGAACAACGTTATGGCCGCCGTCGGGTGGCGCCGAACGAACGTCGGTCATTACCCGCCGCGCATCGCGCAACAATGGTCTTATAAACGCATGAAACGAACAACGTTATGGCCGCCGTCGGGTGGCGCCGAACGAACGTCGGTCATTACCCGCCGCGCATCGCGCAACAATGGTCTTATAAACGCATGAAACGAACAACGTTATGGCCGCCGTCGGGTGCCGCCGAACGAACGTCGGTCATTACCCGCCGCGCATCGCGCAACAATGGTCTTATAAACGCATGAAACGAACAACGTTAGGGCCGCCGTCTTGTGCCGCCGAACGAACGTCGGTTATTACCCGCCGCACATCGCGCGACAATTGTCTTATAAACGCATGAAACGAACAACGTTATGGCCGCCGTCGGGTGTCGCCGAACGAACGTCGGTCATTACCCGCCGCGCATCGCGCAACAATGGTCTTATAAACGCATGAAACGAACAACGTTATGGCCGCCGTCGGGTGGCGCCGAACGAACGTCGGTCATTACCCGCCGCGCATCGCGCAACAATGGTCTTATAAACGCATGAAACGAACAACGTTATGGCCGCCGTCGGGTGGCGCCGAACGAACGTCGGTCATTACCCGCCGCGCATCGCGCAACAATGGTCTTATAAACGCATGAAACGAACAACGTTATGGCCGCCGTCGGGTGCCGCCGAACGAACGTCGGTCATTACCCGCCGCGCATCGCGCAACAATGGTCTTATAAACGCATGAAACGAACAACGTTATGGCCGCCGTCGGGTGGCGCCGAACGAACGTCGGTCATTACCCGCCGCGCATCGCGCAACAATGGTCTTATAAACGCATGAAACGAACAACGTTATGGCCGCCGTCGGGTGCCGCCGAACGAACGTCGGTCATTACCCGCCGCGCATCGCGCAACAATGGTCTTATAAACGCATGAAACGAACAACGTTATGGCCGCCGTCGGGTGCCGCCGAAAGAACGTCGGTCATTACCCGCCGCGCATCGCGCAACAATGGTCTTATAAACGCATGAAACGAACAACGTTAGGGCCGCCGTCGGGTGCCGCCGAACGAACGTCGGTCATTACCCGCCGCGCATCGCGCAACAATGGTCTTATAAACGCATGAAACGAACAAGGTTATGGCCGCCGTCGGGTGTCGCCGAACGAACGTCGGTCATTACCCGCCGCGCATCGCGCAACAATGGTCTTATAAACGCATGAAACGAACAACGTTATGGCCGCCGTCGGGTGCCGCCGAACGAACGTCGGTCATTACCCGCCGCGCATCGCGCAACAATGGTCTTATAAACGCATGAAACGAACAACGTTATGGCCGCCGTCGGGTGCCGCCGAAAGAACGTCGGTCATTACCCGCCGCGCATCGCGCAACAATGGTCTTACAAACGCATGAAACGAACTAAGTTATGGCCGCCGTCGTGTGCCGCCGAACGAACGTCGGTCATTACCCGCCGCGCATCGCGCAACAATGGTCTTATAAACGCATGAAACGAACAACGTTATGGCCGCCTTCGGGTGCCGCCGAAAGAACGTCGGTCATTACCCGCCGCGCATCGCGCAACAATGGTCTTATAAACGCATGAAACGAACAACGTTATGGCCGCCGTCGGGTGCCGCCGAACGAACGTCGGTCATTACCCGCCGCGCATCGCGCAACAATGGTCTTATAAACGCATGAAACGAACAACGTTATGGCCGCGGTCGGGTGGCGCCGAACGAACGTCGGTCATTACCCGCCGCGCATCGCGCAACAATGGTCTTATAAACGCATGAAACGAACAACGTTATGGCCGCCGTCGGGTGCCGCCGAACGAACGTCGGTCATTACCCGCCGCGCATCGCGCAACAATGGTCTTATAAACGCATGAAACGAACAACGTTATGGCCGCCGTCGGGTGGCGCCGAACGAACGTCGGTCATTACCCGCCGCGCATCGCGCAACAATGGTCTTATAAACGCATGAAACGAACAACGTTATGGCCGCCGTCGGGTGGCGCCGAACGAACGTCGGTCATACCCGCCGCGCATCGCGCAACAATGGTCTTATAAACGCATGAAACGAACAACGTTATGGCCGCCGTCGGGTGGCGCCGAACGAACGTCGGTCATTACCCGCCGCGCATCATGCATCAATGATCATAGAAACGCTTGAAACGAACAACGTTAAGGCCGCCGTCGGGTGCCGTCGAACGAACGTCGGTCATTACCCGCCGCGCATCGCGCAACAATGGTCTTATAAACGCATGAAACGAACAACGTTATGGCCGCCGTCGGGTGCCGTCGAACGAACGTCGGTCATTAGCCGCCGCGCATCGCGCAACAATGGTCTTATAAACGCATGAAACGAACAACGTTATGGCCGCCGTCGGGTGCCGCCGAACGAACGTCGGTCATTACCCGCCGCGCATCGCGCAACAATGGTCTTATAAACGCATGAAACGAACAACGTTATGGCCGCCGTCGGGTGCCGCCGAACGAACGTCGGTCATTACCCGCCGCGCATCGCGCAACAATGGTCTTATAAACGCATGAAACCAACAACGTTAGGGCCGCCGTCGGGTGCCGCCGAACGAACGTCGGTCATTACCCGCCGCGCATCGCGCAACAATGGTCTTATAAACGCATGAAACGAACAAGGTTATGGCCGCCGTCGGGTGTCGCCGAACGAACGTCGGTCATTACCCGCCGCGCATCGCGCAACAATGGTCTTATAAACGCATGAAACGAACAACGTTATGGCCGCCGTCGGGTGCCGCCGAACGAACGTCGGTCATTAGCCGCCGCGCATCGCGCAACAATGGTCTTATAAACGCATGAAACGAACAACGTTATGGCCGCCGTCGGGTGCCGCCGAACGAACGTCGGTCATTACCCGCCGCGCATCGCGCAACAATGGTCTTATAAACGCATGAAACGAACAACGTTATGGCCGCCGTCGGGTGGCGCCGAACGAACGTCGGTCATTACCCGCCGCGCATCGCGCAACAATGGTCTTATAAACGCATGAAACGAACAACGTTATGGCCGCCGTCGGGTGCCGCCGAACGAACGTCGGTCATTACCCGCCGCGCATCGCGCAACAATGGTCTTATAAACGCATGAAACGAACAACGTTATGGCCGCCGTCGGGTGCCGCCGAAAGAACGTCGGTCATTACCCGCCGCGCATCGCGCAACAATGGTCTTATAAACGCATGAAACGAACAACGTTAGGGCCGCCGTCGGGTGCCGCCGAACGAACGTCGGTCATTACCCGCCGCGCATCGCGCAACAATGGTCTTATAAACGCATGAAACGAACAAGGTTATGGCCGCCGTCGGGTGTCGCCGAACGAACGTCGGTCATTACCCGCCGCGCATCGCGCAACAATGGTCTTATAAACGCATGAAACGAACAACGTTATGGCCGCCGTCGGGTGCCGCCGAACGAACGTCGGTCATTACCCGCCGCGCATCGCGCAACAATGGTCTTATAAACGCATGAAACGAACAACGTTATGGCCGCCGTCGGGTGCCGCCGAAAGAACGTCGGTCATTACCCGCCGCGCATCGCGCAACAATGGTCTTACAAACGCATGAAACGAACTAAGTTATGGCCGCCGTCGTGTGCCGCCGAACGAACGTCGGTCATTACCCGCCGCGCATCGCGCAACAATGGTCTTATAAACGCATGAAACGAACAACGTTATGGCCGCCTTCGGGTGCCGCCGAAAGAACGTCGGTCATTACCCGCCGCGCATCGCGCAACAATGGTCTTATAAACGCATGAAACGAACAACGTTATGGCCGCCGTCGGGTGCCGCCGAACGAACGTCGGTCATTACCCGCCGCGCATCGCGCAACAATGGTCTTATAAACGCATGAAACGAACAACGTTATGGCCGCGGTCGGGTGGCGCCGAACGAACGTCGGTCATTACCCGCCGCGCATCGCGCAACAATGGTCTTATAAACGCATGAAACGAACAACGTTATGGCCGCCGTCGGGTGCCGCCGAACGAACGTCGGTCATTACCCGCCGCGCATCGCGCAACAATGGTCTTATAAACGCATGAAACGAACAACGTTATGGCCGCCGTCGGGTGGCGCCGAACGAACGTCGGTCATTACCCGCCGCGCATCGCGCAACAATGGTCTTATAAACGCATGAAACGAACAACGTTATGGCCGCCGTCGGGTGGCGCCGAACGAACGTCGGTCATACCCGCCGCGCATCGCGCAACAATGGTCTTATAAACGCATGAAACGAACAACGTTATGGCCGCCGTCGGGTGGCGCCGAACGAACGTCGGTCATTACCCGCCGCGCATCATGCATCAATGATCATAGAAACGCTTGAAACGAACAACGTTAAGGCCGCCGTCGGGTGCCGTCGAACGAACGTCGGTCATTACCCGCCGCGCATCGCGCAACAATGGTCTTATAAACGCATGAAACGAACAACGTTATGGCCGCCGTCGGGTGCCGTCGAACGAACGTCGGTCATTAGCCGCCGCGCATCGCGCAACAATGGTCTTATAAACGCATGAAACGAACAACGTTATGGCCGCCGTCGGGTGCCGCCGAACGAACGTCGGTCATTACCCGCCGCGCATCGCGCAACAATGGTCTTATAAACGCATGAAACGAACAACGTTATGGCCGCCGTCGGGTGCCGCCGAACGAACGTCGGTCATTACCCGCCGCGCATCGCGCAACAATGGTCTTATATATGCATGAAACGAACAACGTTATGGCCGCCGTCGGGTGGCGCCGAACGAACGTCGGTCATTACCCGCCGCGCATCGCGCAACAATGGTCTTATAAACGCATGAAACGAACAACGTTATGGCCGCCGTCGGGTGGCGCCGAACGAACGTCGGTCATTACCCGCCGCGCATCGCGCAACAATGGTCTTATAAACGCATGAAACGAACAACGTTATGGCCGCCGTCGGGTGCCGCCGAAAGAACGTCGGTCATTACCCGCCGCGCATCGCGCAACAATGGTCTTATAAACGCATGAAACCAACAACGTTAGGGCCGCCGTCGGGTGCCGCCGAACGAACGTCGGTCATTACCCGCCGCGCATCGCGCAACAATGGTCTTATAAACGCATGAAACGAACAAGGTTATGGCCGCCGTCGGGTGTCGCCGAACGAACGTCGGTCATTACCCGCCGCGCATCGCGCAACAATGGTCTTATAAACGCATGAAACGAACAACGTTATGGCCGCCGTCGGGTGCCGCCGAACGAACGTCGGTCATTAGCCGCCGCGCATCGCGCAACAATGGTCTTATAAACGCATGAAACGAACAACGTTATGGCCGCCGTCGGGTGCCGCCGAACGAACGTCGGTCATTAGCCGCCGCGCATCGCGCAACAATGGTCTTATAAACGCATGAAACGAACAACGTTATGGCCGCTGTCGGGTGCCGCCGAACGAACGTCGGTCATTACCCGCCGCGCATCGCGCAACAATGGTCTTATAAACGCATGAAACGAACAACGTTATGGCCGCCGTCGGGTGGCGCCGAACGAACGTCGGTCATTACCCGCCGCGCATCGCGCAACAATGGTCTTATAAACGCATGAAACGAACAACGTTATGGCCGCCGTCGGGTGCCGCCGAAAGAACGTCGGTCATTACCCGCCGCGCATCGCGCAACAATGGTCTTATAAACGCATGAAGCGAACAACGTTAGGGCCGCCGTCTTGTGCCGCCGAACGAACGTCGGTTATTACCCGCCGCACATCGCGCGACAATTGTCTTATAAACGCATGAAACGAACAACGTTATGGCCGCCGTCGGGTGTCGCCGAACGAACGTCGGTCATTACCCGCCGCGCATCGCGCAACAATGGTCTTATAAACGCATGAAACGAACAACGTTATGGCCGCCGTCGGGTGCCGCCGAACGAACGTCGGTCATTACCCGCCCTGCATCGCGCAACAATGGTCTTATAAACGCATGAAACGAACAACGTTATGGCCGCCGTCGGGTGCCGCCGAAAGAACGTCGGTCATTACCCGCCGCGCATCGCGCAACAATGGTCTTACAAACGCATGAAACGAACTAAGTTATGGCCGCCGTCGTGTGCCGCCGAACGAACGTCGGTCATTACCCGCCGCGCATCGCGCAACAATGGTCTTATAAACGCATGAAACGAACAACGTTATGGCCGCCGTCGGGTGCCGCCGAAAGAACGTCGGTCATTACCCGCCGCGCATCGCGCAACAATGGTCTTATAAACGCATGAAACCAACAACGTTAGGGCCGCCGTCGGGTGCCGCCGAACGAACGTCGGTCATTACCCGCCGCGCATCGCGCAACAATGGTCTTATAAACGCATGAAACGAACAAGGTTATGGCCGCCGTCGGGTGTCGCCGAACGAACGTCGGTCATTACCCGCCGCGCATCGCGCAACAATGGTCTTATAAACGCATGAAACGAACAACGTTATGGCCGCCGTCGGGTGCCGCCGAACGAACGTCGGTCATTAGCCGCCGCGCATCGCGCAACAATGGTCTTATAAACGCATGAAACGAACAACGTTATGGCCGCCGTCGGGTGCCGCCGAACGAACGTCGGTCATTAGCCGCCGCGCATCGCGCAACAATGGTCTTATAAACGCATGAAACGAACAACGTTATGGCCGCTGTCGGGTGCCGCCGAACGAACGTCGGTCATTACCCGCCGCGCATCGCGCAACAATGGTCTTATAAACGCATGAAACGAACAACGTTATGGCCGCCGTCGGGTGGCGCCGAACGAACGTCGGTCATTACCCGCCGCGCATCGCGCAACAATGGTCTTATAAACGCATGAAACGAACAACGTTATGGCCGCCGTCGGGTGGCGCCGAACGAACGTCGGTCATTACCCGCCGCGCATCGCGCAACAATGGTCTTATAAACGCATGAAACGAACAACGTTATGGCCGCCGTCGGGTGCCGCCGAAAGAACGTCGGTCATTACCCGCCGCGCATCGCGCAACAATGGTCTTATAAACGCATGAAGCGAACAACGTTAGGGCCGCCGTCTTGTGCCGCCGAACGAACGTCGGTTATTACCCGCCGCACATCGCGCGACAATTGTCTTATAAACGCATGAAACGAACAACGTTATGGCCGCCGTCGGGTGTCGCCGAACGAACGTCGGTCATTACCCGCCGCGCATCGCGCAACAATGGTCTTATAAACGCATGAAACGAACAACGTTATGGCCGCCGTCGGGTGCCGCCGAACGAACGTCGGTCATTACCCGCCCTGCATCGCGCAACAATGGTCTTATAAACGCATGAAACGAACAACGTTATGGCCGCCGTCGGGTGCCGCCGAAAGAACGTCGGTCATTACCCGCCGCGCATCGCGCAACAATGGTCTTACAAACGCATGAAACGAACTAAGTTATGGCCGCCGTCGTGTGCCGCCGAACGAACGTCGGTCATTACCCGCCGCGCATCGCGCAACAATGGTCTTATAAACGCATGAAACGAACAACGTTATGGCCGCCGTCGGGTGCCGCCGAAAGAACGTCGGTCATTACCCGCCGCGCATCGCGCAACAATGGTCTTATAAACGCATGAAACCAACAACGTTAGGGCCGCCGTCGGGTGCCGCCGAACGAACGTCGGTCATTACCCGCCGCGCATCGCGCAACAATGGTCTTATAAACGCATGAAACGAACAAGGTTATGGCCGCCGTCGGGTGTCGCCGAACGAACGTCGGTCATTACCCGCCGCGCATCGCGCAACAATGGTCTTATAAACGCATGAAACGAACAACGTTATGGCCGCCGTCGGGTGCCGCCGAACGAACGTCGGTCATTAGCCGCCGCGCATCGCGCAACAATGGTCTTATAAACGCATGAAACGAACAACGTTATGGCCGCCGTCGGGTGCCGCCGAACGAACGTCGGTCATTAGCCGCCGCGCATCGCGCAACAATGGTCTTATAAACGCATGAAACGAACAACGTTATGGCCGCTGTCGGGTGCCGCCGAACGAACGTCGGTCATTACCCGCCGCGCATCGCGCAACAATGGTCTTATAAACGCATGAAACGAACAACGTTATGGCCGCCGTCGGGTGGCGCCGAACGAACGTCGGTCATTACCCGCCGCGCATCGCGCAACAATGGTCTTATAAACGCATGAAACGAACAACGTTATGGCCGCCGTCGGGTGCCGCCGAAAGAACGTCGGTCATTACCCGCCGCGCATCGCGCAACAATGGTCTTATAAACGCATGAAGCGAACAACGTTAGGGCCGCCGTCTTGTGCCGCCGAACGAACGTCGGTTATTACCCGCCGCACATCGCGCGACAATTGTCTTATAAACGCATGAAACGAACAACGTTATGGCCGCCGTCGGGTGTCGCCGAACGAACGTCGGTCATTACCCGCCGCGCATCGCGCAACAATGGTCTTATAAACGCATGAAACGAACAACGTTATGGCCGCCGTCGGGTGCCGCCGAACGAACGTCGGTCATTACCCGCCCTGCATCGCGCAACAATGGTCTTATAAACGCATGAAACGAACAACGTTATGGCCGCCGTCGGGTGCCGCCGAAAGAACGTCGGTCATTACCCGCCGCGCATCGCGCAACAATGGTCTTACAAACGCATGAAACGAACTAAGTTATGGCCGCCGTCGTGTGCCGCCGAACGAACGTCGGTCATTACCCGCCGCGCATCGCGCAATAATGGTCTTATAAACGCATGAAACGAACAACGTTATGGCCGCCTTCGGGTGCCGCCGAAAGAACGTCGGTCATTACCCGCCGCGCATCGCGCAACAATGGTCTTATAAACGCATGAAACGAACAACGTTATGGCCGCCGTCGGGTGCCGCCGAACGAACGTCGGTCATTACCCGCCGCGCATCGCGCAACAATGGTCTTATAAACGCATGAAACGAACAACGTTATGGCCGCCGTCGGGTGGCGCCGAACGAACGTCGGTCATTACCCGCCGCGCATCGCGCAACAATGGTCTTATAAACGCATGAAACGAACAACGTTATGGCCGCCGTCGGGTGCCGCCGAAAGAACGTCGGTCATTACCCGCCGCGCATCGCGCAACAATGGTCTTATAAACGCTTGAAACGAACAACGCTATGGCCGCCGTCTTGTGCCGCCGAACGAACGTCGGTCATTACCCGCCGCGCATCGCGCAACAATGGTCTTATAAACGCTTGAAACGAACAACGCTATGGCCGCCGTCTTGTGCCGCCGAACGAACGTCGGTCATTACCCGCCGCGCATCGCGCAACAATGGTCTTATAAACGCATGAAACGAACAACGTTATGGCCGCCGTCGGGTGTCGCCGAACGAACGTCGGTCATTACCCGCCGCGCATCGCGCAACAATGGTCTTATAAACGCATGAAACGAACAACGTTATGGCCGCCGTCGGGTGGCGCCGAACGAACGTCGGTCATTACCCGCCGCGCATCGCGCAACAATGGTCTTATAAACGCATGAAACGAACAACGTTATGGCCGCCGTCGGGTGGCGCCGAACGAACGTCGGTCATTACCCGCCGCGCATCATGCATCAATGATCATAGAAACGCTTGAAACGAACAACGTTATGGCCGCCGTCGGGTGCCGCCGAAAGAACGTCGGTCATTACCCGCCGCGCATCGCGCAACAATGGTCTTATAAACGCTTGAAACGAACAACGCTATGGCCGCCGTCTTGTGCCGCCGAACGAACGTCGGTCATTACCCGCCGCGCATCGCGCAACAATGGTCTTATAAACGCTTGAAACGAACAACGCTATGGCCGCCGTCTTGTGCCGCCGAACGAACGTCGGTCATTACCCGCCGCGCATCGCGCAACAATGGTCTTATAAACGCATGAAACGAACAACGTTATGGCCGCCGTCGGGTGGCGCCGAACGAACGTCGGTCATTACCCGCCGCGCATCGCGCAACAATGGTCTTATAAACGCATGAAACGAACAACGTTATGGCCGCCGTCGGGTGCCGCCGAAAGAACGTCGGTCATTACCCGCCGCGCATCGCGCAACAATGGTCTTATAAACGCATGAAACGAACAACGTTAGGGCCGCCGTCTTGTGCCGCCGAACGAACGTCGGTTATTACCCGCCGCACATCGCGCAACAATGGTCTTATAAACGCATGAAACGAACAACGTTATGGCCGCCGTCGGGTGCCGCCGAAAGAACGTCGGTCATTACCCGCCGCGCATCGCGCAACAATGGTCTGATAAACGCTTGAAACGAACAACGCTAAGGCCGCCGTCGGGTGCCGCCGAACGAACGTCGGTCATTACCCGCCGCGCATCGCGCAACAATGGTCTTATAAACGCATGAAACGAACAACGTTATGGCCGCCGTCGGGTGCCGCCGAACGAACGTCGGTCATTACCCGCCGCGCATCGCGCAACAATGGTCTTATAAACGCATGAAACGAACAACGTTATGGCCGCCGTCGGGTGCCGCCGAAAGAACGTCGGTCATTACCCGCCGCGCATCGCGCAACAATGGTCTTATAAACGCATGAAACGAACAACGTTATGGCCGCCGTCGGGTGCCGCCGAACGAACGTCGGTCATTACCCGCCGCGCATCGCGCAACAATGGTCTTATAAACGCATGAAACGAACAACGTTATGGCCGCCGTCGGGTGCCGCCGAAAGAACGTCGGTCATTACCCGCCGCGCATCGCGCAACAATGGTCTTATAAACGCTTGAAACGAACAACGCTAAGGCCGCCGTCGGGTGCCGCCGAAAGAACGTCGGTCATTACCCGCCGCGCATCGCGCAACAATGGCCTTATAAACGCATGAAACGAACAACGTTATGGCCGCCGTCGGGTGCCGCCGAACGAACGTCGGTCATTACCCGCCGCGCATCGCGCAACAATCGTCTTATAAACGCATGAAACGAACAACGTTATGGCCGCCGTCGGGTGGCGCCGAACGAACGTCGGTCATTACCCGCCGCGCATCGCGCAACAATGGTCTTATAAACGCATGAAACGAACAACGTTATGGCCGCCGTCGGGTGCCGCCGAAAGAACGTCGGTCATTACCCGCCGCGCATCGCGCAACAATGGTCTTATAAACGCTTGAAACGAACAACGCTATGGCCGCCGTCTTGTGCCGCCGAACGAACGTCGGTCATTACCCGCCGCGCATCGCGCAACAATGGTCTTATAAACGCTTGAAACGAACAACGCTATGGCCGCCGTCTTGTGCCGCCGAACGAACGTCGGTCATTACCCGCCGCGCATCGCGCAACAATGGTCTTATAAACGCATGAAACGAACTAAGTTATGGCCGCCGTCGGGTGCCGCCGAACGAACGTCGGTCATTACCCGCCGCGCATCGCGCAACAATGGTCTTATAAACGCATGAAACGAACAACGTTATGGCCGCTGTCGGGTGCCGCCGAACGAACGTTGGTCATTACCCGCCGCGCATCGCGCAACAATGGTCTTATAAACGCATGAAACGAACAACGTTATGGCCGCCGTCGGGTGCCGCCGAACGAACGTCGGTCATTACCCGCCGCGCATCGCGCAACAATGGTCTTATAAACGCATGAAACGAACAACGTTATGGCCGCCGTCGGGTGCCGCCGAAAGAACGTCGGTCATTACCCGCCGCGCATCGCGCAACAATGGTCTTATAAACGCTTGAAACGAACAACGCTAAGGCCGCCGTCGGGTGCCGCCGAACGAACGTCGGTCATTACCCGCCGCGCATCGCGCAACAATGGCCTTATAAACGCATGAAACGAACAACGTTATGGCCGCCGTCGGGTGCCGCCGAACGAACGTCGGTCATTACCCGCCGCGCATCGCGCAACAATCGTCTTATAAACGCATGAAACGAACAACGTTATGGCCGCCGTCGGGTGGCGCCGAACGAACGTCGGTCATTACCCGCCGCGCATCGCGCAACAATGGTCTTATAAACGCATGAAACGACCAACGTTATGGCCGCCGTCGGGTGCCGCCGAAAGAACGTCGGTCATTACCCGCCGCGCATCGCGCAACAATGGTCTTATAAACGCTTGAAACGAACAACGCTATGGCCGCCGTCTTGTGCCGCCGAACGAACGTCGGTCATTACCCGCCGCGCATCGCGCAACAATGGTCTTATAAACGCTTGAAACGAACAACGCTATGGCCGCCGTCTTGTGCCGCCGAACGAACGTCGGTCATTACCCGCCGCGCATCGCGCAACAATGGTCTTATAAACGCATGAAACGAACTAAGTTATGGCCGCCGTCGGGTGCCGCCGAACGAACGTCGGTCATTACCCGCCGCGCATCGCGCAACAATGGTCTTATAAACGCATGAAACGAACAACGTTATGGCCGCTGTCGGGTGCCGCCGAACGAACGTCGGTCATTACCCGCCGCGCATCGCGCAACAATGGTCTTATAAACGCATGAAACGAACAACGTTATGGCCGCCGTCGGGTGCCGCCGAACGAACGTCGGTCATTACCCGCCGCGCATCGCGCAACAATGGTCTTATAAACGCATGAAACGAACAACGTTATGGCCTCCTTCGGGTGCCGCCGAAAGAACGTTGGTCATTACCCGCCGCGCATCGCGCAACAATGGTCTTATAAACGCTTGAAACGAACAACGCTAAGGCCGCCGTCGGGTGCCGCCGAACGAACGTCGGTCATTACCCGCCGCGCATCGCGCAACAATGGTCTTATAAACGCATGAAACGAACAACGTTATGGCCGCCGTCGGGTGGCGCCGAACGAACGTCGGTCATTACCCGCCGCGCATCGCGCAACAATGGTCTTATAAACGCATGAAACGAACAACGTTATGGCCGCCTTCGGGTGCCGCCGAAAGAACGTCGGTCATTACCTGCCGCGCATCGCGCAACAATGGTCTTATAAACGCTTGAAACGAACAACGCTAAGGCCGCCGTCGGGTGCCGCCGAACGAACGTCGGTCGTTACCCGCCGCGCATCGGGCAACAATGGTCTTATAAACGCATGAAACGAACAACGTTATGGCCGCCTTCGGGTGCCGCCGAACGAACGTCGGTCATTACCCGCCGCGCATCGCGCAACAATGGTCTTATAAACGTATGAAACGAACAACGTTATGGCCGCCGTCGGGTGCCGCCGAAAGAACGTCGGTCATTACCCGCCGCGCATCGCGCAACAATGGTCTTATAAACGCTTGAAACGAACAACGCTAAGGCCGCCGTCGGGTGAAGCCGAACGAACGTCGGTCATTACCCGCAGCGCATCGCGCAACAATGGTCTTATAAACGCATGAAACGAACAACGTTATGGCCGCCGTCAGGTGCCGCCGAACGAACGTCGGTCATTACCCCCCGCGCATCGCGCAACAATGTTCTTATAAACGCTTGAAACGAACAACGCTAAGGCCGCCGTCGGGTGCCGCCGAAAGAACGTCGGTCATTACCCGCCGCGCATCGCGCAACAATGGTCTTATAAACGCTTGAAACGAACAACGCTAAGGCCGCCGTCGGGTGCCGCCGAAAGAACGTCGGTCATTACCCGCCGCGCATCGCGCAACAATGGTCTTATAAACGCTTGAAACGAACAACGCTATGGCCGCCGTCTTGTGCCGCCGAACGAACGTCGGTCATTACCCGCCGCGCATCGCGCAACAATGGTCTTATAAACGCATGAAACGAACAACGTTATGGCCGCTGTCGGGTGCCGCCGAACGAACGTCGGTCATTACCCGCCGCGCATCGCGCAACAATGGTCTTATAAACGCATGAAACGAACAACGTTATGGCCGCCTTCGGGTGCCGCCGAAAGAACGTCGGTCATTACCCGCCGCGCATCGCGCAACAATGGTCTTATAAACGCTTGAAACGAACAACGCTAAGGCCGCCGTCGGGTGCCGCCGAAAGAACATCGGTCATTACCCGCCGCGCATCGCGCAACAATGGTCTTATAAACGCATGAAACGAACAACGCTAAGGCCGCCGTCGGGTGCCGCCGAACGAACGTCGGTCGTTACCCGCCGCGCATCGCGCAACAATGGTCTTATAAACGCATGAAACGAACAACGCTAAGGCCGCCTTCGGGTGCCGCCGAACGAACGTCGGCAATTACCCGCCGCGCATCGCGCACCAATGGTCTTATAAACGCTTGAAACGAACAACGTTAAGGCCGCCATCGGGTGCCGCCGAACGAACGTCGGTCGTTACCCGCCGCGCATCGCGCACCAATGGTCTTATAAACGCATGAAACGAACAACGTTATGGCCGCCGTCGGGTGCCGCCGAAAGAACGTCGGTCATTACCCGCCGCGCATCGCGCAACAATGGTCTTATAAACGCTTGAAACGAACAACGCTATGGCCGCCGTCTTGTGCCGCCGAACGAACGTCGGTCATTACCCGCCGCGCATCGCGCAATAATGGTCGTATAAACGCATGAAACGAACAACGTTATGGCCGCTGTCGGGTGCCGCCGAACGAACGTCGGTCATTACCCGCCGCGCATCGCGCAACAATGGTCTTATAAACGCATGAAACGAACAACGTTATGGCCGCCGTCGGGTGCCGCCGAACGAACGTCGGTCATTACCCGCCGCGCATCGCGCAACAATGGTCTTATAAACGCATGAAACGAACAACGTTATGGCCGCCGTCTGCTGCCGCCGAAAGAACGTCGGTCATTACCCGCCGCGCATCGCGCAACAATGGTCTTATAAACGCATGAAACGAACAACGTTATGGCCGCCGTCGGGTGCCGCCGAACGAACGTCGGTCATCACCCGCCGCGCATCGCGCAACAATGGTCTTATAAACGCATGAAACGAACAACGTTATGGCCGCCTTCGGGTGCCGCCGAAAGAACGTCGGTCATTACCCGCCGCGCATCGCGCAACAATGGTCTTATAAACGCTTGAAACGAACAACGCTAAGGCCGCCGTCGGGTGCCGCCGAACGAACGTCGGTCATTACCCGCCGCGCATCGCGCAACAATGGTCTTATAAACGCATGAAACGAACAACGTTATGGCCGCCGTCGGGTGCCGCCGAACGAACGTCGGTCATTACCCGCCGCGCATCGCGCAACAATGGTCTTATAAACGCATGAAACGAACAACGTTATGGCCGCCGTCGGGTGCCGCCGAAAGAACGTCGGTCATTACCCGCCGCGCATCGCGCAACAATGGTCTTATAAACGCTTGAAACGAACAACGCTATGGCCGCCGTCTTGTGCCGCCGAACGAACGTCGGTCATTACCCGCCGCGCATCGCGCAATAATGGTCTTATAAACGCATGAAACGAACAACGTTATGGCCGCTGTCGGGTGCCGCCGAACGAACGTCGGTCATTACCCGCCGCCCATCGCGCAACAATGGTCTTATAAACGCATGAAACGAACAACGTTATGGCCGCCGTCGGATGCCGCCGAAAGAACGTCGGTCATTACCCGCCGCGCATCGCGCAACAATGGTCTTATAAACGCATGAAACGAACAACGTTATGGCCGCCGTCGGGTGCCGCCGAACGAACGTCGGTCATTACCCGCCGCGCATCGCGCAACAATGGTCTTATAAACGCATGAAACGAACAACGTTATGGCCGCCGTCGGGTGCCGCCGAAAGAACGTCGGTCATTACCCGCAGCGCATCGCGCAACAATGGTCTTATAAACGCATGAAACGAACAACGTTATGGCCGCCGTCGGGTGCCGCCGAACGAACGTCGGTCATTACCCGCCGCGCATCGCGCAACAATGGTCTTATAAACGCTTGAAACGAACAACGCTAAGGGCGCCGTCGGGTGCCGCCGAACGAACGTCGGTCATCACCCGCCGCGCATCGCGCAACAATGGTCTTATAAACGCATGAAACGAACAACGTTATGGCCGCCGTCGGGTGCCGCCGAAAGAACGTCGATCATTACCCGCCGCGCATCGCGCAACAATGGTCTTATAAACGCATGAAACGAACAACGTTATGGCCGCCGTCGGGTGCCGCCGAACGAACGTCGGTCATTACCCGCCGCGCATCGCGCAACAATGGTCTTATAAACGCATGAAACGAACAACGTTATGGCCGCCGTCGGGTGCCGCCGAAAGAACGTCGGTCATTACCCGCCGCGCATCGCGCAACAATGGTCTTATAAACGCTTGAAACGAACAACGCTAAGGCCGCCGTCGGGTGCCGCCGAACGAACGTCGGTCATTACCCGCCGCGCATCGCGCAACAATGGTCTTATAAACGCATGAAACGAACAACGTTATGGCCGCCGTCGGGTGCCGCCGAACGAACGTCGGTCATTACCCGCCGCGCATCGCGCAACAATGGTCTTATAAACGCATGAAACGAACAACGTTATGGCCGCCGTCGGGTGGCGCCGAACGAACGTCGATCATTACCCGCCGCGCATCGCGCAACAATGGTCTTATAAACGCATGAAACGAACAACGTTATGGCCGCCGTCGGGTGCCGCCGAAAGAACGTCGGTCATTACCCGCCGCGCATCGCGCAACAATGGTCTTATAAACGCTTGAAACGAACAACGCTATGGCCGCCGTCTTGTGCCGCCGAACGAACGTCGGTCATTACCCGCCGCGCATCGCGCAACAATGGTCTTATAAACGCATGAAACGAACTAAGTTATGGCCGCCGTCGGGTGCCGCCGAACGAACGTCGGTTATTACCCGCCGCGCATCGCGCAACAATGGTCTTATAAACGCATGAAACGAACAACGTTATGGCCGCCGTCTTGTGCCGCCGAACGAACGTCGGTCATTACCCGCCGCGCATCGCGCAACAATGGTCTTATAAACGCATGAAACGAACTAAGTTATGGCCGCCGTCGGGTGCCGCCGAACGAACGTCGGTTATTACCCGCCGCGCATCGCGCAACAATGGTCTTATAAACGCATGAAACGAACAACGTTATGGCCGCTGTCGGGTGCCGCCGAACGAACGTCGGTCATTACCCGCCGCGCATCGCGCAACAATGGTCTTATAAACGCATGAAACGAACAACGTTATGGCCGCCGTCGGGTGCCGCCGAACGAACGTCGGTCATTACCCGCCGCGCATCGCGCAACAATGGTCTTATAAACGCATGAAACGAACAACGTTATGGCCTCCTTCGGGTGCCGCCGAAAGAACGTTGGTCATTACCCGCCGCGCATCGCGCAACAATGGTCTTATAAACGCTTGAAACGAACAACGCTAAGGCCGCCGTCGGGTGCCGCCGAACGAACGTCGGTCATTACCCGCCGCGCATCGCGCAACAATGGTCTTATAAACGCATGAAACGAACAACGCTAAGGGCGCCGTCGGGTGCCGCCGAACGAACGTCGGTCATCACCCGCCGCGCATCGCGCAACAATGGTCTTATAAACGCATGAAACGAACAACGTTATGGCCGCCGTCTGCTGCCGCCGAAAGAACGTCGGTCATTACCCGCCGCGCATCGCGCAACAATGGTCTTATAAACGCATGAAACGAACAACGTTATGGCCGCCGTCGGGTGCCGCCGAAAGAACGTCGGTCATTACCCGCCGCGCATCGCGCAACAATGGTCTTATAAACGCATGAAACGAACAACGTTATGGCCGCCGTCGGGTGCCGCCGAACGAACGTCGGTCATTACCCGCCGCGCATCGCGCAACAATGGTCTTATAAACGCTTGAAACGAACAACGCTAAGGGCGCCGTCGGGTGCCGCCGAACGAACGTCGGTCATCACCCGCCGCGCATCGCGCAACAATGGTCTTATAAACGCATGAAACGAACAACGTTATGGCCGCCGTCGGGTGCCGCCGAAAGAACGTCGATCATTACCCGCCGCGCATCGCGCAACAATGGTCTTATAAACGCATGAAACGAACAACGTTATGGCCGCCGTCGGGTGCCGCCGAACGAACGTCGGTCATTACCCGCCGCGCATCGCGCAACAATGGTCTTATAAACGCATGAAACGAACAACGTTATGGCCGCCGTCGGGTGCCGCCGAAAGAACGTCGGTCATTACCCGCCGCGCATCGCGCAACAATGGTCTTATAAACGCTTGAAACGAACAACGCTAAGGCCGCCGTCGGGTGCCGCCGAACGAACGTCGGTCATTACCCGCCGCGCATCGCGCAACAATGGTCTTATAAACGCATGAAACGAACAACGTTATGGCCGCCGTCGGGTGCCGCCGAACGAACGTCGGTCATTACCCGCCGCGCATCGCGCAACAATGGTCTTATAAACGCATGAAACGAACAACGTTATGGCCGCCGTCGGGTGGCGCCGAACGAACGTCGATCATTACCCGCCGCGCATCGCGCAACAATGGTCTTATAAACGCATGAAACGAACAACGTTATGGCCGCCGTCGGGTGCCGCCGAAAGAACGTCGGTCATTACCCGCCGCGCATCGCGCAACAATGGTCTTATAAACGCTTGAAACGAACAACGCTATGGCCGCCGTCTTGTGCCGCCGAACGAACGTCGGTCATTACCCGCCGCGCATCGCGCAATAATGGTCTTATAAACGCATGAAACGAACAACGTTATGGCCGCTGTCGGGTGCCGCCGAACGAACGTCGGTCATTACCCGCCGCCCATCGCGCAACAATGGTCTTATAAACGCATGAAACGAACAACGTTATGGCCGCCGTCGGATGCCGCCGAAAGAACGTCGGTCATTACCCGCCGCGCATCGCGCAACAATGGTCTTATAAACGCATGAAACGAACAACGTTATGGCCGCCGTCGGGTGCCGCCGAACGAACGTCGGTCATTACCCGCCGCGCATCGCGCAACAATGGTCTTATAAACGCATGAAACGAACAACGTTATGGCCGCCGTCGGGTGCCGCCGAAAGAACGTCGGTCATTACCCGCCGCGCATCGCGCAACAATGGTCTTATAAACGCATGAAACGAACAACGTTATGGCCGCCGTCGGGTGCCGCCGAACGAACGTCGGTCATTACCCGCCGCGCATCGCGCAACAATGGTCTTATAAACGCTTGAAACGAACAACGCTAAGGGCGCCGTCGGGTGCCGCCGAACGAACGTCGGTCATCACCCGCCGCGCATCGCGCAACAATGGTCTTATAAACGCATGAAACGAACAACGTTATGGCCGCCGTCGGGTGCCGCCGAAAGAACGTCGATCATTACCCGCCGCGCATCGCGCAACAATGGTCTTATAAACGCATGAAACGAACAACGTTATGGCCGCCGTCGGGTGCCGCCGAACGAACGTCGGTCATTACCCGCCGCGCATCGCGCAACAATGGTCTTATAAACGCATGAAACGAACAACGTTATGGCCGCCGTCGGGTGCCGCCGAAAGAACGTCGGTCATTACCCGCCGCGCATCGCGCAACAATGGTCTTATAAACGCTTGAAACGAACAACGCTAAGGCCGCCGTCGGGTGCCGCCGAACGAACGTCGGTCATTACCCGCCGCGCATCGCGCAACAATGGTCTTATAAACGCATGAAACGAACAACGTTATGGCCGCCGTCGGGTGCCGCCGAACGAACGTCGGTCATTACCCGCCGCGCATCGCGCAACAATGGTCTTATAAACGCATGAAACGAACAACGTTATGGCCGCCGTCGGGTGGCGCCGAACGAACGTCGATCATTACCCGCCGCGCATCGCGCAACAATGGTCTTATAAACGCATGAAACGAACAACGTTATGGCCGCCGTCGTGTGCCGCCGAAAGAACGTCGGTCATTACCCGCCGCGCATCGCGCAACAATGGTCTTATAAACGCTTGAAACGAACAACGCTATGGCCGCCGTCTTGTGCCGCCGAACGAACGTCGGTCATTACCCGCCGCGCATCGCGCAACAATGGTCTTATAAACGCATGAAACGAACTAAGTTATGGCCGCCGTCGGGTGCCGCCGAACGAACGTCGGTTATTACCCGCCGCGCATCGCGCAACAATGGTCTTATAAACGCATGAAACGAACAACGTTATGGCCGCTGTCGGGTGCCGCCGAACGAACGTCGGTCATTACCCGCCGCGCATCGCGCAACAATGGTCTTATAAACGCATGAAACGAACAACGTTATGGCCGCCGTCGGGTGCCGCCGAACGAACGTCGGTCATTACCCGCCGCGCATCGCGCAACAATGGTCTTATAAACGCATGAAACGAACAACGTTATGGCCTCCTTCGGGTGCCGCCGAAAGAACGTTGGTCATTACCCGCCGCGCATCGCGCAACAATGGTCTTATAAACGCTTGAAACGAACAACGCTAAGGCCGCCGTCGGGTGCCGCCGAACGAACGTCGGTCATTACCCGCCGCGCATCGCGCAACAATGGTCTTATAAACGCATGAAACGAACAACGTTATGGCCGCCGTCGGGTGCCGCCGAACGAACGTCGGTCATTACCCGCCGCGCATCGCGCAACAATGGTCTTATAAACGCATGAAACGAACAACGTTATGGCCGCCGTCTGCTGCCGCCGAACGAACGTCGATCATTACCCGCCGCGCATCGCGCAACAATGGTCTTATAAACGCATGAAACGAACAACGTTATGGCCGCCGTCGGGTGCCGCCGAAAGAACGTCGGTCATTACCCGCCGCGCATCGCGCAACAATGGTCTTATAAACGCTTGAAACGAACAACGCTATGGCCGCCGTCTTGTGCCGCCGAACGAACGTCGGTCATTACCCGCCGCGCATCGCGCAACAATGGTCTTATAAACGCATGAAACGAACTAAGTTATGGCCGCCGTCGGGTGCCGCCGAACGAACGTCGGTTATTACCCGCCGCGCATCGCGCAACAATGGTCTTATAAACGCATGAAACGAACAACGTTATGGCCGCCGTCTTGTGCCGCCGAACGAACGTCGGTCATTACCCGCCGCGCATCGCGCAACAATGGTCTTATAAACGCATGAAACGAACTAAGTTATGGCCGCCGTCGGGTGCCGCCGAACGAACGTCGGTTATTACCCGCCGCGCATCGCGCAACAATGGTCTTATAAACGCATGAAACGAACAACGTTATGGCCGCTGTCGGGTGCCGCCGAACGAACGTCGGTCATTACCCGCCGCGCATCGCGCAACAATGGTCTTATAAACGCATGAAACGAACAACGTTATGGCCGCCGTCGGGTGCCGCCGAACGAACGTCGGTCATTACCCGCCGCGCATCGCGCAACAATGGTCTTATAAACGCATGAAACGAACAACGTTATGGCCTCCTTCGGGTGCCGCCGAAAGAACGTTGGTCATTACCCGCCGCGCATCGCGCAACAATGGTCTTATAAACGCTTGAAACGAACAACGCTAAGGCCGCCGTCGGGTGCCGCCGAACGAACGTCGGTCATTACCCGCCGCGCATCGCGCAACAATGGTCTTATAAACGCATGAAACGAACAACGCTAAGGGCGCCGTCGGGTGCCGCCGAACGAACGTCGGTCATCACCCGCCGCGCATCGCGCAACAATGGTCTTATAAACGCATGAAACGAACAACGTTATGGCCGCCGTCTGCTGCCGCCGAAAGAACGTCGGTCATTACCCGCCGCGCATCGCGCAACAATGGTCTTATAAACGCATGAAACGAACAACGTTATGGCCGCCGTCGGGTGCCGCCGAAAGAACGTCGGTCATTACCCGCCGCGCATCGCGCAACAATGGTCTTATAAACGCATGAAACGAACAACGTTATGGCCGCCGTCGGGTGCCGCCGAACGAACGTCGGTCATTACCCGCCGCGCATCGCGCAACAATGGTCTTATAAACGCTTGAAACGAACAACGCTAAGGGCGCCGTCGGGTGCCGCCGAACGAACGTCGGTCATCACCCGCCGCGCATCGCGCAACAATGGTCTTATAAACGCATGAAACGAACAACGTTATGGCCGCCGTCGGGTGCCGCCGAAAGAACGTCGATCATTACCCGCCGCGCATCGCGCAACAATGGTCTTATAAACGCATGAAACGAACAACGTTATGGCCGCCGTCGGGTGCCGCCGAACGAACGTCGGTCATTACCCGCCGCGCATCGCGCAACAATGGTCTTATAAACGCATGAAACGAACAACGTTATGGCCGCCGTCGGGTGCCGCCGAAAGAACGTCGGTCATTACCCGCCGCGCATCGCGCAACAATGGTCTTATAAACGCTTGAAACGAACAACGCTAAGGCCGCCGTCGGGTGCCGCCGAACGAACGTCGGTCATTACCCGCCGCGCATCGCGCAACAATGGTCTTATAAACGCATGAAACGAACAACGTTATGGCCGCCGTCGGGTGCCGCCGAACGAACGTCGGTCATTACCCGCCGCGCATCGCGCAACAATGGTCTTATAAACGCATGAAACGAACAACGTTATGGCCGCCGTCGGGTGGCGCCGAACGAACGTCGATCATTACCCGCCGCGCATCGCGCAACAATGGTCTTATAAACGCATGAAACGAACAACGTTATGGCCGCCGTCGGGTGCCGCCGAAAGAACGTCGGTCATTACCCGCCGCGCATCGCGCAACAATGGTCTTATAAACGCTTGAAACGAACAACGCTATGGCCGCCGTCTTGTGCCGCCGAACGAACGTCGGTCATTACCCGCCGCGCATCGCGCAATAATGGTCTTATAAACGCATGAAACGAACAACGTTATGGCCGCTGTCGGGTGCCGCCGAACGAACGTCGGTCATTACCCGCCGCCCATCGCGCAACAATGGTCTTATAAACGCATGAAACGAACAACGTTATGGCCGCCGTCGGATGCCGCCGAAAGAACGTCGGTCATTACCCGCCGCGCATCGCGCAACAATGGTCTTATAAACGCATGAAACGAACAACGTTATGGCCGCCGTCGGGTGCCGCCGAACGAACGTCGGTCATTACCCGCCGCGCATCGCGCAACAATGGTCTTATAAACGCATGAAACGAACAACGTTATGGCCGCCGTCGGGTGCCGCCGAAAGAACGTCGGTCATTACCCGCCGCGCATCGCGCAACAATGGTCTTATAAACGCATGAAACGAACAACGTTATGGCCGCCGTCGGGTGCCGCCGAACGAACGTCGGTCATTACCCGCCGCGCATCGCGCAACAATGGTCTTATAAACGCTTGAAACGAACAACGCTAAGGGCGCCGTCGGGTGCCGCCGAACGAACGTCGGTCATCACCCGCCGCGCATCGCGCAACAATGGTCTTATAAACGCATGAAACGAACAACGTTATGGCCGCCGTCGGGTGCCGCCGAAAGAACGTCGATCATTACCCGCCGCGCATCGCGCAACAATGGTCTTATAAACGCATGAAACGAACAACGTTATGGCCGCCGTCGGGTGCCGCCGAACGAACGTCGGTCATTACCCGCCGCGCATCGCGCAACAATGGTCTTATAAACGCATGAAACGAACAACGTTATGGCCGCCGTCGGGTGCCGCCGAAAGAACGTCGGTCATTACCCGCCGCGCATCGCGCAACAATGGTCTTATAAACGCTTGAAACGAACAACGCTAAGGCCGCCGTCGGGTGCCGCCGAACGAACGTCGGTCATTACCCGCCGCGCATCGCGCAACAATGGTCTTATAAACGCATGAAACGAACAACGTTATGGCCGCCGTCGGGTGCCGCCGAACGAACGTCGGTCATTACCCGCCGCGCATCGCGCAACAATGGTCTTATAAACGCATGAAACGAACAACGTTATGGCCGCCGTCGGGTGGCGCCGAACGAACGTCGATCATTACCCGCCGCGCATCGCGCAACAATGGTCTTATAAACGCATGAAACGAACAACGTTATGGCCGCCGTCGTGTGCCGCCGAAAGAACGTCGGTCATTACCCGCCGCGCATCGCGCAACAATGGTCTTATAAACGCTTGAAACGAACAACGCTATGGCCGCCGTCTTGTGCCGCCGAACGAACGTCGGTCATTACCCGCCGCGCATCGCGCAACAATGGTCTTATAAACGCATGAAACGAACTAAGTTATGGCCGCCGTCGGGTGCCGCCGAACGAACGTCGGTTATTACCCGCCGCGCATCGCGCAACAATGGTCTTATAAACGCATGAAACGAACAACGTTATGGCCGCTGTCGGGTGCCGCCGAACGAACGTCGGTCATTACCCGCCGCGCATCGCGCAACAATGGTCTTATAAACGCATGAAACGAACAACGTTATGGCCGCCGTCGGGTGCCGCCGAACGAACGTCGGTCATTACCCGCCGCGCATCGCGCAACAATGGTCTTATAAACGCATGAAACGAACAACGTTATGGCCTCCTTCGGGTGCCGCCGAAAGAACGTTGGTCATTACCCGCCGCGCATCGCGCAACAATGGTCTTATAAACGCTTGAAACGAACAACGCTAAGGCCGCCGTCGGGTGCCGCCGAACGAACGTCGGTCATTACCCGCCGCGCATCGCGCAACAATGGTCTTATAAACGCATGAAACGAACAACGTTATGGCCGCCGTCGGGTGCCGCCGAACGAACGTCGGTCATTACCCGCCGCGCATCGCGCAACAATGGTCTTATAAACGCATGAAACGAACAACGTTATGGCCGCCGTCTGCTGCCGCCGAAAGAACGTCGGTCATTACCCGCCGCGCATCGCGCAACAATGGTCTTATAAACGCATGAAACGAACAACGTTATGGCCGCCGTCGGGTGCCGCCGAAAGAACGTCGGTCATTACCCGCCGCGCATCGCGCAACAATGGTCTTATAAACGCATGAAACGAACAACGTTATGGCCGCCGTCGGGTGCCGCCGAACGAACGTCGGTCATTACCCGCCGCGCATCGCGCAACAATGGTCTTATAAACGCTTGAAACGAACAACGCTAAGGGCGCCGTCGGGTGCCGCCGAACGAACGTCGGTCATCACCCGCCGCGCATCGCGCAACAATGGTCTTATAAACGCATGAAACGAACAACGTTATGGCCGCCGTCGGGTGCCGCCGAAAGAACGTCGATCATTACCCGCCGCGCATCGCGCAACAATGGTCTTATAAACGCATGAAACGAACAACGTTATGGCCGCCGTCGGGTGCCGCCGAACGAACGTCGGTCATTACCCGCCGCGCATCGCGCAACAATGGTCTTATAAACGCATGAAACGAACAACGTTATGGCCGCCGTCGGGTGCCGCCGAAAGAACGTCGGTCATTACCCGCCGCGCATCGCGCAACAATGGTCTTATAAACGCTTGAAACGAACAACGCTAAGGCCGCCGTCGGGTGCCGCCGAACGAACGTCGGTCATTACCCGCCGCGCATCGCGCAACAATGGTCTTATAAACGCATGAAACGAACAACGTTATGGCCGCCGTCGGGTGCCGCCGAACGAACGTCGGTCATTACCCGCCGCGCATCGCGCAACAATGGTCTTATAAACGCATGAAACGAACAACGTTATGGCCGCCGTCGGGTGGCGCCGAACGAACGTCGATCATTACCCGCCGCGCATCGCGCAACAATGGTCTTATAAACGCATGAAACGAACAACGTTATGGCCGCCGTCGGGTGCCGCCGAAAGAACGTCGGTCATTACCCGCCGCGCATCGCGCAACAATGGTCTTATAAACGCTTGAAACGAACAACGCTATGGCCGCCGTCTTGTGCCGCCGAACGAACGTCGGTCATTACCCGCCGCGCATCGCGCAACAATGGTCTTATAAACGCATGAAACGAACTAAGTTATGGCCGCCGTCGGGTGCCGCCGAACGAACGTCGGTTATTACCCGCCGCGCATCGCGCAACAATGGTCTTATAAACGCATGAAACGAACAACGTTATGGCCGCTGTCGGGTGCCGCCGAACGAACGTCGGTCATTACCCGCCGCGCATCGCGCAACAATGGTCTTATAAACGCATGAAACGAACAACGTTATGGCCGCCGTCGGGTGCCGCCGAACGAACGTCGGTCATTACCCGCCGCGCATCGCGCAACAATGGTCTTATAAACGCATGAAACGAACAACGTTATGGCCTCCTTCGGGTGCCGCCGAAAGAACGTTGGTCATTACCCGCCGCGCATCGCGCAACAATGGTCTTATAAACGCTTGAAACGAACAACGCTAAGGCCGCCGTCGGGTGCCGCCGAACGAACGTCGGTCATTACCCGCCGCGCATCGCGCAACAATGGTCTTATAAACGCATGAAACGAACAACGTTATGGCCGCCGTCGGGTGCCGCCGAACGAACGTCGGTCATTACCCGCCGCGCATCGCGCAACAATGGTCTTATAAACGCATGAAACGAACAACGTTATGGCCGCCGTCTGCTGCCGCCGAAAGAACGTCGGTCATTACCCGCCGCGCATCGCGCAACAATGGTCTTATAAACGCATGAAACGAACAACGTTATGGCCGCCGTCGGGTGCCGCCGAACGAACGTCGGTCATCACCCGCCGCGCATCGCGCAACAATGGTCTTATAAACGCATGAAACGAACAACGTTATGGCCGCCTTCGGGTGCCGCCGAAAGAACGTCGGTCATTACCCGCCGCGCATCGCGCAACAATGGTCTTATAAACGCTTGAAACGAACAACGCTAAGGCCGCCGTCGGGTGCCGCCGAAAGAACGTCGGTCATTACCCGCCGCGCATCGCGCAACAATGGTCTTATAAACGCATGAAACGAACAACGTTATGGCCGCCGTCGGGTGCCGCCGAACGAACGTCGGTCATTACCCGCCGCGCATCGCGCAACAATGGTCTTATAAACGCATGAAACGAACAACGTTATGGCCGCCGTCGGGTGCCGCCGAAAGAACGTCGGTCATTACCCGCCGCGCATCGCGCAACAATGGTCTTATAAACGCATGAAACGAACAACGTTATGGCCGCCGTCGGGTGCCGCCGAACGAACGTCGGTCATTACCCGCCGCGCATCGCGCAACAATGGTCTTATAAACGCTTGAAACGAACAACGCTAAGGGCGCCGTCGGGTGCCGCCGAACGAACGTCGGTCATCACCCGCCGCGCATCGCGCAACAATGGTCTTATAAACGCATGAAACGAACAACGTTATGGCCGCCGTCGGGTGCCGCCGAAAGAACGTCGGTCATTACCCGCCGCGCATCGCGCAACAATGGTCTTATAAACGCATGAAACGAACAACGTTATGGCCGCCGTCGGGTGCCGCCGAACGAACGTCGGTCATTACCCGCCGCGCATCGCGCAACAATGGTCTTATAAACGCATGAAACGAACAACGTTATGGCCGCCGTCGGGTGCCGCCGAAAGAACGTCGGTCATTACCCGCCGCGCATCGCGCAACAATGGTCTTATAAACGCTTGAAACGAACAACGCTAAGGCCGCCGTCGGGTGCCGCCGAACGAACGTCGGTCATTACCCGCCGCGCATCGCGCAACAATGGTCTTATAAACGCATGAAACGAACAACGTTATGGCCGCCGTCGGGTGCCGCCGAACGAACGTCGGTCATTACCCGCCGCGCATCGCGCAACAATGGTCTTATAAACGCATGAAACGAACAACGTTATGGCCGCCGTCGGGTGGCGCCGAACGAACGTCGATCATTACCCGCCGCGCATCGCGCAACAATGGTCTTATAAACGCATGGAACGAACAACGTTATGGCCGCCGTCGGGTGCCGCCGAAAGAACGTCGGTCATTACCCGCCGCGCATCGCGCAACAATGGTCTTATAAACGCTTGAAACGAACAACGCTATGGCCGCCGTCTTGTGCCGCCGAACGAACGTCGGTCATTACCCGCCGCGCATCGCGCAACAATGGTCTTATAAACGCATGAAACGAACTAAGTTATGGCCGCCGTCGGGTGCCGCCGAACGAACGTCGGTTATTACCCGCCGCGCATCGCGCAACAATGGTCTTATAAACGCATGAAACGAACAACGTTATGGCCGCTGTCGGGTGCCGCCGAACGAACGTCGGTCATTACCCGCCGCGCATCGCGCAACAATGGTCTTATAAACGCATGAAACGAACAACGTTATGGCCGCCGTCGGGTGCCGCCGAACGAACGTCGGTCATTACCCGCCGCGCATCGCGCAACAATGGTCTTATAAACGCATGAAACGAACAACGTTATGGCCGCCGTCGGGTGCCGCCGAAAGAACGTCGGTCATTACCAGCCGCGCATCGCGCAACAATGGTCTTATAAACGCATGAAACGAACAACGTTATGGCCGCCGTCGGGTGCCGCCGAACGAACGTCGGTCATTACCCGCCGCGCATCGCGCAACAATGGTCTTATAAACGCATGAAACGAACAACGTTATGGCCGCCGTCGGGTGCCGCCGAACGAACGTCGGTCATTACCCGCCGCGCATCGCGCAACAATGGTCTTATAAACGCATGAAACGTACAACGTTATGGCCGCCGTCTTGTGCCGCCGAACGAACGTCGGTCATTACCCGCCGCGCATCGCGCAACAATGGTCTTATAAACGCATGAAACGAACAACGTTATGGCCGCCGTCGGGTGCCGCCGAACGAACGTCGGTCATTACCCGCCGCGCATCGCGCAACAATGGTCTTATAAACGCATGAAACGAACAACGTTATGGCCGCCTTCGGGTGCCGCCGAACGAACGTCGGTCATTACCCGCCGCGCATCGCGCAACAATGGTCTTATAAACGCATGAAACGAACAACGTTATGGCCGCCGTCGGGTGCCGCCGAAAGAACGTCGGTCATTACCCGCCGCGCATCGCGCAACAATGGTCTTATAAACGCTTGAAACGAACAACGCTAAGGCCGCCGTCGGGTGCCGCCGAACGAACGTCGGTCATTACCCGCCGCGCATCGCGCAACAATGGTCTTATAAACGCATGAAACGAACAACGTTATGGCCGCCGTCGGGTGCCGCCGAACGAACGTCGGTCATTACCCGCCGCGCATCGCGCAACAATGGCCTTATAAACGCATGAAACGAACAACGTTATGGCCGCCGTCGGGTGCCGCCGAACGAACGTCGGTCATTACCCGCCGCGCATCGCGCAACAATGGTCTTATAAACGCATGAAACGAACAACGTTATGGCCGCCGTCGGGTGCCGCCGAAAGAACGTCGGTCATTACCAGCCGCGCATCGCGCAACAATGGTCTTATAAACGCATGAAACGAACAACGTTATGGCCGCCGTCGGGTGCCGCCGAACGAACGTCGGTCATTACCCGCCGCGCATCGCGCAACAATGGTCTTATAAACGCATGAAACGAACAACGTTATGGCCGCCGTCGGGTGCCGCCGAACGAACGTCGGTCATTACCCGCCGCGCATCGCGCAACAATGGTCTTATAAACGCATGAAACGTACAACGTTATGGCCGCCGTCTTGTGCCGCCGAACGAACGTCGGTCATTACCCGCCGCGCATCGCGCAACAATGGTCTTATAAACGCATGAAACGAACAACGTTATGGCCGCCTTCGGGTGCTGCCGAAAGAACGTCGGTCATTACCCGCCGCGCATCGCGCAACAATGGTCTTAGAAACGCTTGAAACGAACAACGCTAAGGCCGCCGTCGGGTGCCGCCGAACGAACGTCGGTCATTACCCGCCGCGCATCGCGCAACAATGGTCTTATAAACGCATGAAACGAACAACATTATGGCCGCCGTCTTGTGCCGCCGAACGAACGTCGGTCGTTACCCGCCGCGCATCGCGCAACAATGGTCTTATAAACGCATGAAACGAACAACGCTAAGGCCGCCTTCGGGTGCCGCCGAACGAACGTCGGCAATTACCCGCCGCGCATCGCGCACCAATGGTCTTATAAACGCTTGAAACGAACAACGTTAAGGCCGCCTTCGGGTGCCGCCGAACGAACGTCGGCAATTACCCGCCGCGCATCGTGCACCAATGGTCTTATAAACGCTTGAAACGAACAACGTTATGGCCGCCGTCGGGTGCCGCCGAACGAACGTCGGTCATTACCCGCCGCGCATCGCGCAACAATGGTCTTATAAACGCATGAAACGATCAACGTTATGGCCGCCGTCGGGTGCCGCCGAAAGAACGTCGGTCATTACCCGCCGCGCATCGCGCAACAATGGTCTTATAAACGCTTGAAACGAACAACGCTA
Organism: Xylocopa violacea; assembly: GCA_963969225.1. Taxonomy (NCBI): domain Eukaryota; kingdom Metazoa; phylum Arthropoda; class Insecta; order Hymenoptera; family Apidae; genus Xylocopa; species Xylocopa violacea. Next base: position 37,872 of record CAXAJV010001170.1, read on the forward strand.
AGGCCGCCGTCGGGTGCCGCCGAACGAACGTCGGTCGTTACCCGCCGCGCATCGCGCAACAATGGTCTTACAAACGAATGAAACGAACAACGTTATGGCCGCCGTCGGGTGCCGCCGAACGAACGTCGGTCGTTACCCGCCGCGCATCGCGCAACAATGGTCTTATAAACGTATGAAACGAACAACGTTATGGCCGCCGTCGGGTGCCGCCGAACGAACGTCGGTCATTACCCGCCGCGCATCGCGCAACAATGGTCTTATAAACGCATGAAACGAACTAAGTTATGGCCGCCGTCGGGTGCCGCCGAACGAACGTCGGTCGTTACCCGCCGCGCATCGCGCAACAATGGTCTTATAAACGCATGAAACGAACAACGTTATGGCCGCCTTCGGGTGCCGCCGAACGAACGTCGGTCATTACCCGCCGCGCATCGCGCAACAATGGTCTTATAAACGCATGAAACGAACAACGTTATGGCCGCCGTCGGGTGGCGCCGAACGAACGTCGGTCATTACCCGCCGCGCATCGCGCAACAATGGTCTTATAAACGCATGAAACGAACAACGTTATGGCCGCCGTCGGGTGCCGCCGAACGAACGTCGGTCATTACCCGCCGCGCATCGCGCAACAATGGTCTTATAAACGCATGAAACGAACAACGTTATGGCCGCCGTCGGGTGCCGCCGAAAGAACGTCGGTCATTACTCGCCGCGCATGGCGCAACAATGGTCTTATAAACGCTTGGCACGAACAACGCTAAGGCCGCCGTCGGGTGCCGCCGAACGAACGTCGGTCATTACCCGCCGCGCATCGCGCAACAATGGTCTTATAAACGCATGAAACGAACAACGTTATGGCCGCCGTCGGGTGCCGCCGAAAGAACGTCGGTCATTACCAGCCGCGCATCGCGCAACAATGGTCTTATAAACGCATGAAACGAACAACGTTATGGCCGCCGTCGGGTGCCGCCGAACGAACGTCGGTCGTTACCCGCCGCGCATCGCGCAACAATGGTCTTATAAACGTATGAAACGAACAACGTTATGGCCGCCGTCGGGTGCCGCCGAACGAACGTCGGACATTACCCGCCGCGCATCGCGCAACAATGGTCTTATAAACGCATGAAACGAACTAAGTTATGGCCGCCGTCGGGTGCCGCCGAACGAACGTCGGTCATTACCCGCCGCGCATCGCGCAACAATGGTCTTATAAACGCATGAAACGAACAACGTTATGGCCGCCGTCGGGTGCCGCCGAACGAACGTCGGTCATTACCCGCCGCGCATCGCGCAACAATGGCCTTATAAACGCATGAAACGAACAACGTTATGGCCGCCGTCGGGTGCCGCCGAACGAACGTCGGTCATTACCCGCCGCGCATCGCGCAACAATGGTCTTATAAACGCATGAAACGAACAACGTTATGGCCGCCGTCGGGTGCCGCCGAAAGAACGTCGGTCATTACCAGCCGCGCATCGCGCAACAATGGTCTTATAAACGCATGAAACGAACAACGTTATGGCCGCCGTCGGGTGCCGCCGAACGAACGTCGGTCATTACCCGCCGCGCATCGCGCAACAATGGTCTTATAAACGCATGAAACGAACAACGTTATGGCCGCCGTCGGGTGCCGCCGAACGAACGTCGGTCATTACCCGCCGCGCATCGCGCAACAATGGTCTTATAAACGCATGAAACGTACAACGTTATGGCCGCCGTCTTGTGCCGCCGAACGAACGTCGGTCATTACCCGCCGCGCATCGCGCAACAATGGTCTTATAAACGCATGAAACGAACAACGTTATGGCCGCCTTCGGGTGCTGCCGAAAGAACGTCGGTCATTACCCGCCGCGCATCGCGCAACAATGGTCTTAGAAACGCTTGAAACGAACAACGCTAAGGCCGCCGTCGGGTGCCGCCGAACGAACGTCGGTCATTACCCGCCGCGCATCGCGCAACAATGGTCTTATAAACGCATGAAACGAACAACATTATGGCCGCCGTCTTGTGCCGCCGAACGAACGTCGGTCGTTACCCGCCGCGCATCGCGCAACAATGGTCTTATAAACGCATGAAACGAACAACGCTAAGGCCGCCTTCGGGTGCCGCCGAACGAACGTCGGCAATTACCCGCCGCGCATCGCGCACCAATGGTCTTATAAACGCTTGAAACGAACAACGTTAAGGCCGCCTTCGGGTGCCGCCGAACGAACGTCGGCAATTACCCGCCGCGCATCGCGCACCAATGGTCTTATAAACGCTTGAAACGAACAACGTTATGGCCGCCGTCGGGTGCCGCCGAACGAACGTCGGTCATTACCCGCCGCGCATCGCGCAACAATGGTCTTATAAACGCATGAAACGATCAACGTTATGGCCGCCGTCGGGTGCCGCCGAAAGAACGTCGGTCATTACCCGCCGCGCATCGCGCAACAATGGTCTTATAAACGCTTGAAACGAACAACGCTAAGGCCGCCGTCGGGTGCCGCCGAACGAACGTCGGTCGTTACCCGCCGCGCATCGCGCAACAATGGTCTTACAAACGCATGAAACGAACAACGTTATGGCCGCCGTCGGGTGCCGCCGAACGAACGTCGGTCGTTACCCGCCGCGCATCGCGCAACAATGGTCTTATAAACGTATGAAACGAACAACGTTATGGCCGCCGTCGGGTGCCGCCGAACGAACGTCGGTCATTACCCGCCGCGCATCGCGCAACAATGGTCTTATAAACGCATGAAACGAACTAAGTTATGGCCGCCGTCGGGTGCCGCCGAACGAACGTCGGTCGTTACCCGCCGCGCATCGCGCAACAATGGTCTTATAAACGCATGAAACGAACAACGTTATGGCCGCCTTCGGGTGCCGCCGAACGAACGTCGGTCATTACCCGCCGCGCATCGCGCAACAATGGTCTTATAAACGCATGAAACGAACAACGTTATGGCCGCCGTCGGGTGGCGCCGAACGAACGTCGGTCATTACCCGCCGCGCATCGCGCAACAATGGTCTTATAAACGCATGAAACGAACAACGTTATGGCCGCCGTCGGGTGCCGCCGAACGAACGTCGGTCATTACCCGCCGCGCATCGCGCAACAATGGTCTTATAAACGCATGAAACGAACAACGTTATGGCCGCCGTCGGGTGCCGCCGAAAGAACGTCGGTCATTACTCGCCGCGCATTGCGCAACAATGGTCTTATAAACGCTTGGCACGAACAACGCTAAGGCCGCCGTCGGGTGCCGCCGAACGAACGTCGGTCATTACCCGCCGCGCATCGCGCAACAATGGTCTTATAAACGCATGAAACGAACAACGTTATGGCCGCCGTCGGGTGCCGCCGAAAGAACGTCGGTCATTACCAGCCGCGCATCGCGCAACAATGGTCTTATAAACGCATGAAACGAACAACGTTATGGCCGCCGTCGGGTGCCGCCGAACGAACGTCGGTCGTTACCCGCCGCGCATCGCGCAACAATGGTCTTATAAACGTATGAAACGAACAACGTTATGGCCGCCGTCGGGTGCCGCCGAACGAACGTCGGACATTACCCGCCGCGCATCGCGCAACAATGGTCTTATAAACGCATGAAACGAACTAAGTTATGGCCGCCGTCGGGTGCCGCCGAACGAACGTCGGTCATTACCCGCCGCGCATCCCGCAAAAATGGTCTTATAAACGCATGAAACGATCAACGTTATGGCCGCCGTCGGGTGCCGCCGAACGAACGTCGGTCATTACCCGCCGCGCATCGCGCAACAATGGTCTTATAAACGCATGAAACGTACAACGTTATGGCCGCCGTCTTGTGCCGCCGAACGAACGTCGGTCATTACCCGCCGCGCATCGCGCAACAATGGTCTTATAAACGCATGAAACGAACAACGTTATGGCCGCCTTCGGGTGCTGCCGAAAGAACGTCGGTCATTACCCGCCGCGCATCGCGCAACAATGGTCTTATAAACGCTTGAAACGAACAACGCTAAGGCCGCCGTCGGGTGCCGCCGAACGAACGTCGGTCATTACCCGCCGCGCATCGCGCAACAATGGTCTTATAAACGCATGAAACGAACAACATTATGGCCGCCGTCTTGTGCCGCCGAACGAACGTCGGTCGTTACCCGCCGCGCATCGCGCAACAATGGTCTTATAAACGCATGAAACGAACAACGCTAAGGCCGCCTTCGGGTGCCGCCGAACGAACGTCGGCAATTACCCGCCGCGCATCGCGCACCAATGGTCTTATAAACGCTTGAAACGAACAACGTTAAGGCCGCCATCGGGTGCCGCCGAACGAACGTCGGCAATTACCCGCCGCGCATCGCGCAACAATGGTCTTATAAACGCATGAAACGAACAACGTTATGGCCGCCGTCGGGTGCCGCCGAACGAACGTCGGTCGTTACCCGCCGCGCATCGCGCAACAATGGTCTTATAAACGCATGAAACGAACAACGTTATGGCCGCCTTCGGGTGCCGCCGAACGAACGTCGGTCATTACCCGCCGCGCATCGCGCAACAATGGTCTTATAAACGCATGAAACGAACAACGTTATGGCCGCCGTCGGGTGGCGCCGAACGAACGTCGGTCATTACCCGCCGCGCATCGCGCAACAATGGTCTTATAAACGCATGAAACGAACAACGTTATGGCCGCCGTCGGGTGCCGCCGAACGAACGTCGGTCATTACCCGCCGCGCATCGCGCAACAATGGTCTTATAAACGCATGAAACGAACAACGTTATGGCCGCCGTCGGGTGCCGCCGAAAGAACGTCGGTCATTACTCGCCGCGCATCGCGCAACAATGGTCTTATAAACGCTTGGCACGAACAACGCTAAGGCCGCCGTCGGGTGCCGCCGAACGAACGTCGGTCATTACCCGCCGCGCATCGCGCAACAATGGTCTTATAAACGCTTGAAACGAACAACGCTAAGGCCGCCGTCGGGTGCCGCCGAACGAACGTCGGTCATTACCCGCCGCGCATCGCGCAACAATGGTCTTATAAACGCTTGAAACGAACAACGCTAAGGCCGCCGTCGGGTGCCGCCGAACGAACGTCGGTCATTACCCGCCGCGCATCGCGCAACAATGGTCTTATAAACGCATGAAACGAACAACGTTATGGCCGCCGTCTTGTGCCGCCGAACGAACGTCGGTCATTACCCGCCGCGCATCGCGCAACAATGGTCTTATAAACGCATGAAACGAACAACGTTATGGCCGCCGTCGGGTGCCGCCGAACGAACGTCGGTCATTACCTGCCGCGCATCGCGCAACAATGGTCTTATAAACGCATGAAACGAACTAAGTTATGGCCGCCGTCGGGTGCCGCCGAATGAACGTCGGTCATTACCCGCCGCGCATCGCGCAACAATGGTCTTATAAACGCATGAAACGAACAACGTTATGGCCGCCGTCGGGTGCCGCCGAACGAACGTCGGTCATTACCCGCCGCGCATCGTGCAACAATGGTCTTATAAACGCATGAAACGAACAACGTTATGGCCGCCGTCGGGTGCCGCCGAACGAACGTCGGTCATTACCCGCCGCGCATAGCGCAACAATGGTCTTATAAACGCAGGAAACGAACAACGTTATGGCCGCCGTCGGGTGCCGCCGAACGAACGTCGGTCATTACCCGCCGCGCATCGCGCAACAATGGTCTTATAAACGCATGAAACGAACAACGTTATGGCCGCCGTCGGGTGCCGCCGAACGAACGTCGGTCATTACCCGCCGCGCATCGCGCAACAAAGGTCTTATAAACGCATGAAACGAACAACGTTATGGCCGCCGTCGGGTGCCGCCGAAAGAACGTCGGTCATTACCAGCCGCGCATCGCGCAACAATGGTCTTATAAACGCATGAAACGAACAACGTTATGGCCGCCGTCGGGTGCCGCTGAACGAACGTCGGTCATTACCCGCCGCGCATCGCGCAACAATGGTCTTATAAACGCATGAAACGAACAACGTTATGGCCGCCGTCTTGTGCCGCCGAACGAACGTCGGTCATTACCCGTCGCGCATCGCGCAACAATGGTCTTATAAACGCTTGAAACGAACAAGGCTAAGGCCGCCGTCGGGTGCCGCCGAACGAACGTCGGTCGTTACCCGCCGCGCATCGCGCAACAATGGTCTTATAAACGCATGAAACGAACAACGTTATGGCCGCCTTCGGGTGCCGCCGAACGAACGTCGGTCATTACCCGCCGCGCATCGCGCAACAATGGTCTTATAAACGCATGAAACGAACAACGTTATGGCCGCCGTCGGGTGCCGCCGAACGAACGTCGGTCATTACCCGCCGCGCATCGCGCAACAATGGTCTTATAAACGCTTGAAACGAACAACGCTAAGGCCGCCGTCGGGTGCCGCCGAACGAACGTCGGTCGTTACCCGCCGCGCATCGCGCAACAATGGTCTTATAAACGCATGAAACGAACAACGTTATGGCCGCCTTCGGGTGCCGCCGAACGAACGTCAGTCATTACCCGCTGAGCATCGCGCAACAATGGTCTTATAAACGCTTGAAACGAACAACGCTAAGGCCGCCGTCGGGTGCCGCCGAACGAACGTCGGTCGTTACCCGCCGCGCATCGCGCAACAATGGTCTTATAAACGCATGAAACGAACTACGTTATGGCCGCCGTCGGGTGCCGCCGAAAGAACGTCGGTCATTACCAGCCGCGCATCGCGCAACAATGGTCTTATAAACGCATGAAACGAACAACGTTATGGCCGCCGTCGGGTGCCGCTGAACGAACGTCGGTCATTACCCGCCGCGCATCGCGCAACAATGGTCTTATAAACGCTTGAAACGAACAACGCTAAGGCCGCCGTCGGGTGCCGCCGAACGAACGTCGGTCGTTACCCGCCGCGCATCGCGCAACAATGGTCTTATAAACGCATGAAACGAACAACGTTATGGCCGCCGTCGGGTGCCGCAGAACGAACGTCGGTCATTACCCGCCGCGCATCGCGCAACAATGGTCTTATAAACGCATGAAACGAACAACGTTATGGCCGCCGTCGGGTGCCGCCGAACGAACGTCGGTCATACCCGCCGCGCATCGCGCAACAATGGTCTTATAAACGCATGAACCGAACAACGTTATGGCCGCCGTCGGGTGCCGCCGAAAGAACGTCGGTCATTACCCGCCGCGCATCGCGCAACAATGGTCTTATAAACGCATGAAACGAACAACGTTATGGCCGCCGTCGGGTGCCGTCGAACGAACGTCGGTCATTACCCGCCGCGCATCGCGCAACAATGGTCTTATAAACGCTTGAAACGAACAACGCTAAGGCCGCCGTCGGGTGAAGCCGAACGAACGTCGGTCATTACCCGCCGCGCATCGCGCAACAATGGTCTTATAAACGCATGAACCGAACAACGTTATGGCCGCCGTCGGGTGCCGCCGAAAGGACGTCGGTCATTACCCGCCGCGCATCGCACAACAATGGTCTTATAAACGCATGAAACGAACAACGTTATGGCCGCCGTCGGGTGCCGCAGAACAAACGTCGGTCATTACCCGCCGCGCATCGCGCAACAATGGTCTTATAAACGCATGAAACGAACAACGTTATGGCCGCCGTCGGGTGCCGCCGAACGAACGTCGGTCATTACCCGGCGCGCATCGCGCAACAATGGTCTTATAAACGCATGAAACGAACAACGTTATGGCCGCCTTCGGGTGCCGCCGAAAGAACGTCGGTCATTACCCGCCGCGCATCGCGCAACAATGGTCTTATAAACGCATGAAACGAACAACGTTATGGCCGCCTTCGGGTGCCGCCGAAAGAACGTCGGTCATTACCCGCCGCGCATCGCGCAACAATGGTCTTATAAACGCATGAAACGAACAACGTTATGGCCGCCGTCGGGTGCCGCAGAACGAACGTCGGTCATTACCCGCCACGCATCGCGCAACAATGGTCTTATAAACGCTTGAAACGAACAACGCTAAGGTCGCCGTCGGGTGCCGCCGAAAGAACGTCGGTCATTACCCGCCGCGCATCGCGCAACAATGGTCTTATAAACGCATGAAACGAACAACGTTATGGCCGCCGTCGGGTGCCGCCGAACGAACGTCGGTCATACCCGCCGCGCATCGCGCAACAATGGTCTTATAAACGCATGAAACGAACAACGTTATGGCCGCCGTCGGGTGCCGCCGAACGAACGTCGGTCATTACCCGCCGCGCATCGCGCAACAATGGTCTTATAAACGCATGAAACGAACTAAGTTATGGCCGCCGTCGGGTGCCGCAGAATGAACGTCGGTCATTACCCGCCGCGCATCGCGCAACAATGGTCTTATAAACGCATGAAACGAACAACGTTATGGCCGCCGTCGGGTGCCGCCGAACGAATGTCGGTCATTACCCGCCGCGCATCGCGCAACAATGGTCTTATAAACGCATGAAACGAACAACGTTATGGCCGCCGTCGGGTGCCGCCGAACGAACGTCGGTCATACCCGCCGCGCATCGCGCAACAATGGTCTTATAAACGCATGAACCGAACAACGTTATGGCCGCCGTCGGGTGCCGCCGAAAGAACGTCGGTCATTACCCGCCGCGCATCGCGCAACAATGGTCTTATAAACGCATGAAACGAACAACGTTATGGCCGCCGTCGGGTGCCGTCGAACGAACGTCGGTCATTACCCGCCGCGCATCGCGCAACAATGGTCTTATAAACGCTTGAAACGAACAACGCTAAGGCCGCCGTCGGGTGAAGCCGAACGAACGTCGGTCATTACCCGCCGCGCATCGCGCAACAATGGTCTTATAAACGCATGAACCGAACAACGTTATGGCCGCCGTCGGGTGCCGCCGAAAGGACGTCGGTCATTACCCGCCGCGCATCGCACAACAATGGTCTTATAAACGCATGAAACGAACAACGTTATGGCCGCCGTCGGGTGCCGCCGAACGAACGTCGGTCATTACCCGCCGCGCATCGCGCAACAATGGTCTTATAAACGCATGAACCGAACAACGTTATGGCCGCCGTCGGGTGCCGCCGAAAGAACGTCGGTCATTACCCGCTGCGCATCGCGCAACAATGGTCTTATAAACGCATGAAACGAACAACGTTATGGCCGCCGTCGGGTGCCGCAGAACAAACGTCGGTCATTACCCGCCGCGCATCGCGCAACAATGGTCTTATAAACGCTTGAAACGAACAACGCTAAGGCCGCCGTCGGGTGAAGCCGAACGAACGTCGGTCATTACCCGCCGCGCATCGCGCAACAATGGTCTTATAAACGCATGAAACGAACAACGTTATGGCCGCCGTCGGGGGCCGCAGAACAAACGTCGGTCATTACCCGCCGCGCATCGCGCAACAATGGTCTTATAAACGCATGAAACGAACAACGTTATGGCCGCCGTCGGGTGCCGCCGAACGAACGTCGGTCATTACCCGCCGCGCATCGCGCAACAATGGTCTTATAAACGCATGAAACGAACAACGTTATGGCCGCCGTCGGGTGCCGCCGAACGAACGTCGGTCATTACCCGCCGCGCATCGCGCAACAATGGTCTTATAAACGCATGAAACGAACAACGTTATGGCCGCCGTCGGGTGCCGCCGAACGAACGTCGGTCATTACCCGCCGCGCATCGCGCTACAATGGTCTTATAAACGCTTGAAACGAACAACGCTAAGGCCGCCGTCGGGTGCCGCCGAACGAACGTCGGTCATTACCCGCCGCGCATCGCGCAACAATGGTCTTATAAACGCATGAAACGAACAACGTTATGGCCGCCGTCGGGTGCCGCCGAACGAACGTCGGTCATTACCCGCCGCGCATCGCGCAACAATGGTCTTATAAACGCATGAAACGAACAACGTTATGGCCGCCGTCGGGTGCCGCCGAACGAACGTCGGTCATTACCCGCCGCGCATCGCGCAACAATGGTCTTATAAACGCATGAAACGAACTAAGTTATGGCCGCCGTCGGGTGCCGCAGAATGAACGTCGGTCATTACCCGCCGCGCATCGCGCAACAATGGTCTTATAAACGCATGAAACGAACAACGTTATGGCCGCCGTCGGGTGCCGCCGAACGAACGTCGGTCATTACCCGCCGCGCATCGCGCAACAATGGTCTTATAAACGCATGAAACGAACAACGTTATGGCCGCCGTCGGGTGCCGCCGAACGAACGTCGGTCATTACCCGCCGCGCATCGCGCAACAATGGTCTTATAAACGCATGAAACGAACAACGTTATGGCCGCCGTCGGGTGCCGCCGAACGAACGTCGGTCATTACCCGGCGCGCATCGCGCAACAATGGTCTTATAAACGTATGAAACGAACAACGTTATGGCCGCCTTCGGGTGCCGCCGAAAGAACGTCGGTCATTACCCGCCGCGCATCGCGCAACAATGGTCTTATAAACGCATGAAACGAACAACGTTATGGCCGCCTTCGGGTGCCGCAGAACAAACGTCGGTCATTACCCGCCGCGCATCGCGCAACAATGGTCTTATAAACGCATGAAACGAACAACGTTATGGCCGCCGTCGGGTGCCGCAGAACAAACGTCGGTCATTACCCGCCGCGCATCGCGCAACAATGGTCTTATAAACGCATGAAACGAACAACGTTATGGCCGCCGTCGGGTGCCGCCGAACGAACGTCGGTCATTACCCGCCGCGCATCGCGCAACAATGGTCTTATAAACGCTTGAAACGAACAACGCTAAGGCCGCCGTCGGGTGAAGCCGAACGAACGTCGGTCATTACCCGCCGCGCATCGCGCGACAATGGTCTTATAAACGCATGAAACGAACAACGTTATGGCCGCCGTCGGGTGCCGCCGAACGAACGTCGGTCATTACCCGCCGCGCATCGCGCAACAATGGTCTTATAAAGGCTTGAAACGAACAACGTTAAGGCCGCCGTCGGGTGCCGCCGAACGAACGTCGGTCATTACCCGCCGCGCATCGCGCAACAATGGTCTTATAAACGCATGAAACGAACAACGTTATGGCCGCCGTCGGGTGCCGTCGAACGAACGTCGGTCATTACCCGCCGCGCATCGCGCAACAATGGTCTTATAAACGCTTGAAACGAACAACGCTAAGGCCGCCGTCGGGTGAAGCCGAACGAACGTCGGTCATTACCCGCCGCGCATCGCGCAACAATGGTCTTATAAACGCATGAACCGAACAACGTTATGGCCGCCGTCGGGTGCCGCCGAAAGGACGTCGGTCATTACCCGCCGCGCATCGCACAACAATGGTCTTATAAACGCATGAAACGAACAACGTTATGGCCGCCGTCGGGTGCCGCAGAACAAACGTCGGTCATTACCCGCCGCGCATCGCGCAACAATGGTCTTATAAACGCATGAAACGAACAACGTTATGGCCGCCGTCGGGTGCCGCCGAACGAACGTCGGTCATTACCCGCCGCGCATCGCGCAACAATGGTCTTATAAACGCATGAAACGAACAACGTTATGGCCGCCGTCGGGTGCCGCCGAACGAACGTCGGTCATTACCCGGCGCGCATCGCGCAACAATGGTCTTATAAACGCATGAAACGAACAACGTTATGGCCGCCTTCGGGTGCCGCCGAAAGAACGTCGGTCATTACCCGCCGCGCATCGCGCAACAATGGTCTTATAAACGCATGAAACGAACAACGTTATGGCCGCCGTCGGGTGCCGCAGAACGAACGTCGGTCATTACCCGCCACGCATCGCGCAACAATGGTCTTATAAACGCTTGAAACGAACAACGCTAAGGTCGCCGTCGGGTGCCGCCGAAAGAACGTCGGTCATTACCCGCCGCGCATCGCGCAACAATGGTCTTATAAACGCATGAAACGAACAACGTTATGGCCGCCGTCGGGTGCCGCCGAACGAACGTCGGTCATACCCGCCGCGCATCGCGCAACAATGGTCTTATAAACGCATGAAACGAACAACGTTATGGCCGCCGTCGGGTGCCGCCGAAAGAACGTCGGTCATTACCCGCTGCGCATCGCGCAACAATGGTCTTATAAACGCATGAAACGAACAACGTTATGGCCGCCGTCGGGTGCCGCAGAACAAACGTCGGTCATTACCCGCCGCGCATCGCGCAACAATGGTCTTATAAACGCTTGAAACGAACAACGCTAAGGCCGCCGTCGGGTGAAGCCGAACGAACGTCGGTCATTACCCGCCGCGCATCGCGCAACAATGGTCTTATAAACGCATGAAACGAACAACGTTATGGCCGCCGACGGGGGCCGCAGAACAAACGTCGGTCATTACCCGCCGCGCATCGCGCTACAATGGTCTTATAAACGCTTGAAACGAACAACGCTAAGGCCGCCGTCGGGTGCCGCCGAACGAACGTCGGTCATTACCCGCCGCGCATCGCGCAACAATGGTCTTATAAACGCATGAAACGAACAACGTTATGGCCGCCGTCGGGTGCCGCCGAACGAACGTCGGTCATTACCCGCCGCGCATCGCGCAACAATGGTCTTATAAACGCATGAAACGAACAACGTTATGGCCGCCGTCGGGTGCCGCCGAACGAACGTCGGTCATTACCCGCCGCGCATCGCGCAATAATGGTCTTATAAACGCATGAAACGAACAACGTTATGGCCGCCGTCGGGTGCCGCCGAACGAACGTCGGTCATTACCCGCCGCGCATCGCGCAACAGTGGTCTTATAAACGCATGAAACGAACAACGTTATGGCCGCCGTCGGGTGCCGCCGAACGAACGTCGGTCATTACCCGCCGCGCATCGCGCAACAATGGTCTTATAAACGCATGAAACGAACTAAGTTATGGCCGCCGTCGGGTGCCGCAGAATGAACGTCGGTCATTACCCGCCGCGCATCGCGCAACAATGGTCTTATAAACGCATGAAACGAACAACGTTATGGCCGCCGTCGGGTGCCGCCGAACGAACGTCGGTCATTACCCGCCGCGCATCGCGCAACAATGGTCTTATAAACGCATGAAACGAACAACGTTATGGCCGCCGTCGGGTGCCGCCGAACGAACGTCGGTCATTACCCGCCGCGCATCGCGCAACAATGGTCTTATAAACGCATGAAACGAACAACGTTATGGCCGCCGTCGGGTGCCGCCGAACGAACGTCGGTCATTACCCGCCGCGCATCGCGCAACAATGGTCTTATAAACGCATGAAACGAACAACGTTATGGCCGCCGTCGGGTGCCGCCGAACGAACGTCGGTCATTACCCGCCGCGCATCGCGCAACAATGGTCTTATAAACGCATGAAACGAACAACGTTATGGCCGCCGTCGGGTGCCGCCGAACGAACGTCGGTCATTACCCGGCGCGCATCGCGCAACAATGGTCTTATAAACGCATGAAACGAACAACGTTATGGCCGCCTTCGGGTGCCGCCGAAAGAACGTCGGTCATTACCCGCCGCGCATCGCGCAACAATGGTCTTATAAACGCATGAAACGAACAACGTTATGGCCGCCTTCGGGTGCCGCAGAACAAACGTCGGTCATTACCCGCCGCGCATCGCGCAACAATGGTCTTATAAACGCATGAAACGAACAACGTTATGGCCGCCGTCGGGTGCCGCAGAACAAACGTCGGTCATTACCCGCCGCGCATCGCGCAACAATGGTCTTATAAACGCATGAAACGAACAACGTTATGGCCGCCGTCGGGTGCCGCCGAACGAACGTCGGTCATTACCCGCCGCGCATCGCGCAACAATGGTCTTATAAACGCTTGAAACGAACAACGCTAAGGCCGCCGTCGGGTGAAGCCGAACGAACGTCGGTCATTACCCGCCGCGCATCGCGCAACAATGGTCTTATAAACGCATGAAACGAACAACGTTATGGCCGCCGTCGGGTGCCGCCGAACGAACGTCGGTCATTACCCGCCGCGCATCGCGCAACAATGGTCTTATAAACGCATGAAACGAACAACGTTATGGCCGCCGTCGGGTGCCGCCGAACGAACGTCGGTCATTACCCGCCGCGCATCGCGCAATAATGGTCTTATAAACGCATGAAACGAACAACGTTATGGCCGCCGTCGGGTGCCGCCGAACGAACGTCGGTCGTTACCCGCCGCGCATCGCGCAACAATGGTCTTATAAACGCATGAAACGAACTACGTTATGGCCGCCGTCGGGTGCCGCCGAAAGAACGTCGGTCATTACCAGCCGCGCATCGCGCAACAATGGTCTTATAAACGCATGAAACGAACAACGTTATGGCCGCCGTCGGGTGCCGCTGAACGAACGTCGGTCATTACCCGCCGCGCATCGCGCAACAATGGTCTTATAAACGCATGAAACGAACAACGTTATGGCCGCCGTCGGGTGCCGTCGAACGAACGTCGGTCATTACCCGCCGCGCATCGCGCAACAATGGTCTTATAAACGCTTGAAACGAACAACGCTAAGGCCGCCGTCGGGTGAAGCCGAACGAACGTCGGTCATTACCCGCCGCGCATCGCGCAACAATGGTCTTATAAACGCATGAACCGAACAACGTTATGGCCGCCGTCGGGTGCCGCCGAAAGGACGTCGGTCATTACCCGCCGCGCATCGCACAACAATGGTCTTATAAACGCATGAAACGAACAACGTTATGGCCGCCGTCGGGTGCCGCAGAACAAACGTCGGTCATTACCCGCCGCGCATCGCGCAACAATGGTCTTATAAACGCATGAAACGAACAACGTTATGGCCGCCGTCGGGTGCCGCCGAACGAACGTCGGTCATTACCCGCCGCGCATCGCGCAACAATGGTCTTATAAACGCATGAAACGAACAACGTTATGGCCGCCGTCGGGTGCCGCCGAACGAACGTCGGTCATTACCCGGCGCGCATCGCGCAACAATGGTCTTATAAACGCATGAAACGAACAACGTTATGGCCGCCGTCGGGTGCCTCAGAACGAACGTCGGTCATTACCCGCCGCGCATCGCGCAACCATGGTCTTATAAAGGCTTGAAACGAACAACGTTAAGGCCGCCGTCGGGTGCCGCCGAAGGAACGTCGGTCATTACCCGCCGCGCATCGCGCAACAATGGTCTTATAAAGGCTTGAAACGAACAACGTTAAGGCCGCCGTCGGGAGCCGCCGAAGGAACGTCGGTCATTACCCGCCGCGCATCGCGCAACAATGGTCTTATAAACGCATGAAACGAACAACGTTATGGCCGCCGTCGGGTGCTGCCGAACGAACGTCGGTCATTACCCGCCGCGCATCGCGCAACAATGGTCTTATAAACGCATGAAACGAACAACGTTATGGCCGCCGTCGGGTGCCGCCGAACGAACGTCGGTCATTACCCGCCGCGCATCGCGCGACAATGGTCTTATAAACGCATGAAACGAACAACGCTAAGGCCGCCGTCGGGTGCCGCCGAAAGAACGTCGGTCATTACCCGCCGCGCATCGCGCAACAATGGTCTTATAAACGCATGAAACGAACAACGTTATGGCCGCCGTCGGGTGCCGCCGAACGAACGTCGGTCATTACACGCCGCGCATCGCGCAACAATGGTCTGATAAACGCTTGAAGCGAACAACGTTATGGCCGCCGTCGGGTGCCGCCGAAAGAACGTTGGTCATTACCCGCCGCGCATCGCGCAACAATGGTCTGATAAACGCTTGAAGCGAACAACGTTATGGCCGCCGTCGGGTGCCGCCGAAAGAACGTTGGTCATTACCCGCCGCGCATCGCGCAACAATGGTCTGATAAACGCTTGAAGCGAACAACGTTATGGCCGCCGTCGGGTGCCGCCGAAAGAACGTTGGTCATTACCCGCCGCGCATCGCGCAACAATGGTCTTATAAACGCATGAAACGAACAACGTTATGGCCGCCGTCGGGTGCCGCCGAACGAACGTCGGTCATTACCCGCCGCGCATCGCGCAACAATGGTCTTATAAACGCATGAAACGAACAACGTTATGGCCGCCGTCGGGTGCCGCCGAACGAACGTCGGTCATTACCCGCCGCGCATCGCCCAACAATGGTCTTATAAACGCATGAAACTAACAACGTTATGGCCGCCGTCGGGTGCCTCAGAACGAACGTCGGTCATTACCCGCCGCGCATCGCGCAACCATGGTCTTATAAAGGCTTGAAACGAACAACGTTAAGGCCGCCGTCGGGTGCTGCCGAAGGAACGTCGGTCATTACCCGCCGCGCATCGCGCAACAATGGTCTTATAAACGCATGAAACTAACAACGTTATGGCCGCCGTCGGGTGCCTCAGAACGAACGTCGGTCATTACCCGCCGCGCATCGCGCAACCATGGTCTTATAAAGGCTTGAAACGAACAACGTTAAGGCCGCCGTCGGGTGCCGCCGAAGGAACGTCGGTCATTACCCGCCGCGCATCGCGCAACAATGGTCTTATAAAGGCTTGAAACGAACAACGTTAAGGCCGCCGTCGGGAGCCGCCGAAGGAACGTCGGTCATTACCCGCCGCGCATCGCGCAACAATGGTCTTATAAACGCATGAAACGAACAACGTTATGGCCGCCGTCGGGTGCCGCCGAACGAACGTCGGTCATTACCCGCCGCGCATCGCGCGACAATGGCCTTATAAACGCATGAAACGAAAAACGCTAAGGCCGCCGTCGGGTGCCGCCGAACGAACGTCGGTCATTACCCGCCTCGCATCGCGCAACAATGGTCTTATAAACGCATGAAAAAAACAACGTTATGGCCGCCGTCGGGTGCCGCCGAAAGAACGTCGGTCATTACCCGCCGCGCATCGCGCAACAATGATCTTATAAACGCATGAAACGAACAACGTTATGGCCGCCGTCGGGTGCCGCCGAACGAACGTCGGTCATTACACGCCGCGCATCGCGCAACAATGGTCTGATAAACGCTTGAAGCGAACAACGTTATGGCCGCCGTCGGGTGCCGCCGAAAGAACGTTGGTCATTACCCGCCGCGCATCGCGCAACAATGGTCTTATAAACGCATGAAACGAACAACGTTATGGCCGCCGTCGGGTGCCGCCGAACGAACGTCGGTCATTACCCGCCGCGCATCGCGCAACAATGGTCTTATAAACGCATGAAACAAACAACATTAAGGCCGCCGTCGGGAGCCGCCGAAGGAACGTCGGTCATTACCCGCCGCGCATCGCGCAACAATGGTCTTATAAACGCATGAAACTAACAACGTTATGGCCGCCGTCGGGTGCCTCAGAACGAACGTCGGTCATTACCCGCCGCGCATCGCGCAACCATGGTCTTATAAAGGCTTGAAACGAACAACGTTAAGGCCGCCGTCGGGTGCCGCCGAAGGAACGTCGGTCATTACCCGCCGCGCATCGCGCAACAATGGTCTTATAAACGCATGAAACTAACAACGTTATGGCCGCCGTCGGGTGCCTCAGAACGAACGTCGGTCATTACCCGCCGCGCATCGCGCAACAATGGTCTGATAAACGCTTGAAGCGAACAACGTTATGGCCGCCGTCGGGTGCCGCCGAAAGAACGTTGGTCATTACCCGCCGCGCATCGCGCAACAATGGTCTTATAAACGCATGAAACGAACAACGTTATGGCCGCCGTTGGGTGCCGCCGAACGAACGTCGGTCATTACCCGCCGCGCATCGCGCAACAATGGTCTTATAAACGCATGAAACGAACAACGTTATGGCCGCCGTCGGGTGCCGCCGAACGAACGTCGGTCATTACCCGCCGCGCATCGCGCAACAATGGTCTTATAAACGCATGAAACGAACAACGTTATGGCCGCCGTCGGGTGCCGCCGAACGAACGTCGGTCATTACCCGCCGCGCATCGCGCAACAATGGTCTTATAAACGCTTGAAACGAACAACGCTAAGGCCGCCGTCGGGTGCCGCCGAACGAACGTTGGTCATTACCCGCCTCGCATCGCGCAACAATGGTCTTATAAACGCATGAAAAAAACAACGTTATGGCCGCCGTCGGGTGCCGCCGAAAGAACGTCGGTCATTACCCGCCGCGCATCGCGCAACAGTGGTCTTATAAACGCATGAAACGAACAACGTTATGGCCGCCGTCGGGTGCCGCCGAACGAACGTCGGTCATTACACGCCGCGCATCGCGCAACAATGGTCTGATAAACGCTTGAAGCGAACAACGTTATGGCCGCCGTCGGGTGCCGCCGAAAGAACGTTGGTCATTACCCGCCGCGCATCGCGCAACAATGGTCTTATAAACGCATGAAACGAACAACGTTATGGCCGCCGTTGGGTGCCGCCGAACGAACGTCGGTCATTACCCGCCGCGCATCGCGCAACAATGGTCTTATAAACGCATGAAACGAACAACGTTATGGCCGCCGTCGGGTGCCGCCGAACGAACGTCGGTCATTACCCGCCGCGCATCGCGCAACAATGGTCTTATAAACGCATGAAACGAACAACGTTATGGCCGCCGTCGGGTGCCGCCGAACGAACGTCGGTCATTACCCGCCGCGC
The DNA here is from genome assembly GCA_963969225.1 of Xylocopa violacea. Lineage (NCBI taxonomy): Eukaryota > Metazoa > Arthropoda > Insecta > Hymenoptera > Apidae > Xylocopa > Xylocopa violacea. The sequence goes on from CAXAJV010001170.1 coordinate 56,348, forward strand.
ATCGCGCAACAATGGTCTTATAAACGCATGAAACGAACAACGTTATGGCCGCCGTCGGGTGCCGTCGAACGAACGTCGGTCATTACCCGCCGCGCATCGCGCAACAATGGTCTTATAAACGCATGAAACGAACAACGATATGGCCGCCGTCGGGTGCCGCCGAACGAACGTCGGTCATTACCCGCCGCGCATCGCGCAACAATGGTCTTATAAACGCTTGAAACGAACAACGTTATGGCCGCCGTCGGGTGCCGCCGAAAGAACGTTGGTCATTACCCGCCGCGCATCGCGCAACAATGGTCTTATAAACGCATGAAACGAACAACGTTATGGCCGCCGTCGGGTGCCGTCGAACGAACGTCGGTCATTACCCGCCGCGCATCGCGCAACAATGGTCTTATAAACGCATGAAACGAACAACGATATGGCCGCCGTCGGGTGCCGCCGAACGAACGTCGGTCATTACCCGCCGCGCATCGCGCAACAATGGTCTTATAAACGCTTGAAACGAACAACGTTATGGCCGCCGTCGGGTGCCGCCGAAAGAACGTTGGTCATTACCCGCCGCGCATCGCGCAACAATGGTGTGATAAACGCTTGAAGCGAACAACGTTATGGCCGCCGTCGGGTGCCGCCGAAAGAACGTTGGTCATTACCCGCCGCGCATCGCGCGACAATGGTCTTATAAACGCATGAAACGAACAACGCTAAGGCCGCCGTCGGGTGCCGCCGAAAGAACGTCGGTCATTACCCGCCGCGCATCGCGCAACAATGGTCTGATAAACGCTTGAAGCGAACAACGTTATGGCCGCCGTCGGGTGCCGCCGAAAGAACGTTGGTCATTACCCGCCGCGCATCGCGCGACAATGGTCTTATAAACGCATGAAACGAACAACGCTAAGGCCGCCGTCGGGTGCCGCCGAAAGAACGTCGGTCATTACCCGCCGCGCATCGCGCAACAATGGTCTTATAAACGCATGAAACGAACAACGTTATGGCCGCCGTCGGGTGCCGCCGAAAGAACGTTGGTCATTACCCGCCGCGCATCGCGCAACAATGGTCTTATAAACGCATGAAACGAACAACGTTATGGCCGCCGTTGGGTGCCGCCGAACGAACGTCGGTCATTACCCGCCGCGCATCGCGCAACAATGGTCTTATAAACGCATGAAACGAACAACGTTATGGCCGCCGTTGGGTGCCGCCGAACGAACGTCGGTCATTACCCGCCGCGCATCGCGCAACAATGGTCTTATAAACGCATGAAACGAACAACGTTATGGCCGCCGTCGGGTGCCGCCGAACGAACGTCGGTCATTACCCGCCGCGCATCGCGCAACAATGGTCTTATAAACGCATGAAACGAACAACGTTATGGCCGCCGTCGGGTGCCGCCGAACGAACGTCGGTCATTACCCGCCGCGCATCGCGCAACAATGGTCTTATAAACGCTTGAAACGAACAACGCTAAGGCCGCCGTCGGGTGCCGCCGAACGAACGTCGGTCATTACCCGCCTCGCATCGCGCAACAATGGTCTTATAAACGCATGAAAAAAACAACGTTATGGCCGCCGTCGGGTGCCGCCGAAAGAACGTCGGTCATTACCCGCCGCGCATCGCGCAACAATGGTCTTATAAACGCATGAAACGAACAACGTTATGGCCGCCGTCGGGTGCCGCCGAACGAACGTCGGTCATTACACGCCGCGCATCGCGCAACAATGGTCTGATAAACGCTTGAAGCGAACAACGTTATGGCCGCCGTCGGGTGCCGCCGAAAGAACGTTGGTCATTACCCGCCGCGCATCGCGCAACAATGGTCTTATAAACGCATGAAACGAACAACATTATGGCCGCCGTCGGGTGCCGTCGAACGAACGTCGGTCATTACCCGCCGCGCATCGCGCAACAATGGTCTTATAAACGCATGAAACGAACAACGATATGGCCGCCGTCGGGTGCCGCCGAACGAACGTCGGTCATTACCCGCCGCGCATCGCGCAACAATGGTCTTATAAACGCTTGAAACGAACAACGTTATGGCCGCCGTCGGGTGCCGCCGAAAGAACGTTGGTCATTACCCGCCGCGCATCGCGCAACAATGGTCTGATAAACGCTTGAAGCGAACAACGTTATGGCCGCCGTCGGGTGCCGCCGAAAGAACGTTGGTCATTACCCGCCGCGCATCGCGCGACAATGGTCTTATAAACGCATGAAACGAACAACGCTAAGGCCGCCGTCGGGTGCCGCCGAAAGAACGTCGGTCATTACCCGCCGCGCATCGCGCAACAATGGTCTGATAAACGCTTGAAGCGAACAACGTTATGGCCGCCGTCGGGTGCCGCCGAAAGAACGTTGGTCATTACCCGCCGCGCATCGCGCGACAATGGTCTTATAAACGCATGAAACGAACAACGCTAAGGCCGCCGTCGGGTGCCGCCGAAAGAACGTCGGTCATTACCCGCCGCGCATCGCGCAACAATGGTCTTATAAACGCATGAAACGAACAACGTTATGGCCGCCGTCGGGTGCCGCCGAAAGAACGTTGGTCATTACCCGCCGCGCATCGCGCAACAATGGTCTTATAAACGCATGAAACGAACAACGTTATGGCCGCCGTTGGGTGCCGCCGAACGAACGTCGGTCATTACCCGCCGCGCATCGCGCAACAATGGTCTTATAAACGCATGAAACGAACAACGTTATGGCCGCCGTTGGGTGCCGCCGAACGAACGTCGGTCATTACCCGCCGCGCATCGCGCAACAATGGTCTTATAAACGCATGAAACGAACAACGTTATGGCCGCCGTCGGGTGCCGCCGAACGAACGTCGGTCATTACCCGCCGCGCATCGCGCAACAATGGTCTTATAAACGCATGAAACGAACAACGTTATGGCCGCCGTCGGGTGCCGCCGAACGAACGTCGGTCATTACCCGCCGCGCATCGCGCAACAATGGTCTTATAAACGCTTGAAACGAACAACGCTAAGGCCGCCGTCGGGTGCCGCCGAACGAACGTCGGTCATTACCCGCCTCGCATCGCGCAACAATGGTCTTATAAACGCATGAAAAAAACAACGTTATGGCCGCCGTCGGGTGCCGCCGAAAGAACGTCGGTCATTACCCGCCGCGCATCGCGCAACAATGGTCTTATAAACGCATGAAACGAACAACGTTATGGCCGCCGTCGGGTGCCGCCGAACGAACGTCGGTCATTACACGCCGCGCATCGCGCAACAATGGTCTGATAAACGCTTGAAGCGAACAACGTTATGGCCGCCGTCGGGTGCCGCCGAAAGAACGTTGGTCATTACCCGCCGCGCATCGCGCAACAATGGTCTTATAAACGCATGAAACGAACAACGTTATGGCCGCCGTCGGGTGCCGCCGAACGAACGTCGGTCATTACCCGCCGCGCATCGCGCAACAATGGTCTTATAAACGCATGAAACAAACAACATTAAGGCCGCCGTCGGGAGCCGCCGAAGGAACGTCGGTCATTACCCGCCGCGCATCGCGCAACAATGGTCTTATAAACGCATGAAACTAACAACGTTATGGCCGCCGTCGGGTGCCTCAGAACGAACGTCGGTCATTACCCGCCGCGCATCGCGCAACCATGGTCTTATAAAGGCTTGAAACGAACAACGTTAAGGCCGCCGTCGGGTGCCGCCGAAGGAACGTCGGTCATTACCCGCCGCGCATCGCGCAACAATGGTCTTATAAACGCATGAAACTAACAACGTTATGGCCGCCGTCGGGTGCCTCAGAACGAACGTCGGTCATTACCCGCCGCGCATCGCGCAACAATGGTCTGATAAACGCTTGAAGCGAACAACGTTATGGCCGCCGTCGGGTGCCGCCGAAAGAACGTTGGTCATTACCCGCCGCGCATCGCGCAACAATGGTCTTATAAACGCATGAAACGAACAACGTTATGGCCGCCGTTGGGTGCCGCCGAACGAACGTCGGTCATTACCCGCCGCGCATCGCGCAACAATGGTCTTATAAACGCATGAAACGAACAACGTTATGGCCGCCGTCGGGTGCCGCCGAACGAACGTCGGTCATTACCCGCCGCGCATCGCGCAACAATGGTCTTATAAACGCATGAAACGAACAACGTTATGGCCGCCGTCGGGTGCCGCCGAACGAACGTCGGTCATTACCCGCCGCGCATCGCGCAACAATGGTCTTATAAACGCTTGAAACGAACAACGCTAAGGCCGCCGTCGGGTGCCGCCGAACGAACGTCGGTCATTACCCGCCTCGCATCGCGCAACAATGGTCTTATAAACGCATGAAAAAAACAACGTTATGGCCGCCGTCGGGTGCCGCCGAAAGAACGTCGGTCATTACCCGCCGCGCATCGCGCAACAATGGTCTTATAAACGCATGAAACGAACAACGTTATGGCCGCCGTCGGGTGCCGCCGAACGAACGTCGGTCATTACACGCCGCGCATCGCGCAACAATGGTCTGATAAACGCTTGAAGCGAACAACGTTATGGCCGCCGTCGGGTGCCGCCGAAAGAACGTTGGTCATTACCCGCCGCGCATCGCGCAACAATGGTCTTATAAACGCATGAAACGAACAACGTTATGGCCGCCGTCGGGTGCCGCCGAACGAACGTCGGTCATTACCCGCCGCGCATCGCGCAACAATGGTCTTATAAACGCATGAAACAAACAACATTAAGGCCGCCGTCGGGAGCCGCCGAAGGAACGTCGGTCATTACCCGCCGCGCATCGCGCAACAATGGTCTTATAAACGCATGAAACTAACAACGTTATGGCCGCCGTCGGGTGCCTCAGAACGAACGTCGGTCATTACCCGCCGCGCATCGCGCAACAATGGTCTGATAAACGCTTGAAGCGAACAACGTTATGGCCGCCGTCGGGTGCCGCCGAAAGAACGTTGGTCATTACCCGCCGCGCATCGCGCAACAATGGTCTTATAAACGCATGAAACGAACAACGTTATGGCCGCCGTTGGGTGCCGCCGAACGAACGTCGGTCATTACCCGCCGCGCATCGCGCAACAATGGTCTTATAAACGCATGAAACGAACAACGTTATGGCCGCCGTCGGGTGCCGCCGAACGAACGTCGGTCATTACCCGCCGCGCATCGCGCAACAATGGTCTTATAAACGCATGAAACGAACAACGTTATGGCCGCCGTCGGGTGCCGCCGAACGAACGTCGGTCATTACCCGCCGCGCATCGCGCAACAATGGTCTTATAAACGCTTGAAACGAACAACGCTAAGGCCGCCGTCGGGTGCCGCCGAACGAACGTCGGTCATTACCCGCCTCGCATCGCGCAACAATGGTCTTATAAACGCATGAAAAAAACAACGTTATGGCCGCCGTCGGGTGCCGCCGAAAGAACGTCGGTCATTACCCGCCGCGCATCGCGCAACAATGGTCTTATAAACGCATGAAACGAACAACGTTATGGCCGCCGTCGGGTGCCGCCGAACGAACGTCGGTCATTACACGCCGCGCATCGCGCAACAATGGTCTGATAAACGCTTGAAGCGAACAACGTTATGGCCGCCGTCGGGTGCCGCCGAAAGAACGTTGGTCATTACCCGCCGCGCATCGCGCAACAATGGTCTTATAAACGCATGAAACGAACAACGTTATGGCCGCCGTCGGGTGCCGCCGAACGAACGTCGGTCATTACCCGCCGCGCATCGCGCAACAATGGTCTTATAAACGCATGAAACAAACAACATTAAGGCCGCCGTCGGGAGCCGCCGAAGGAACGTCGGTCATTACCCGCCGCGCATCGCGCAACAATGGTCTTATAAACGCATGAAACTAACAACGTTATGGCCGCCGTCGGGTGCCTCAGAACGAACGTCGGTCATTACCCGCCGCGCATCGCGCAACCATGGTCTTATAAAGGCTTGAAACGAACAACGTTAAGGCCGCCGTCGGGTGCCGCCGAAGGAACGTCGGTCATTACCCGCCGCGCATCGCGCAACAATGGTCTTATAAACGCATGAAACTAACAACGTTATGGCCGCCGTCGGGTGCCTCAGAACGAACGTCGGTCATTACCCGCCGCGCATCGCGCAACAATGGTCTGATAAACGCTTGAAGCGAACAACGTTATGGCCGCCGTCGGGTGCCGCCGAAAGAACGTTGGTCATTACCCGCCGCGCATCGCGCAACAATGGTCTTATAAACGCATGAAACGAACAACGTTATGGCCGCCGTTGGGTGCCGCCGAACGAACGTCGGTCATTACCCGCCGCGCATCGCGCAACAATGGTCTTATAAACGCATGAAACGAACAACGTTATGGCCGCCGTCGGGTGCCGCCGAACGAACGTCGGTCATTACCCGCCGCGCATCGCGCAACAATGGTCTTATAAACGCATGAAACGAACAACGTTATGGCCGCCGTCGGGTGCCGCCGAACGAACGTCGGTCATTACCCGCCGCGCATCGCGCAACAATGGTCTTATAAACGCATGAAACGAACAACGTTATGGCCGCCGTCGGGTGCCGTCGAACGAACGTCGGTCATTACCCGCCGCGCATCGCGCAACAATGGTCTTATAAACGCATGAAACGAACAACGATATGGCCGCCGTCGGGTGCCGCCGAACGAACGTCGGTCATTACCCGCCGCGCATCGCGCAACAATGGTCTTATAAACGCTTGAAACGAACAACGTTATGGCCGCCGTCGGGTGCCGCCGAAAGAACGTTGGTCATTACCCGCCGCGCATCGCGCAACAATGGTCTTATAAACGCATGAAACGAACAACGTTATGGCCGCCGTCGGGTGCCGTCGAACGAACGTCGGTCATTACCCGCCGCGCATCGCGCAACAATGGTCTTATAAACGCATGAAACGAACAACGATATGGCCGCCGTCGGGTGCCGCCGAAAGAACGTTGGTCATTACCCGCCGCGCATCGCGCAACAATGGTCTTATAAACGCATGAAACGAACAACGTTATGGCCGCCGTCGGGTGCCGTCGAACGAACGTCGGTCATTACCCGCCGCGCATCGCGCAACAATGGTCTTATAAACTCATGAAACGAACAACGATATGGCCGCCGTCGGGTGCCGCCGAACGAACGTCGGTCATTACCCGCCGCGCATCGCGCAACAATGGTCTTATAAACGCTTGAAACGAACAACGTTATGGCCGCCGTCGGGTGCCGCCGAAAGAACGTTGGTCATTACCCGCCGCGCATCGCGCAACAATGGTGTGATAAACGCTTGAAGCGAACAACGTTATGGCCGCCGTCGGGTGCCGCCGAAAGAACGTTGGTCATTACCCGCCGCGCATCGCGCGACAATGGTCTTATAAACGCATGAAACGAACAACGCTAAGGCCGCCGTCGGGTGCCGCCGAAAGAACGTCGGTCATTACCCGCCGCGCATCGCGCAACAATGGTCTGATAAACGCTTGAAGCGAACAACGTTATGGCCGCCGTCGGGTGCCGCCGAAAGAACGTTGGTCATTACCCGCCGCGCATCGCGCGACAATGGTCTTATAAACGCATGAAACGAACAACGCTAAGGCCGCCGTCGGGTGCCGCCGAAAGAACGTCGGTCATTACCCGCCGCGCATCGCGCAACAATGGTCTTATAAACGCATGAAACGAACAACGTTATGGCCGCCGTCGGGTGCCGCCGAAAGAACGTTGGTCATTACCCGCCGCGCATCGCGCAACAATGGTCTTATAAACGCATGAAACGAACAACGTTATGGCCGCCGTTGGGTGCCGCCGAACGAACGTCGGTCATTACCCGCCGCGCATCGCGCAACAATGGTCTTATAAACGCATGAAACGAACAACGTTATGGCCGCCGTTGGGTGCCGCCGAACGAACGTCGGTCATTACCCGCCGCGCATCGCGCAACAATGGTCTTATAAACGCATGAAACGAACAACGTTATGGCCGCCGTCGGGTGCCGCCGAACGAACGTCGGTCATTACCCGCCGCGCATCGCGCAACAATGGTCTTATAAACGCATGAAACGAACAACGTTATGGCCGCCGTCGGGTGCCGCCGAACGAACGTCGGTCATTACCCGCCGCGCATCGCGCAACAATGGTCTTATAAACGCTTGAAACGAACAACGCTAAGGCCGCCGTCGGGTGCCGCCGAACGAACGTCGGTCATTACCCGCCTCGCATCGCGCAACAATGGTCTTATAAACGCATGAAAAAAACAACGTTATGGCCGCCGTCGGGTGCCGCCGAAAGAACGTCGGTCATTACCCGCCGCGCATCGCGCAACAATGGTCTTATAAACGCATGAAACGAACAACGTTATGGCCGCCGTCGGGTGCCGCCGAACGAACGTCGGTCATTACACGCCGCGCATCGCGCAACAATGGTCTGATAAACGCTTGAAGCGAACAACGTTATGGCCGCCGTCGGGTGCCGCCGAAAGAACGTTGGTCATTACCCGCCGCGCATCGCGCAACAATGGTCTTATAAACGCATGAAACGAACAACATTATGGCCGCCGTCGGGTGCCGTCGAACGAACGTCGGTCATTACCCGCCGCGCATCGCGCAACAATGGTCTTATAAACGCATGAAACGAACAACGATATGGCCGCCGTCGGGTGCCGCCGAACGAACGTCGGTCATTACCCGCCGCGCATCGCGCAACAATGGTCTTATAAACGCTTGAAACGAACAACGTTATGGCCGCCGTCGGGTGCCGCCGAAAGAACGTTGGTCATTACCCGCCGCGCATCGCGCAACAATGGTCTGATAAACGCTTGAAGCGAACAACGTTATGGCCGCCGTCGGGTGCCGCCGAAAGAACGTTGGTCATTACCCGCCGCGCATCGCGCGACAATGGTCTTATAAACGCATGAAACGAACAACGCTAAGGCCGCCGTCGGGTGCCGCCGAAAGAACGTCGGTCATTACCCGCCGCGCATCGCGCAACAATGGTCTGATAAACGCTTGAAGCGAACAACGTTATGGCCGCCGTCGGGTGCCGCCGAAAGAACGTTGGTCATTACCCGCCGCGCATCGCGCGACAATGGTCTTATAAACGCATGAAACGAACAACGCTAAGGCCGCCGTCGGGTGCCGCCGAAAGAACGTCGGTCATTACCCGCCGCGCATCGCGCAACAATGGTCTTATAAACGCATGAAACGAACAACGTTATGGCCGCCGTCGGGTGCCGCCGAAAGAACGTTGGTCATTACCCGCCGCGCATCGCGCAACAATGGTCTTATAAACGCATGAAACGAACAACGTTATGGCCGCCGTTGGGTGCCGCCGAACGAACGTCGGTCATTACCCGCCGCGCATCGCGCAACAATGGTCTTATAAACGCATGAAACGAACAACGTTATGGCCGCCGTTGGGTGCCGCCGAACGAACGTCGGTCATTACCCGCCGCGCATCGCGCAACAATGGTCTTATAAACGCATGAAACGAACAACGTTATGGCCGCCGTCGGGTGCCGCCGAACGAACGTCGGTCATTACCCGCCGCGCATCGCGCAACAATGGTCTTATAAACGCATGAAACGAACAACGTTATGGCCGCCGTCGGGTGCCGCCGAACGAACGTCGGTCATTACCCGCCGCGCATCGCGCAACAATGGTCTTATAAACGCTTGAAACGAACAACGCTAAGGCCGCCGTCGGGTGCCGCCGAACGAACGTCGGTCATTACCCGCCTCGCATCGCGCAACAATGGTCTTATAAACGCATGAAAAAAACAACGTTATGGCCGCCGTCGGGTGCCGCCGAAAGAACGTCGGTCATTACCCGCCGCGCATCGCGCAACAATGGTCTTATAAACGCATGAAACGAACAACGTTATGGCCGCCGTCGGGTGCCGCCGAACGAACGTCGGTCATTACACGCCGCGCATCGCGCAACAATGGTCTGATAAACGCTTGAAGCGAACAACGTTATGGCCGCCGTCGGGTGCCGCCGAAAGAACGTTGGTCATTACCCGCCGCGCATCGCGCAACAATGGTCTTATAAACGCATGAAACGAACAACGTTATGGCCGCCGTCGGGTGCCGCCGAACGAACGTCGGTCATTACCCGCCGCGCATCGCGCAACAATGGTCTTATAAACGCATGAAACAAACAACATTAAGGCCGCCGTCGGGAGCCGCCGAAGGAACGTCGGTCATTACCCGCCGCGCATCGCGCAACAATGGTCTTATAAACGCATGAAACTAACAACGTTATGGCCGCCGTCGGGTGCCTCAGAACGAACGTCGGTCATTACCCGCCGCGCATCGCGCAACCATGGTCTTATAAAGGCTTGAAACGAACAACGTTAAGGCCGCCGTCGGGTGCCGCCGAAGGAACGTCGGTCATTACCCGCCGCGCATCGCGCAACAATGGTCTTATAAACGCATGAAACTAACAACGTTATGGCCGCCGTCGGGTGCCTCAGAACGAACGTCGGTCATTACCCGCCGCGCATCGCGCAACAATGGTCTGATAAACGCTTGAAGCGAACAACGTTATGGCCGCCGTCGGGTGCCGCCGAAAGAACGTTGGTCATTACCCGCCGCGCATCGCGCAACAATGGTCTTATAAACGCATGAAACGAACAACGTTATGGCCGCCGTTGGGTGCCGCCGAACGAACGTCGGTCATTACCCGCCGCGCATCGCGCAACAATGGTCTTATAAACGCATGAAACGAACAACGTTATGGCCGCCGTCGGGTGCCGCCGAACGAACGTCGGTCATTACCCGCCGCGCATCGCGCAACAATGGTCTTATAAACGCATGAAACGAACAACGTTATGGCCGCCGTCGGGTGCCGCCGAACGAACGTCGGTCATTACCCGCCGCGCATCGCGCAACAATGGTCTTATAAACGCTTGAAACGAACAACGCTAAGGCCGCCGTCGGGTGCCGCCGAACGAACGTCGGTCATTACCCGCCTCGCATCGCGCAACAATGGTCTTATAAACGCATGAAAAAAACAACGTTATGGCCGCCGTCGGGTGCCGCCGAAAGAACGTCGGTCATTACCCGCCGCGCATCGCGCAACAATGGTCTTATAAACGCATGAAACGAACAACGTTATGGCCGCCGTCGGGTGCCGCCGAACGAACGTCGGTCATTACACGCCGCGCATCGCGCAACAATGGTCTGATAAACGCTTGAAGCGAACAACGTTATGGCCGCCGTCGGGTGCCGCCGAAAGAACGTTGGTCATTACCCGCCGCGCATCGCGCAACAATGGTCTTATAAACGCATGAAACGAACAACGTTATGGCCGCCGTCGGGTGCCGCCGAACGAACGTCGGTCATTACCCGCCGCGCATCGCGCAACAATGGTCTTATAAACGCATGAAACAAACAACATTAAGGCCGCCGTCGGGAGCCGCCGAAGGAACGTCGGTCATTACCCGCCGCGCATCGCGCAACAATGGTCTTATAAACGCATGAAACTAACAACGTTATGGCCGCCGTCGGGTGCCTCAGAACGAACGTCGGTCATTACCCGCCGCGCATCGCGCAACAATGGTCTGATAAACGCTTGAAGCGAACAACGTTATGGCCGCCGTCGGGTGCCGCCGAAAGAACGTTGGTCATTACCCGCCGCGCATCGCGCAACAATGGTCTTATAAACGCATGAAACGAACAACGTTATGGCCGCCGTTGGGTGCCGCCGAACGAACGTCGGTCATTACCCGCCGCGCATCGCGCAACAATGGTCTTATAAACGCATGAAACGAACAACGTTATGGCCGCCGTCGGGTGCCGCCGAACGAACGTCGGTCATTACCCGCCGCGCATCGCGCAACAATGGTCTTATAAACGCATGAAACGAACAACGTTATGGCCGCCGTCGGGTGCCGCCGAACGAACGTCGGTCATTACCCGCCGCGCATCGCGCAACAATGGTCTTATAAACGCTTGAAACGAACAACGCTAAGGCCGCCGTCGGGTGCCGCCGAACGAACGTCGGTCATTACCCGCCTCGCATCGCGCAACAATGGTCTTATAAACGCATGAAAAAAACAACGTTATGGCCGCCGTCGGGTGCCGCCGAAAGAACGTCGGTCATTACCCGCCGCGCATCGCGCAACAATGGTCTTATAAACGCATGAAACGAACAACGTTATGGCCGCCGTCGGGTGCCGCCGAACGAACGTCGGTCATTACACGCCGCGCATCGCGCAACAATGGTCTGATAAACGCTTGAAGCGAACAACGTTATGGCCGCCGTCGGGTGCCGCCGAAAGAACGTTGGTCATTACCCGCCGCGCATCGCGCAACAATGGTCTTATAAACGCATGAAACGAACAACGTTATGGCCGCCGTCGGGTGCCGCCGAACGAACGTCGGTCATTACCCGCCGCGCATCGCGCAACAATGGTCTTATAAACGCATGAAACAAACAACATTAAGGCCGCCGTCGGGAGCCGCCGAAGGAACGTCGGTCATTACCCGCCGCGCATCGCGCAACAATGGTCTTATAAACGCATGAAACTAACAACGTTATGGCCGCCGTCGGGTGCCTCAGAACGAACGTCGGTCATTACCCGCCGCGCATCGCGCAACCATGGTCTTATAAAGGCTTGAAACGAACAACGTTAAGGCCGCCGTCGGGTGCCGCCGAAGGAACGTCGGTCATTACCCGCCGCGCATCGCGCAACAATGGTCTTATAAACGCATGAAACTAACAACGTTATGGCCGCCGTCGGGTGCCTCAGAACGAACGTCGGTCATTACCCGCCGCGCATCGCGCAACAATGGTCTGATAAACGCTTGAAGCGAACAACGTTATGGCCGCCGTCGGGTGCCGCCGAAAGAACGTTGGTCATTACCCGCCGCGCATCGCGCAACAATGGTCTTATAAACGCATGAAACGAACAACGTTATGGCCGCCGTTGGGTGCCGCCGAACGAACGTCGGTCATTACCCGCCGCGCATCGCGCAACAATGGTCTTATAAACGCATGAAACGAACAACGTTATGGCCGCCGTCGGGTGCCGCCGAACGAACGTCGGTCATTACCCGCCGCGCATCGCGCAACAATGGTCTTATAAACGCATGAAACGAACAACGTTATGGCCGCCGTCGGGTGCCGCCGAACGAACGTCGGTCATTACCCGCCGCGCATCGCGCAACAATGGTCTTATAAACGCATGAAACGAACAACGTTATGGCCGCCGTCGGGTGCCGTCGAACGAACGTCGGTCATTACCCGCCGCGCATCGCGCAACAATGGTCTTATAAACGCATGAAACGAACAACGATATGGCCGCCGTCGGGTGCCGCCGAACGAACGTCGGTCATTACCCGCCGCGCATCGCGCAACAATGGTCTTATAAACGCTTGAAACGAACAACGTTATGGCCGCCGTCGGGTGCCGCCGAAAGAACGTTGGTCATTACCCGCCGCGCATCGCGCAACAATGGTCTTATAAACGCATGAAACGAACAACGTTATGGCCGCCGTCGGGTGCCGTCGAACGAACGTCGGTCATTACCCGCCGCGCATCGCGCAACAATGGTCTTATAAACGCATGAAACGAACAACGATATGGCCGCCGTCGGGTGCCGCCGAACGAACGTCGGTCATTACCCGCCGCGCATCGCGCAACAATGGTCTTATAAACGCTTGAAACGAACAACGTTATGGCCGCCGTCGGGTGCCGCCGAAAGAACGTTGGTCATTACCCGCCGCGCATCGCGCAACAATGGTCTGATAAACGCTTGAAGCGAACAACGTTATGGCCGCCGTCGGGTGCCGCCGAAAGAACGTTGGTCATTACCCGCCGCGCATCGCGCGACAATGGTCTTATAAACGCATGAAACGAACAACGCTAAGGCCGCCGTCGGGTGCCGCCGAAAGAACGTCGGTCATTACCCGCCGCGCATCGCGCAACAATGGTCTGATAAACGCTTGAAGCGAACAACGTTATGGCCGCCGTCGGGTGCCGCCGAAAGAACGTTGGTCATTACCCGCCGCGCATCGCGCGACAATGGTCTTATAAACGCATGAAACGAACAACGCTAAGGCCGCCGTCGGGTGCCGCCGAAAGAACGTCGGTCATTACCCGCCGCGCATCGCGCAACAATGGTCTTATAAACGCATGAAACGAACAACGTTATGGCCGCCGTCGGGTGCCGCCGAAAGAACGTTGGTCATTACCCGCCGCGCATCGCGCAACAATGGTCTTATAAACGCATGAAACGAACAACGTTATGGCCGCCGTTGGGTGCCGCCGAACGAACGTCGGTCATTACCCGCCGCGCATCGCGCAACAATGGTCTTATAAACGCATGAAACGAACAACGTTATGGCCGCCGTTGGGTGCCGCCGAACGAACGTCGGTCATTACCCGCCGCGCATCGCGCAACAATGGTCTTATAAACGCATGAAACGAACAACGTTATGGCCGCCGTCGGGTGCCGCCGAACGAACGTCGGTCATTACCCGCCGCGCATCGCGCAACAATGGTCTTATAAACGCATGAAACGAACAACGTTATGGCCGCCGTCGGGTGCCGCCGAACGAACGTCGGTCATTACCCGCCGCGCATCGCGCAACAATGGTCTTATAAACGCTTGAAACGAACAACGCTAAGGCCGCCGTCGGGTGCCGCCGAACGAACGTCGGTCATTACCCGCCTCGCATCGCGCAACAATGGTCTTATAAACGCATGAAAAAAACAACGTTATGGCCGCCGTCGGGTGCCGCCGAAAGAACGTCGGTCATTACCCGCCGCGCATCGCGCAACAATGGTCTTATAAACGCATGAAACGAACAACGTTATGGCCGCCGTCGGGTGCCGCCGAACGAACGTCGGTCATTACACGCCGCGCATCGCGCAACAATGGTCTGATAAACGCTTGAAGCGAACAACGTTATGGCCGCCGTCGGGTGCCGCCGAAAGAACGTTGGTCATTACCCGCCGCGCATCGCGCAACAATGGTCTTATAAACGCATGAAACGAACAACGTTATGGCCGCCGTCGGGTGCCGCCGAACGAACGTCGGTCATTACCCGCCGCGCATCGCGCAACAATGGTCTTATAAACGCATGAAACAAACAACATTAAGGCCGCCGTCGGGAGCCGCCGAAGGAACGTCGGTCATTACCCGCCGCGCATCGCGCAACAATGGTCTTATAAACGCATGAAACTAACAACGTTATGGCCGCCGTCGGGTGCCTCAGAACGAACGTCGGTCATTACCCGCCGCGCATCGCGCAACCATGGTCTTATAAAGGCTTGAAACGAACAACGTTAAGGCCGCCGTCGGGTGCCGCCGAAGGAACGTCGGTCATTACCCGCCGCGCATCGCGCAACAATGGTCTTATAAACGCATGAAACTAACAACGTTATGGCCGCCGTCGGGTGCCTCAGAACGAACGTCGGTCATTACCCGCCGCGCATCGCGCAACAATGGTCTGATAAACGCTTGAAGCGAACAACGTTATGGCCGCCGTCGGGTGCCGCCGAAAGAACGTTGGTCATTACCCGCCGCGCATCGCGCAACAATGGTCTTATAAACGCATGAAACGAACAACGTTATGGCCGCCGTTGGGTGCCGCCGAACGAACGTCGGTCATTACCCGCCGCGCATCGCGCAACAATGGTCTTATAAACGCATGAAACGAACAACGTTATGGCCGCCGTCGGGTGCCGCCGAAAGAACGTCGGTCATTACCCGCCGCGCATCGCGCAACAATGGTCTTATAAACGCATGAAACGAACAACGTTATGGCCGCCGTCGGGTGCCGCCGAAAGAACGTTGGTCATTACCCGCCGCGCATCGCGCAACAATGGTCTTATAAACGCATGAAACGAACAACGTTATGGCCGCCGTTGGGTGCCGCCGAACGAACGTCGGTCATTACCCGCCGCGCATCGCGCAACAATGGTCTTATAAACGCATGAAACGAACAACGTTATGGCCGCCGTTGGGTGCCGCCGAACGAACGTCGGTAATTACCCGCCGCGCATCGCGCAACAATGGTCTTATAAACGCATGAAACGAACAACGTTATGGCCGCCGTCGGGTGCCGCCGAACGAACGTCGGTCATTACCCGCCGCGCATCGCGCAACAATGGTCTTATAAACGCATGAAACGAACAACGTTATGGCCGCCGTCGGGTGCCGCCGAACGAACGTCGGTCATTACCCGCCGCGCATCGCGCAACAATGGTCTTATAAACGCTTGAAACGAACAACGCTAAGGCCGCCGTCGGGTGCCGCCGAACGAACGTCGGTCATTCATTACCCGCCTCGCATCGCGCAACAATGGTCTTATAAACGCATGAAAAAAACAACGTTATGGCCGCCGTCGGGTGCCGCCGAAAGAACGTCGGTCATTACCCGCCGCGCATCGCGCAACAATGGTCTTATAAACGCATGAAACGAACAACGTTATGGCCGCCGTCGGGTGCCGCCGAACGAACGTCGGTCATTACCCGCCGCGCATCGCGCAACAATGGTCTTATAAACGCATGAAACTAACAACGTTATGGCCGCCGTCGGGTGCCTCAGAACGAACGTCGGTCATTACCCGCCGCGCATCGCGCAACAATGGTCTGATAAACGCTTGAAGCGAACAACGTTATGGCCGCCGTCGGGTGCCGCCGAAAGAACGTTGGTCATTACCCGCCGCGCATCGCGCAACAATGGTCTTATAAACGCATGAAACGAACAACGTTATGGCCGCCGTTGGGTGCCGCCGAACGAACGTCGGTCATTACCCGCCGCGCATCGCGCAACAATGGTCTTATAAACGCATGAAACGAACAACGTTATGGCCGCCGTCGGGTGCCGCCGAACGAACGTCGGTCATTACCCGCCGCGCATCGCGCAACAATGGTCTTATAAACGCATGAAACGAACAACGTTATGGCCGCCGTCGGGTGCCGCCGAACGAACGTCGGTCATTACCCGCCGCGCATCGCGCAACAATGGTCTTATAAACGCATGAAACGAACAACGTTATGGCCGCCGTCGGGTGCCGCCGAACGAACGTCGGTCATTACCCGCCGCGCATCGCGCAACAATGGTCTTATAAACGCTTGAAACGAACAACGCTAAGGCCGCCGTCGGGTGCCGCCGAACGAACGTCGGTCATTCATTACCCGCCTCGCATCGCGCAACAATGGTCTTATAAACGCATGAAAAAAACAACGTTATGGCCGCCGTCGGGTGCCGCCGAAAGAACGTCGGTCATTACCCGCCGCGCATCGCGCAACAATGGTCTTATAAACGCATGAAACGAACAACGTTATGGCCGCCGTCGGGTGCCGCCGAACGAACGTCGGTCATTACCCGCCGCGCATCGCGCAACAATGGTCTTATAAACGCATGAAACTAACAACGTTATGGCCGCCGTCGGGTGCCTCAGAACGAACGTCGGTCATTACCCGCCGCGCATCGCGCAACAATGGTCTGATAAACGCTTGAAGCGAACAACGTTATGGCCGCCGTCGGGTGCCGCCGAAAGAACGTTGGTCATTACCCGCCGCGCATCGCGCAACAATGGTCTTATAAACGCATGAAACGAACAACGTTATGGCCGCCGTTGGGTGCCGCCGAACGAACGTCGGTCATTACCCGCCGCGCATCGCGCAACAATGGTCTTATAAACGCATGAAACGAACAACGTTATGGCCGCCGTCGGGTGCCGCCGAACGAACGTCGGTCATTACCCGCCGCGCATCGCGCAACAATGGTCTTATAAACGCATGAAACGAACAACGTTATGGCCGCCGTCGGGTGCCGCCGAACGAACGTCGGTCATTACCCGCCGCGCATCGCGCAACAATGGTCTTATAAACGCTTGAAACGAACAACGCTAAGGCCGCCGTCGGGTGCCGCCGAACGAACGTCGGTCATTACCCGCCTCGCATCGCGCAACAATGGTCTTATAAACGCATGAAAAAAACAACGTTATGGCCGCCGTCGGGTGCCGCCGAAAGAACGTCGGTCATTACCCGCCGCGCATCGCGCAACAATGGTCTTATAAACGCATGAAACGAACAACGTTATGGCCGCCGTCGGGTGCCGCCGAACGAACGTCGGTCATTACACGCCGCGCATCGCGCAACAATGGTCTGATAAACGCTTGAAGCGAACAACGTTATGGCCGCCGTCGGGTGCCGCCGAAAGAACGTTGGTCATTACCCGCCGCGCATCGCGCAACAATGGTCTTATAAACGCATGAAACGAACAACGTTATGGCCGCCGTCGGGTGCCGCCGAACGAACGTCGGTCATTACCCGCCGCGCATCGCGCAACAATGGTCTTATAAACGCATGAAACAAACAACATTAAGGCCGCCGTCGGGAGCCGCCGAAGGAACGTCGGTCATTACCCGCCGCGCATCGCGCAACAATGGTCTTATAAACGCATGAAACTAACAACGTTATGGCCGCCGTCGGGTGCCTCAGAACGAACGTCGGTCATTACCCGCCGCGCATCGCGCAACCATGGTCTTATAAAGGCTTGAAACGAACAACGTTAAGGCCGCCGTCGGGTGCCGCCGAAGGAACGTCGGTCATTACCCGCCGCGCATCGCGCAACAATGGTCTTATAAACGCATGAAACTAACAACGTTATGGCCGCCGTCGGGTGCCTCAGAACGAACGTCGGTCATTACCCGCCGCGCATCGCGCAACAATGGTCTGATAAACGCTTGAAGCGAACAACGTTATGGCCGCCGTCGGGTGCCGCCGAAAGAACGTTGGTCATTACCCGCCGCGCATCGCGCAACAATGGTCTTATAAACGCATGAAACGAACAACGTTATGGCCGCCGTCGGGTGCCGCCGAACGAACGTCGGTCATTACCCGCCGCGCATCGCGCAACAATGGTCTTATAAACGCATGAAACAAACAACATTAAGGCCGCCGTCGGGAGCCGCCGAAGGAACGTCGGTCATTACCCGCCGCGCATCGCGCAACAATGGTCTTATAAACGCATGAAACTAACAACGTTATGGCCGCCGTCGGGTGCCTCAGAACGAACGTCGGTCATTACCCGCCGCGCATCGCGCAACCATGGTCTTATAAAGGCTTGAAACGAACAACGTTAAGGCCGCCGTCGGGTGCCGCCGAAGGAACGTCGGTCATTACCCGCCGCGCATCGCGCAACAATGGTCTTATAAACGCATGAAACTAACAACGTTATGGCCGCCGTCGGGTGCCTCAGAACGAACGTCGGTCATTACCCGCCGCGCATCGCGCAACAATGGTCTGATAAACGCTTGAAGCGAACAACGTTATGGCCGCCGTCGGGTGCCGCCGAAAGAACGTTGGTCATTACCCGCCGCGCATCGCGCAACAATGGTCTTATAAACGCATGAAACGAACAACGTTATGGCCGCCGTTGGGTGCCGCCGAACGAACGTCGGTCATTACCCGCCGCGCATCGCGCAACAATGGTCTTATAAACGCATGAAACGAACAACGTTATGGCCGCCGTCGGGTGCCGCCGAACGAACGTCGGTCATTACCCGCCGCGCATCGCGCAACAATGGTCTTATAAACGCATGAAACGAACAACGTTATGGCCGCCGTCGGGTGCCGCCGAACGAACGTCGGTCATTACACGCCGCGCATCGCGCAACAATGGTCTGATAAACGCTTGAAGCGAACAACGTTATGGCCGCCGTCGGGTGCCGCCGAAAGAACGTTGGTCATTACCCGCCGCGCATCGCGCAACAATGGTCTTATAAACGCATGAAACGAACAACGTTATGGCCGCCGTCGGGTGCCGCCGAACGAACGTCGGTCATTACCCGCCGCGCATCGCGCAACAATGGTCTTATAAACGCATGAAACAAACAACATTAAGGCCGCCGTCGGGAGCCGCCGAAGGAACGTCGGTCATTACCCGCCGCGCATCGCGCAACAATGGTCTTATAAACGCATGAAACTAACAACGTTATGGCCGCCGTCGGGTGCCTCAGAACGAACGTCGGTCATTACCCGCCGCGCATCGCGCAACCATGGTCTTATAAAGGCTTGAAACGAACAACGTTAAGGCCGCCGTCGGGTGCCGCCGAAGGAACGTCGGTCATTACCCGCCGCGCATCGCGCAACAATGGTCTTATAAACGCATGAAACTAACAACGTTATGGCCGCCGTCGGGTGCCTCAGAACGAACGTCGGTCATTACCCGCCGCGCATCGCGCAACAATGGTCTGATAAACGCTTGAAGCGAACAACGTTATGGCCGCCGTCGCGTGCCGCCGAAAGAACGTTGGTCATTACCCGCCGCGCATCGCGCAACAATGGTCTTATAAACGCATGAAACGAACAACGTTATGGCCGCCGTTGGGTGCCGCCGAACGAACGTCGGTCATTACCCGCCGCGCATCGCGCAACAATGGTCTTATAAACGCATGAAACGAACAACGTTATGGCCGCCGTCGGGTGCCGCCGAACGAACGTCGGTCATTACCCGCCGCGCATCGCGCAACAATGGTCTTATAAACGCATGAAACGAACAACGTTATGGCCGCCGTCGGGTGCCGCCGAACGAACGTCGGTCATTACCCGCCGCGCATCGCGCAACAATGGTCTTATAAACGCATGAAACGAACAACGTTATGGCCGCCGTCGGGTGCCGTCGAACGAACGTCGGTCATTACCCGCCGCGCATCGCGCAACAATGGTATTATAAACGCATGAAACGAACAACGATATGGCCGCCGTCGGGTGCCGCCGAACGAACGTCGGTCATTACCCGCCGCGCATCGCGCAACAATGGTCTTATAAACGCTTGAAACGAACAACGTTATGGCCGCCGTCGGGTGCCGCCGAAAGAACGTTGGTCATTACCCGCCGCGCATCGCGCAACAATGGTCTTATAAACGCATGAAACGAACAACGTTATGGCCGCCGTCGGGTGCCGTCGAACGAACGTCGGTCATTACCCGCCGCGCATCGCGCAACAATGGTCTTATAAACGCATGAAACGAACAACGATATGGCCGCCGTCGGGTGCCGCCGAACGAACGTCGGTCATTACCCGCCGCGCATCGCGCAACCATGGTCTTATAAAGGCTTGAAACGAACAACGTTAAGGCCGCCGTCGGGTGCCGCCGAAGGAACGTCGGTCATTACCCGCCGCGCATCGCGCAACAATGGTCTTATAAACGCATGAAACTAACAACGTTATGGCCGCCGTCGGGTGCCTCAGAACGAACGTCGGTCATTACCCGCCGCGCATCGCGCAACAATGGTCTGATAAACGCTTGAAGCGAACAACGTTATGGCCGCCGTCGGGTGCCGCCGAAAGAACGTTGGTCATTACCCGCCGCGCATCGCGCAACAATGGTCTTATAAACGCATGAAACGAACAACGTTATGGCCGCCGTTGGGTGCCGCCGAACGAACGTCGGTCATTACCCGCCGCGCATCGCGCAACAATGGTCTTATAAACGCATGAAACGAACAACGTTATGGCCGCCGTCGGGTGCCGCCGAACGAACGTCGGTCATTACCCGCCGCGCATCGCGCAACAATGGTCTTATAAACGCATGAAACGAACAACGTTATGGCCGCCGTCGGGTGCCGCCGAACGAACGTCGGTCATTACCCGCCGCGCATCGCGCAACAATGGTCTTATAAACGCTTGAAACGAACAACGCTAAGGCCGCCGTCGGGTGCCGCCGAACGAACGTCGGTCATTACCCGCCTCGCATCGCGCAACAATGGTCTTATAAACGCATGAAAAAAACAACGTTATGGCCGCCGTCGGGTGCCGCCGAAAGAACGTCGGTCATTACCCGCCGCGCATCGCGCAACAATGGTCTTATAAACGCATGAAACGAACAACGTTATGGCCGCCGTCGGGTGCCGCCGAACGAACGTCGGTCATTACACGCCGCGCATCGCGCAACAATGGTCTGATAAACGCTTGAAGCGAACAACGTTATGGCCGCCGTCGGGTGCCGCCGAAAGAACGTTGGTCATTACCCGCCGCGCATCGCGCAACAATGGTCTTATAAACGCATGAAACGAACAACGTTATGGCCGCCGTCGGGTGCCGCCGAACGAACGTCGGTCATTACCCGCCGCGCATCGCGCAACAATGGTCTTATAAACGCATGAAACAAACAACATTAAGGCCGCCGTCGGGAGCCGCCGAAGGAACGTCGGTCATTACCCGCCGCGCATCGCGCAACAATGGTCTGATAAACGCTTGAAGCGAACAACGTTATGGCCGCCGTCGGGTGCCGCCGAAAGAACGTTGGTCATTACCCGCCGCGCATCGCGCGACAATGGTCTTATAAACGCATGAAACGAACAACGCTAAGGCCGCCGTCGGGTGCCGCCGAAGGAACGTCGGTCATTACCCGCCGCGCATCGCGCAACAATGGTCTTATAAACGCATGAAACGAACAACGTTATGGCCGCCGTCGGGTGCCGCCGAAAGAACGTTGGTCATTACCCGCCGCGCATCGCGCAACAATGGTCTTATAAACGCATGAAACGAACAACGTTATGGCCGCCGTTGGGTGCCGCCGAACGAACGTCGGTCATTACCCGCCGCGCATCGCGCAACAATGGTCTTATAAACGCATGAAACGAACAACGTTATGGCCGCCGTTGGGTGCCGCCGAACGAACGTCGGTCATTACCCGCCGCGCATCGCGCAACAATGGTCTTATAAACGCATGAAACGAACAACGTTATGGCCGCCGTCGGGTGCCGCCGAACGAACGTCGGTCATTACCCGCCGCGCATCGCGCAACAATGGTCTTATAAACGCATGAAACGAACAACGTTATGGCCGCCGTCGGGTGCCGCCGAACGAACGTCGGTCATTACCCGCCGCGCATCGCGCAACAATGGTCTTATAAACGCATGAAACGAACAACGTTATGGCCGCCGTCGGGTGCCGTCGAACGAACGTCGGTCATTACCCGCCGCGCATCGCGCAACAATGGTCTTATAAACGCATGAAACGAACAACGATATGGCCGCCGTCGGGTGCCGCTCAACGAACGTCGGTCATTACCCGCCGCGCATCGCGCAACAATGGTCTTATAAACGCTTGAAACGAACAACGCTAAGGCCGCCGTCGGGTGCCGCCGAACGAACGTCGGTCATTACCCGCCGCGCATCGCGCAACAATGGTCTTATAAACGCTTGAAACGAACAACGCTAAGGCCGCCGTCGGGTGCCGCCGAACGAACGTCGGTCATTACCCGCCTCGCATCGCGCAACAATGGTCTTATAAACGCATGAAAAAAACAACGTTATGGCCGCCGTCGGGTGCCGCCGAAAGAACGTCGGTCATTACCCGCCGCGCATCGCGCAACAATGGTCTTATAAACGCATGAAACGAACAACGTTATGGCCGCCGTCGGGTGCCGCCGAACGAACGTCGGTCATTACCCGCCGCGCATCGCGCAACAATGGTCTTATAAACGCATGAAACAAACAACATTAAGGCCGCCGTCGGGAGCCGCCGAAGGAACGTCGGTCATTACCCGCCGCGCATCGCGCAACAATGGTCTTATAAACGCATGAAACTAACAACGTTATGGCCGCCGTCGGGTGCCTCAGAACGAACGTCGGTCATTACCCGCCGCGCATCGCGCAACCATGGTCTTATAAAGGCTTGAAACGAACAACGTTAAGGCCGCCGTCGGGTGCCGCCGAAGGAACGTCGGTCATTACCCGCCGCGCATCGCGCAACAATGGTCTTATAAACGCATGAAACTAACAACGTTATGGCCGCCGTCGGGTGCCTCAGAACGAACGTCGGTCATTACCCGCCGCGCATCGCGCAACAATGGTCTGATAAACGCTTGAAGCGAACAACGTTATGGCCGCCGTCGGGTGCCGCCGAAAGAACGTTGGTCATTACCCGCCGCGCATCGCGCAACAATGGTCTTATAAACGCATGAAACGAACAACGTTATGGCCGCCGTTGGGTGCCGCCGAACGAACGTCGGTCATTACCCGCCGCGCATCGCGCAACAATGGTCTTATAAACGCATGAAACGAACAACGTTATGGCCGCCGTCGGGTGCCGCCGAACGAACGTCGGTCATTACCCGCCGCGCATCGCGCAACAATGGTCTTATAAACGCATGAAACGAACAACGTTATGGCCGCCGTCGGGTGCCGCCGAACGAACGTCGGTCATTACCCGCCGCGCATCGCGCAACAATGGTCTTATAAACGCATGAAACGAACAACGTTATGGCCGCCGTCGGGTGCCGTCGAACGAACGTCGGTCATTACCCGCCGCGCATCGCGCAACAATGGTCTTATAAACGCATGAAACGAACAACGATATGGCCGCCGTCGGGTGCCGCCGAACGAACGTCGGTCATTACCCGCCGCGCATCGCGCAACAATGGTCTTATAAACGCTTGAAACGAACAACGTTATGGCCGCCGTCGGGTGCCGCCGAAAGAACGTTGGTCATTACCCGCCGCGCATCGCGCAACAATGGTCTTATAAACGCATGAAACGAACAACGTTATGGCCGCCGTCGGGTGCCGTCGAACGAACGTCGGTCATTACCCGCCGCGCATCGCGCAACAATGGTCTTATAAACGCATGAAACGAACAACGATATGGCCGCCGTCGGGTGCCGCCGAACGAACGTCGGTCATTACCCGCCGCGCATCGCGCAACCATGGTCTTATAAAGGCTTGAAACGAACAACGTTAAGGCCGCCGTCGGGTGCCGCCGAACGAACGTCGGTCATTACCCGCCGCGCATCGCGCAACAATGGTCTTATAAACGCATGAAACAAACAACATTAAGGCCGCCGTCGGGAGCCGCCGAAGGAACGTCGGTCATTACCCGCCGCGCATCGCGCAACAATGGTCTTATAAACGCATGAAACTAACAACGTTATGGCCGCCGTCGGGTGCCTCAGAACGAACGTCGGTCATTACCCGCCGCGCATCGCGCAACCATGGTCTTATAAAGGCTTGAAACGAACAACGTTAAGGCCGCCGTCGGGTGCCGCCGAAGGAACGTCGGTCATTACCCGCCGCGCATCGCGCAACAATGGTCTTATAAACGCATGAAACTAACAACGTTATGGCCGCCGTCGGGTGCCTCAGAACGAACGTCGGTCATTACCCGCCGCGCATCGCGCAACAATGGTCTGATAAACGCTTGAAGCGAACAACGTTATGGCCGCCGTCGGGTGCCGCCGAAAGAACGTTGGTCATTACCCGCCGCGCATCGCGCAACAATGGTCTTATAAACGCATGAAACGAACAACGTTATGGCCGCCGTTGGGTGCCGCCGAACGAACGTCGGTCATTACCCGCCGCGCATCGCGCAACAATGGTCTTATAAACGCATGAAACGAACAACGTTATGGCCGCCGTCGGGTGCCGCCGAACGAACGTCGGTCATTACCCGCCGCGCATCGCGCAACAATGGTCTTATAAACGCATGAAACGAACAACGTTATGGCCGCCGTCGGGTGCCGCCGAACGAACGTCGGTCATTACCCGCCGCGCATCGCGCAACAATGGTCTTATAAACGCATGAAACGAACAACGTTATGGCCGCCGTCGGGTGCCGTCGAACGAACGTCGGTCATTACCCGCCGCGCATCGCGCAACAATGGTCTTATAAACGCATGAAACGAACAACGATATGGCCGCCGTCGGGTGCCGCCGAACGAACGTCGGTCATTACCCGCCGCGCATCGCGCAACAATGGTCTTATAAACGCTTGAAACGAACAACGTTATGGCCGCCGTCGGGTGCCGCCGAAAGAACGTTGGTCATTACCCGCCGCGCATCGCGCAACAATGGTCTTATAAACGCATGAAACGAACAACGTTATGGCCGCCGTCGGGTGCCGTCGAACGAACGTCGGTCATTACCCGCCGCGCATCGCGCAACAATGGTCTTATAAACGCATGAAACGAACAACGATATGGCCGCCGTCGGGTGCCGCCGAACGAACGTCGGTCATTACCCGCCGCGCATCGCGCAACAATGGTCTTATAAACGCTTGAAACGAACAACGTTATGGCCGCCGTCGGGTGCCGCCGAAAGAACGTTGGTCATTACCCGCCGCGCATCGCGCAACAATGGTCTGATAAACGCTTGAAGCGAACAACGTTATGGCCGCCGTCGGGTGCCGCCGAAAGAACGTTGGTCATTACCCGCCGCGCATCGCGCGACAATGGTCTTATAAACGCATGAAACGAACAACGCTAAGGCCGCCGTCGGGTGCCGCCGAAAGAACGTCGGTCATTACCCGCCGCGCATCGCGCAACAATGGTCTGATAAACGCTTGAAGCGAACAACGTTATGGCCGCCGTCGGGTGCCGCCGAAAGAACGTTGGTCATTACCCGCCGCGCATCGCGCGACAATGGTCTTATAAACGCATGAAACGAACAACGCTAAGGCCGCCGTCGGGTGCCGCCGAAAGAACGTCGGTCATTACCCGCCGCGCATCGCGCAACAATGGTCTTATAAACGCATGAAACGAACAACGTTATGGCCGCCGTCGGGTGCCGCCGAAAGAACGTTGGTCATTACCCGCCGCGCATCGCGCAACAATGGTCTTATAAACGCATGAAACGAACAACGTTATGGCCGCCGTTGGGTGCCGCCGAACGAACGTCGGTCATTACCCGCCGCGCATCGCGCAACAATGGTCTTATAAACGCATGAAACGAACAACGTTATGGCCGCCGTTGGGTGCCGCCGAACGAACGTCGGTCATTACCCGCCGCGCATCGCGCAACAATGGTCTTATAAACGCATGAAACGAACAACGTTATGGCCGCCGTCGGGTGCCGCCGAACGAACGTCGGTCATTACCCGCCGCGCATCGCGCAACAATGGTCTTATAAACGCATGAAACGAACAACGTTATGGCCGCCGTCGGGTGCCGCCGAACGAACGTCGGTCATTACCCGCCGCGCATCGCGCAACAATGGTCTTATAAACGCATGAAACGAACAACGTTATGGCCGCCGTCGGGTGCCGTCGAACGAACGTCGGTCATTACCCGCCGCGCATCGCGCAACAATGGTCTTATAAACGCATGAAACGAACAACGATATGGCCGCCGTCGGGTGCCGCTCAACGAACGTCGGTCATTACCCGCCGCGCATCGCGCAACAATGGTCTTATAAACGCTTGAAACGAACAACGCTAAGGCCGCCGTCGGGTGGCGCCGAACGAACGTCGGTCATTACCCGCCGCGCATCGCGCAACAATGGTCTTATAAACGCTTGAAACGAACAACGCTAAGGCCGCCGTCGGGTGCCGCCGAACGAACGTCGGTCATTACCCGCCTCGCATCGCGCAACAATGGTCTTATAAACGCATGAAAAAAACAACGTTATGGCCGCCGTCGGGTGCCGCCGAAAGAACGTCGGTCATTACCCGCCGCGCATCGCGCAACAATGGTCTTATAAACGCATGAAACGAACAACGTTATGGCCGCCGTCGGGTGCCGCCGAACGAACGTCGGTCATTACACGCCGCGCATCGCGCAACAATGGTCTGATAAACGCTTGAAGCGAACAACGTTATGGCCGCCGTCGGGTGCCGCCGAAAGAACGTTGGTCATTACCCGCCGCGCATCGCGCAACAATGGTCTGATAAACGCTTGAAGCGAACAACGTTATGGCCGCCGTCGGGTGCCGCCGAAAGAACGTTGGTCATTACCCGCCGCGCATCGCGCAACAATGGTCTGATAAACGCTTGAAGCGAACAACGTTATGGCCGCCGTCGGGTGCCGCCGAAAGAACGTTGGTCATTACCCGCCGCGCATCGCGCAACAATGGTCTTATAAACGCATGAAACGAACAACGATATGGCCGCCGTCGGGTGCCGCCGAACGAACGTCGGTCATTACCCGCCGCGCATCGCGCAACAATGGTCTTATAAACGCATGAAACTAACAACGTTATGGCCGCCGTCGGGTGCCTCAGAACGAACGTCGGTCATTACCCGCCGCGCATCGCGCAACCATGGTCTTATAAAGGCTTGAAACGAACAACGTTAAGGCCGCCGTCGGGTGCCGCCGAAGGAACGTCGGTCATTACCCGCCGCGCATCGCGCAACAATGGTCTTATAAACGCATGAAACTAACAACGTTATGGCCGCCGTCGGGTGCCTCAGAACGAACGTCGGTCATTACACGCCGCGCATCGCGCAACAATGGTCTGATAAACGCTTGAAGCGAACAACGTTATGGCCGCCGTCGGGTGCCGCCGAAAGAACGTTGGTCATTACCCGCCGCGCATCGCGCAACAATGGTCTTATAAAGGCTTGAAACGAACAACGTTATGGCCGCCGTTGGGTGCCGCCGAACGAACGTCGGTCATTACCCGCCGCGCATCGCGCAACAATGGTCTTATAAACGCATGAAACGAACAACGTTATGGCCGCCGTCGGGTGCCGCCGAACGAACGTCGGTCATTACCCGCCGCGCATCGCGCAACAATGGTCTTATAAACGCATGAAACGAACAACGTTATGGCCGCCGTCGGGTGCCGCCGAACGAACGTCGGTCATTACCCGCCGCGCATCGCGCAACAATGGTCTTATAAACGCATGAAACGAACAACGTTATGGCCGCCGTCGGGTGCCGTCGAACGAACGTCGGTCATTACCCGCCGCGCATCGCGCAACAATGGTCTTATAAACGCATGAAACGAACAACGATATGGCCGCCGTCGGGTGCCGCCGAACGAACGTCGGTCATTACCCGCCGCGCATCGCGCAACAATGGTCTTATAAACGCTTGAAACGAACAACGTTATGGCCGCCGTCGGGTGCCGCCGAAAGAACGTTGGTCATTACCCGCCGCGCATCGCGCAACAATGGTCTTATAAACGCATGAAACGAGCAACGTTATGGCCGCCGTCGGGTGCCGTCGAACGAACGTCGGTCATTACCCGCCGCGCATCGCGCAACAATGGTCTTATAAACGCATGAAACGAACAACGATATGGCCGCCGTCGGGTGCCGCCGAACGAACGTCGGTCATTACCCGCCGCGCATCGCGCAACAATGGTCTTATAAACGCTTGAAACGAACAACGTTATGGCCGCCGTCGGGTGCCGCCGAAAGAACGTTGGTCATTACCCGCCGCGCATCGCGCAACAATGGTCTGATAAACGCTTGAAGCGAACAACGTTATGGCCGCCGTCGGGTGCCGCCGAAAGAACGTTGGTCATTACCCGCCGCGCATCGCGCGACAATGGTCTTATAAACGCATGAAACGAACAACGCTAAGGCCGCCGTCGGGTGCCGCCGAAAGAACGTCGGTCATTACCCGCCGCGCATCGCGCAACAATGGTCTGATAAACGCTTGAAGCGAACAACGTTATGGCCGCCGTCGGGTGCCGCCGAAAGAACGTTGGTCATTACCCGCCGCGCATCGCGCGACAATGGTCTTATAAACGCATGAAACGAACAACGCTAAGGCCGCCGTCGGGTGCCGCCGAAAGAACGTCGGTCATTACCCGCCGCGCATCGCGCAACAATGGCCTTATAAACGCATGAAACGAACAACGTTATGGCCGCCGTCGGGTGCCGCCGAAAGAACGTTGGTCATTACCCGCCGCGCATCGCGCAACAATGGTCTTATAAACGCATGAAACGAACAACGTTATGGCCGCCGTTGGGTGCCGCCGAACGAACGTCGGTCATTACCCGCCGCGCATCGCGCAACAATGGTCTTATAAACGCATGAAACGAACAACGTTATGGCCGCCGTTGGGTGCCGCCGAACGAACGTCGGTCATTACCCGCCGCGCATCGCGCAACAATGGTCTTATAAACGCATGAAACGAACAACGTTATGGCCGCCGTCGGGTGCCGCCGAACGAACGTCGGTCATTACCCGCCGCGCATCGCGCAACAATGGTCTTATAAACGCATGAAACGAACAACGTTATGGCCGCCGTCGGGTGCCGCCGAACGAACGTCGGTCATTACACGCCGCGCATCGCGCAACAATGGTCTGATAAACGCTTGAAGCGAACAACGTTATGGCCGCCGTCGGGTGCCGCCGAAAGAACGTTGGTCATTACCCGCCGCGCATCGCGCAACAATGGTCTGATAAACGCTTGAAGCGAACAACGTTATGGCCGCCGTCGGGTGCCGCCGAAAGAACGTTGGTCATTACCCGCCGCGCATCGCGCAACAATGGTCTGATAAACGCTTGAAGCGAACAACGTTATGGCCGCCGTCGGGTGCCGCCGAAAGAACGTTGGTCATTACCCGCCGCGCATCGCGCAACAATGGTCTTATAAACGCATGAAACGAACAACGATATGGCCGCCGTCGGGTGCCGCCGAACGAACGTCGGTCATTACCCGCCGCGCATCGCGCAACAATGGTCTTATAAACGCATGAAACGAACAACGATATGGCCGCCGTCGGGTGCCGCCGAACGAACGTCGGTCATTACCCGCCGCGCATCGCGCAACAATGGTCTTATAAACGCTTGAAACGAACAACGCTAAGGCCGCCGTCGGGTGCCGCCGAACGAACGTCGGTCATTACCCGCCGCGCATCGCGCAACAATGGTCTTATAAACGCATGAAACGAACAACGCTAAGGCCGCCGTCGGGTGAAGCCGAACGAACGTCGGTCATTACCCGCCGCGCATCGCGCAACAATGGTCTTATAAACGCATGAAACGAACAACGTTATGGCCGCCGTCGGGTGCCGCCGAACGAACGTCGGTCATTACCCGCCGCGCATCGCGCGACAATGGTCTTATAAACGCATGAAACGAACAACGCTAAGGCCGCCGTCGGGTGCCGCCGAAAGAACGTCGGTCATTACCCGCCGCGCATCGCGCAACAATGGTCTTATAAACGCATGAAACGAACAACGTTATGGCCGCCGTCGGGTGCCGCCGAACGAACGTCGGTCATTACACGCCGCGCATCGCGCAACAATCGTCTGATAAACGCTTGAAGCGAACAACGTTATGGCCGCCGTCGGGTGCCGCCGAAAGAACGTTGGTCATTACCCGCCGCGCATCGCGCAACAATGGTCTGATAAACGCTTGAAGCGAACAACGTTATGGCCGCCGTCGGGTGCCGCCGAAAGAACGTTGGTCATTACCCGCCGCGCATCGCGCAACAATGGTCTGATAAACGCTTGAAGCGAACAACGTTATGGCCGCCGTCGGGTGCCGCCGAAAGAACGTTGGTCATTACCCGCCGCGCATCGCGCAACAATGGTCTGATAAACGCTTGAAGCGAACAACGTTATGGCCGCCGTCGGGTGCCGCCGAAAGAACGTTGGTCATTACCCGCCGCGCATCGCGCAACAATGGTCTTATAAACGCATGAAACGAACAACGATATGGCCGCCGTCGGGTGCCGCCGAACGAACGTCGGTCATTACCCGCCGCGCATCGCGCAACAATGGTCTTATAAACGCATGAAACTAACAACGTTATGGCCGCCGTCGGGTGCCTCAGAACGAACGTCGGTCATTACCCGCCGCGCATCGCGCAACCATGGTCTTATAAAGGCTTGAAACGAACAACGTTAAGGCCGCCGTCGGGTGCCGCCGAAGGAACGTCGGTCATTACCCGCCGCGCATCGCGCAACAATGGTCTTATAAACGCATGAAACTAACAACGTTATGGCCGCCGTCGGGTGCCTCAGAACGAACGTCGGTCATTACCCGCCGCGCATCGCGCAACCATGGTCTTATAAAGGCTTGAAACGAACAACGTTAAGGCCGCCGTCGGGTGCCGCCGAAGGAACGTCGGTCATTACCCGCCGCGCATCGCGCAACAATGGTCTTATAAAGGCTTGAAACGAACAACGTTAAGGCCGCCGTCGGGAGCCGCCGAAGGAACGTCGGTCATTACCCGCCGCGCATCGGGCAACAATGGTCTTATAAACGCATGAAACGAACAACGTTATGGCCGCCGTCGGGTGCCGCCGAACGAACGTCGGTCATTACCCGCCGCGCATCGCGCAACAATGGTCTTATAAACGCATGAAACGAACAACGATATGGCCGCCGTCGGGTGCCGCCGAACGAACGTCGGTCATTACCCGCCGCGCATCGCGCAACAATGGTCTTATAAACGCTTGAAACGAACAACGCTAAGGCCGCCGTCGGGTGCCGCCGAACGAACGTCGGTCATTACCCGCCGCGCATCGCGCAACAATGGTCTTATAAACGCTTGAAACGAACAACGCTAAGGCCGCCGTCGGGTGAAGCCGAACGAACGTCGGTCATTACCCGCCGCGCATCGCGCAACAATGGTCTTATAAACGCATGAAACGAACAACGTTATGGCCGCCGTCGGGTGCCGCCGAACGAACGTCGGTCATTACCCGCCGCGCATCGCGCGACAATGGTCTTATAAACGCATGAAACGAACAACGCTAAGGCCGCCGTCGGGTGCCGCCGAAAGAACGTCGGTCATTACCCGCCGCGCATCGCGCAACAATGGTCTTATAAACGCATGAAACGAACAACGTTATGGCCGCCGTCGGGTGCCGCCGAACGAACGTCGGTCATTACACGCCGCGCATCGCGCAACAATGGTCTGATAAACGCTTGAAGCGAACAACGTTATGGCCGCCGTCGGGTGCCGCCGAAAGAACGTTAGTCATTACCCGCCGCGCATCGCGCAACAATGGTCTGATAAACGCTTGAAGCGAACAACGTTATGGCCGCCGTCGGGTGCCGCCGAAAGAACGTTGGTCATTACCCGCCGCGCATCGCGCAACAATGGTCTGATAAACGCTTGAAGCGAACAACGTTATGGCCGCCGTCGGGTGCCGCCGAAAGAACGTTGGTCATTACCCGCCGCGCATCGCGCAACAATGGTCTGATAAACGCTTGAAGCGAACAACGTTATGGCCGCCGTCGGGTGCCGCCGAAAGAACGTTGGTCATTACCCGCCGCGCATCGCGCAACAATGGTCTTATAAACGCATGAAACGAACAACGATATGGCCGCCGTCGGGTGCCGCCGAACGAACGTCGGTCATTACCCGCCGCGCATCGCGCAACAATGGTCTTATAAACGCATGAAACTAACAACGTTATGGCCGCCGTCGGGTGCCTCAGAACGAACGTCGGTCATTACCCGCCGCGCATCGCGCAACCATGGTCTTATAAAGGCTTGAAACGAACAACGTTAAGGCCGCCGTCGGGTGCCGCCGAAGGAACGTCGGTCATTACCCGCCGCGCATCGCGCAACAATGGTCTTATAAACGCATGAAACTAACAACGTTATGGCCGCCGTCGGGTGCCTCAGAACGAACGTCGGTCATTACCCGCCGCGCATCGCGCAACCATGGTCTTATAAAGGCTTGAAACGAACAACGTTAAGGCCGCCGTCGGGTGCCGCCGAAGGAACGTCGGTCATTACCCGCCGCGCATCGCGCAACAATGGTCTTATAAAGGCTTGAAACGAACAACGTTAAGGCCGCCGTCGGGAGCCGCCGAAGGAACGTCGGTCATTACCCGCCGCGCATCGGGCAACAATGGTCTTATAAACGCATGAAACGAACAACGTTATGGCCGCCGTCGGGTGCCGCCGAACGAACGTCGGTCATTACCCGCCGCGCATCGCGCAACAATGGTCTTATAAACGCATGAAACGAACAACGATATGGCCGCCGTCGGGTGCCGCCGAACGAACGTCGGTCATTACCCGCCGCGCATCGCGCAACAATGGTCTTATAAACGCTTGAAACGAACAACGCTAAGGCCGCCGTCGGGTGAAGCCGAACGAACGTCGGTCATTACCCGCCGCGCATCGCGCAACAATGGTCTTATAAACGCATGAAACGAACAACGTTATGGCCGCCGTCGGGTGCCGCCGAACGAACGTCGGTCATTACCCGCCGCGCATCGCGCGACAATGGTCTTATAAACGCATGAAACGAACAACGTTATGGCCGCCGTCGGGTGCCGCCGAACGAACGTCGGTCATTACCCGCCGCGCATCGCGCGACAATGGTCTTATAAACGCATGAAACGAACAACGCTAAGGCCGCCGTCGGGTGCCGCCGAAAGAACGTCGGTCATTACCCGCCGCGCATCGCGCAACAATGGTCTTATAAACGCATGAAACGAACAACGTTATGGCCGCCGTCGGGTGCCGCCGAACGAACGTCGGTCATTACACGCCGCGCATCGCGCAACAATGGTCTGATAAACGCTTGAAGCGAACAACGTTATGGCCGCCGTCGGGTGCCGCCGAAAGAACGTTAGTCATTACCCGCCGCGCATCGCGCAACAATGGTCTGATAAACGCTTGAAGCGAACAACGTTATGGCCGCCGTCGGGTGCCGCCGAAAGAACGTTGGTCATTACCCGCCGCGCATCGCGCAACAATGGTCTGATAAACGCTTGAAGCGAACAACGTTATGGCCGCCGTCGGGTGCCGCCGAAAGAACGTTGGTCATTACCCGCCGCGCATCGCGCAACAATGGTCTGATAAACGCTTGAAGCGAACAACGTTATGGCCGCCGTCGGGTGCCGCCGAAAGAACGTTGGTCATTACCCGCCGCGCATCGCGCAACAATGGTCTTATAAACGCATGAAACGAACAACGATATGGCCGCCGTCGGGTGCCGCCGAACGAACGTCGGTCATTACCCGCCGCGCATCGCGCAACAATGGTCTTATAAACGCATGAAACTAACAACGTTATGGCCGCCGTCGGGTGCCTCAGACCGAACGTCGGTCATTACCCGCCGCGCATCGCGCAACCATGGTCTTATAAAGGCTTGAAACGAACAACGTTAAGGCCGCCGTCGGGTGCCGCCGAAGGAACGTCGGTCATTACCCGCCGCGCATCGCGCAACAATGGTCTTATAAACGCATGAAACTAACAACGTTATGGCCGCCGTCGGGTGCCTCAGAACGAACGTCGGTCATTACCCGCCGCGCATCGCGCAACCATGGTCTTATAAAGGCTTGAAACGAACAACGTTAAGGCCGCCGTCGGGTGCCGCCGAAGGAACGTCGGTCATTACCCGCCGCGCATCGCGCAACAATGGTCTTATAAAGGCTTGAAACGAACAACGTTAAGGCCGCCGTCGGGAGCCGCCGAAGGAACGTCGGTCATTACCCGCCGCGCATCGGGCAACAATGGTCTTATAAACGCATGAAACGAACAACGTTATGGCCGCCGTCGGGTGCCGCCGAACGAACGTCGGTCATTACCCGCCGCGCATCGCGCAACAATGGTCTTATAAACGCATGAAACGAACAACGATATGGCCGCCGTCGGGTGCCGCCGAACGAACGTCGGTCATTACCCGCCGCGCATCGCGCAACAATGGTCTTATAAACGCTTGAAACGAACAACGCTAAGGCCGCCGTCGGGTGCCGCCGAACGAACGTCGGTCATTACCCGCCGCGCATCGCGCAACAATGGTCTTATAAACGCTTGAAACGAACAACGCTAAGGCCGCCGTCGGGTGAAGCCGAACGAACGTCGGTCATTACCCGCCGCGCATCGCGCAACAATGGTCTTATAAACGCATGAAACGAACAACGTTATGGCCGCCGTCGGGTGCCGCCGAACGAACGTCGGTCATTACCCGCCGCGCATCGCGCGACAATGGTCTTATAAACGCATGAAACGAACAACGCTAAGGCCGCCGTCGGGTGCCGCCGAAAGAACGTCGGTCATTACCCGCCGCGCATCGCGCAACAATGGTCTTATAAACGCATGAAACGAACAACGTTATGGCCGCCGTCGGGTGCCGCCGAACGAACGTCGGTCATTACACGCCGCGCATCGCGCAACAATGGTCTGATAAACGCTTGAAGCGAACAACGTTATGGCCGCCGTCGGGTGCCGCCGAAAGAACGTTGGTCATTACCCGCCGCGCATCGCGCAACAATGGTCTGATAAACGCTTGAAGCGAACAACGTTATGGCCGCCGTCGGGTGCCGCCGAAAGAACGTTGGTCATTACCCGCCGCGCATCGCGCAACAATGGTCTGATAAACGCTTGAAGCGAACAACGTTATGGCCGCCGTCGGGTGCCGCCGAAAGAACGTTGGTCATTACCCGCCGCGCATCGCGCAACAATGGTCTTATAAACGCATGAAACGAACAACGTTATGGCCGCCGTCGGGTGCCGCCGAACGAACGTCGGTCATTACCCGCCGCGCATCGCGCAACAATGGTCTTATAAACGCATGAAACGAACAACGTTATGGCCGCCGTCGGGTGCCGCCGAACGAACGTCGGTCATTACCCGCCGCGCATCGCGCAACAATGGTCTTATAAACGCATGAAACTAACAACGTTATGGCCGCCGTCGGGTGCCTCAGAACGAACGTCGGTCATTACCCGCCGCGCATCGCGCAACCATGGTCTTATAAAGGCTTGAAACGAACAACGTTAAGGCCGCCGTCGGGTGCCGCCGAAGGAACGTCGGTCATTACCCGCCGCGCATCGCGCAACAATGGTCTTATAAACGCATGAAACTAACAACGTTATGGCCGCCGTCGGGTGCCTCAGAACGAACGTCGGTCATTACCCGCCGCGCATCGCGCAACCATGGTCTTATAAAGGCTTGAAACGAACAACGTTAAGGCCGCCGTCGGGTGCCGCCGAAGGAACGTCGGTCATTACCCGCCGCGCATCGCGCAACAATGGTCTTATAAAGGCTTGAAACGAACAACGTTAAGGCCGCCGTCGGGAGCCGCCGAAGGAACGTCGGTCATTACCCGCCGCGCATCGCGCAACAATGGTCTTATAAACGCATGAAACGAACAACGTTATGGCCGCCGTCGGGTGCCGCCGAACGAACGTCGGTCATTACCCGCCGCGCATCGCGCAACAATGGTCTTATAAACGCATGAAACGAACAACGATATGGCCGCCGTCGGGTGCCGCCGAACGAACGTCGGTCATTACCCGCCGCGCATCGCGCAACAATGGTCTTATAAACGCTTGAAACGAACAACGCTAAGGCCGCCGTCGGGTGCCGCCGAACGAACGTCGGTCATTACCCGCCGCGCATCGCGCAACAATGGTCTTATAAACGCTTGAAACGAACAACGCTAAGGCCGCCGTCGGGTGCCGCCGAACGAACGTCGGTCATTACCCGCCTCGCATCGCGCAACAATGGTCTTATAAACGCATGAAAAAAACAACGTTATGGCCGCCGTCGGGTGCCGCCGAAAGAACGTCGGTCATTACCCGCCGCGCATCGCGCAACAATGGTCTTATAAACGCATGAAACGAACAACGTTATGGCCGCCGTCGGGTGAAGCCGAACGAACGTCGGTCATTACCCGCCGCGCATCGCGCAACAATGGTCTTATAAACGCATGAAACGAACAACGTTATGGCCGCCGTCGGGTGCCGCCGAACGAACGTCGGTCATTACCCGCCGCGCATCGCGCGACAATGGTCTTATAAACGCATGAAACGAACAACGCTAAGGCCGCCGTCGGGTGCCGCCGAAAGAACGTCGGTCATTACCCGCCGCGCATCGCGCAACAATGGTCTTATAAACGCATGAAACGAACAACGTTATGGCCGCCGTCGGGTGCCGCCGAACGAACGTCGGTCATTACACGCCGCGCATCGCGCAACAATGGTCTGATAAACGCTTGAAGCGAACAACGTTATGGCCGCCGTCGGGTGCCGCCGAAAGAACGTTGGTCATTACCCGCCGCGCATCGCGCAACAATGGTCTGATAAACGCTTGAAGCGAACAACGTTATGGCCGCCGTCGGGTGCCGCCGAAAGAACGTTGGTCATTACCCGCCGCGCATCGCGCAACAATGGTCTGATAAACGCTTGAAGCGAACAACGTTATGGCCGCCGTCGGGTGCCGCCGAAAGAACGTTGGTCATTACCCGCCGCGCATCGCGCAACAATGGTCTGATAAACGCTTGAAGCGAACAACGTTATGGCCGCCGTCGGGTGCCGCCGAAAGAACGTTGGTCATTACCCGCCGCGCATCGCGCAACAATGGTCTTATAAACGCATGAAACGAACAACGATATGGCCGCCGTCGGGTGCCGCCGAACGAACGTCGGTCATTACCCGCCGCGCATCGCGCAACCATGGTCTTATAAAGGCTTGAAACGAACAACGTTAAGGCCGCCGTCGGGTGCCGCCGAAGGAACGTCGGTCATTACCCGCCGCGCATCGCGCAACAATGGTCTTATAAAGGCTTGAAACGAACAACGTTAAGGCCGCCGTCGGGAGCCGCCGAAGGAACGTCGGTCATTACCCGCCGCGCATCGGGCAACAATGGTCTTATAAACGCATGAAACGAACAACGTTATGGCCGCCGTCGGGTGCCGCCGAACGAACGTCGGTCATTACCCGCCGCGCATCGCGCAACAATGGTCTTATAAACGCATGAAACTAACAACGTTATGGCCGCCGTCGGGTGCCTCAGAACGAACGTCGGTCATTACCCGCCGCGCATCGCGCAACCATGGTCTTATAAAGGCTTGAAACGAACAACGTTAAGGCCGCCGTCGGGTGCCGCCGAAGGAACGTCGGTCATTACCCGCCGCGCATCGCGCAACAATGGTCTTATAAAGGCTTGAAACGAACAACGTTAAGGCCGCCGTCGGGAGCCGCCGAAGGAACGTCGGTCATTACCCGCCGCGCATCGCGCAACAATGGTCTTATAAACGCATGAAACGAACAACGTTATGGCCGCCGTCGGGTGCCGCCGAACGAACGTCGGTCATTACCCGCCGCGCATCGCGCAACAATGGTCTTATAAACGCTTGAAACGAACAACGCTAAGGCCGCCGTCGGGTGCCGCCGAACGAACGTCGGTCATTACCCGCCGCGCATCGCGCAACAATGGTCTTATAAACGCTTGAAACGAACAACGCTAAGGCCGCCGTCGGGTGAAGCCGAAAGAACGTCGGTCATTACCCGCCGCGCATCGCGCAACAATGGTCTTATAAACGCATGAAACTAACAACGTTATGGCCGCCGTCGGGTGCCTCAGAACGAACGTCGGTCATTACCCGCCGCGCATCGCGCAACCATGGTCTTATAAAGGCTTGAAACGAACAACGTTAAGGCCGCCGTCGGGTGCCGCCGAAGGAACGTCGGTCATTACCCGCCGCGCATCGCGCAACAATGGTCTTATAAAGGCTTGAAACGAACAACGTTAAGGCCGCCGTCGGGAGCCGCCGAAGGAACGTCGGTCATTACCCGCCGCGCATCGCGCAACAATGGTCTTATAAACGCATGAAACGAACAACGTTATGGCCGCCGTCGGGTGCCGCCGAACGAACGTCGGTCATTACCCGCCGCGCATCGCGCAACAATGGTCTTATAAACGCATGAAACGAACAACGATATGGCCGCCGTCGGGTGCCGCCGAACGAACGTCGGTCATTACCCGCCGCGCATCGCGCAACAATGGTCTTATAAACGCTTGAAACGAACAACGCTAAGGCCGCCGTCGGGTGCCGCCGAACGAACGTCGGTCATTACCCGCCGCGCATCGCGCAACAATGGTCTTATAAACGCTTGAAACGAACAACGCTAAGGCCGCCGTCGGGTGCCGCCGAACGAACGTCGGTCATTACCCGCCTCGCATCGCGCAACAATGGTCTTATAAACGCATGAAAAAAACAACGTTATGGCCGCCGTCGGGTGCCGCCGAAAGAACGTCGGTCATTACCCGCCGCGCATCGCGCAACAATGGTCTTATAAACGCATGAAACGAACAACGTTATGGCCGCCGTCGGGTGCCGCCGAACGAACGTCGGTCATTACACGCCGCGCATCGCGCAACAATGGTCTGATAAACGCTTGAAGCGAACAACGTTATGGCCGCCGTCGGGTGCCGCCGAAAGAACGTTGGTCATTACCCGCCGCGCATCGCGCAACAATGGTCTTATAAACGCATGAAACGAACAACGTTATGGCCGCCGTCGGGTGCCGCCGAACGAACGTCGGTCATTACCCGCCGCGCATCGCGCAACAATGGTCTTATAAACGCTTGAAACGAACAACGCTAAGGCCGCCGTCGGGTGCCGCCGAACGAACGTCGGTCATTACCTGCCGCGCATCGCGCAACAATTGTCTTATAAACGCATGAAACGAACAACGTTATGGCCGCCTTCGGGTGCCGCCGAACGAACGTCGGTCATTACCCGCCGCGCATCGCGCAACAATGGTCTTATAAACGCATGAAACGAACAACGTTATGGCCACCGTCGGGTGCCGCCGAACGAACGTCTGTCATTACCCGCCGCGCATCGCGCAACAATGGTCTTATAGACGCATGAAACGAACTAAGTTATGGCCGCCGTCGGGTGCCGCCGAACGAACGTCCGTCATTACCCGCCGCGCATCGCGCTACAATGGTCTTATAAACGCATGAAACGAACAACGTTATGGCCGCCGTCGGGTGCCGCCGAAAGAACGTCTGTCATTACCCGCCGCGCATCGCGCAACAATGGTCTTATAAACGCATGAAACGAACAACGTCATGGCCGCCGTCGGGTGCCGCCGAAAGAACGTCGGTCATTACCCGCCGCGCATCGCGCAACAATGGTCTTATAAACGCATGAAACGAACAACGTTATGGCCGCCGTCGGGTGCCGCCGAAAGAACGTCTGTCATTACCCGCCGCGCATCGCGCAACAATGGTCTTATAAACGCATGAAACGAACAACGTCATGGCCGCCGTCGGGTGCCGCCGAAAGAACGTCGGTCATTACCCGCCGCGCATCGCGCAACAATGGTCTTATAAACGCATGAAACGAACAACGTTATGGCCGCCGTCGGGTGCCGCCGAACGAACGTCCGTCATTACCCGCCGCGCATCGCGCAACAATGGTCTTATAAACGCATGAAACGAACAACGTTATGGCCGCCGTCGGGTGCCGCCGAAAGAACGTCGGTCATTACCCGCCGCGCATCGCGCAACAATGGTCTTATAAACGCTTGAAACGAACAACGCTAAGGCCGCCGTCGGGTGCCGCCGAACGAACGTCGGTCATTACCCGCCGCGCATCGCGCAACAATGGTCTTATAAACGCATGAAACGAACAACGTTATGGCCGCCGTCGGGTGCCGCCGAAAGAACGTCGGTCACTACCCGCCGCGCATCGCGCAACAATAGTCTTATAAACGCATGAAACGAACAACGTTATGGCCGCCTTCGGGTGCCGCCGAACGAACGTCGGTCATTACCCGCCGCGCATCGCGCAACAATGGTCTTATAGACGCATGAAACGAACTAAGTTATGGCCGCCGTCGGGTGCCGCCGACCGAACGTCCGTCATTACCCGCCGCGCATCGCGCTACAATGATCTTATAGACGCATGAAACGAACTAAGTTATGGCCGCCGTCGGGTGCCGCCGAACGAACGTCCGTCATTACCCGCCGCGCATCGCGCTACAATGGTCTTATAAACGCATGAAACGAACAACGTTATGGCCGCCGTCGGGTGCCGCCGAAAGAACGTCTGTCATTACCCGCCGCGCATCGCGCAACAATGGTCTTATAAACGCATGAAACGAACTAAGTTATGGCCGCCGTCGGGTGCCGCCGAACGAACGTCGGTCATTACCCGCCGCGCATCGCGCAAACAATGGTCTTATAAACGGATGAAACGAACAGCGTTATGGCCGCCGTCGGGTGCCGCCGAACGAACGTCGGTCATTACCTGCCGCGCATCGCGCAACAATGGTCTTATAAACGCATGAAACGAACAACGTTATGGCCGCCTTCGGGTGCCGCCGAACGAACGTCGGTCATTACCCGCCGCGCATCGCGCAACAATGGTCTTATAGACGCATGAAACGAACTAAGTTATGGCCGCCGTCGGGTGCCGCCGACCGAACGTCCGTCATTACCCGCCGCGCATCGCGCTACAATGATCTTATAAACGCATGAAACGAACTAAGTTATGGCCGCCGTCGGGTGCCGCCGAACGAACGTCGGTCATTACCCGCCGCGCATCGCGCAACAATGGTCTTATAAACGCATGAAACGAACTAAGTTATGGCCGCCGTCGGGTGCCGCCGAACGAACGTCGGTCATTACCCGCCGCGCATCGCGCAAACAATGGTCTTATAAACGGATGAAACGAACAGCGTTATGGCCGCCGTCGGGTGCCGCCGAAAGAACGTCGGTCATTACCAGCCGCGCATCGCGCAACAATGGTCTTATAAACGCATGAAACGAACAACGTTATGGCCGCCGTCGGGTGCCGCCGAAAGAACGTCGGTCATTACCCGCCGCGCATCGCGCAACAATGGTCTTATAAACGCTTGAAACGAACAACGCTAAGGCCGCCGTCGGGTGCCGCCGAACGAACGTCGGTCATTACCCGCCGCGCTTCGCGCAACAATGGTCTTATAAACGCATGAAACGAACAACGTTATGGCCGCCGTCGGGTGCCGCCGAACGAACGTCTGTCATTACCCGCCGCGCATCGCGCAACAATGGTCTTATAGAAGCATGAAACGAACTAAGTTATGGCCGCCGTCGGGTGCCGCCGAACGAACGTCCGTCATTACCCGCCGCGCATCGCGCTACAATGGTCTTATAAACGCATGAAACGAACAACGTTATGGCCGCCGTCGGGTGCCGCCGAACGAACGTCGGTCATTACCAGCCGCGCATCGCGCAACAATGGTCTTATAAACGC
This sequence comes from Xylocopa violacea, assembly GCA_963969225.1. NCBI lineage: Eukaryota > Metazoa > Arthropoda > Insecta > Hymenoptera > Apidae > Xylocopa > Xylocopa violacea. The sequence goes on from CAXAJV010001170.1 coordinate 98,945, forward strand.
ATGAAACGAACAACGTTATGGCCGCCGTCGGGTGCCGCCGAAAGAACGTCGGTCATTACCCGCCGCGCATCGCGCAACAATAGTCTTATAAACGCATGAAACGAACAACGTTATGGCCGCCGTCGGGTGCCGCCGAAAGAACGTCTGTCATTACCCGCCGCGCATCGCGCAACAATGGTCTTATAAACGCATGAAACGAACAACGTCATGGCCGCCGTCGGGTGCCGCCGAAAGAACGTCGGTCATTACCCGCCGCGCATCGCGCAAACAATGGTCTTATAAACGGATGAAACGAACAGCGTTATGGCCGCCGTCGGGTGCCGCCGAACGAACGTCGGTCATTACCTGCCGCGCATCGCGCAACAATGGTCTTATAAACGCATGAAACGAACAACGTTATGGCCGCCTTCGGGTGCCGCCGAACGAACGTCGGTCATTACCCGCCGCGCATCGCGCAACAATGGTCTTATAGACGCATGAAACGAACTAAGTTATGGCCGCCGTCGGGTGCCGCCGACCGAACGTCCGTCATTACCCGCCGCGCATCGCGCTACAATGATCTTATAAACGCATGAAACGAACTAAGTTATGGCCGCCGTCGGGTGCCGCCGAACGAACGTCGGTCATTACCCGCCGCGCATCGCGCAACAATGGTCTTATAAACGCATGAAACGAACTAAGTTATGGCCGCCGTCGGGTGCCGCCGAACGAACGTCGGTCATTACCCGCCGCGCATCGCGCAAACAATGGTCTTATAAACGGATGAAACGAACAGCGTTATGGCCGCCGTCGGGTGCCGCCGAAAGAACGTCGGTCATTACCAGCCGCGCATCGCGCAACAATGGTCTTATAAACGCATGAAACGAACAACGTTATGGCCGCCGTCGGGTGCCGCCGAAAGAACGTCGGTCATTACCCGCCGCGCATCGCGCAACAATGGTCTTATAAACGCTTGAAACGAACAACGCTAAGGCCGCCGTCGGGTGCCGCCGAACGAACGTCGGTCATTACCCGCCGCGCATCGCGCAACAATGGTCTTATAAACGCATGAAACGAACAACGTTATGGCCGCCGTCGGGTGCCGCCGAAAGAATGTCTGTCATTACCCGCCGCGCATCGCGCAACAATGGTCTTATAAACGCTTGAAACGAACAACGCTAAGGCCGCCGTCGGGTGCCGCCGAACGAACGTCGGTCATTACCCGCCGCGCATCGCGCAACAATGGTCTTATAAACGCATGAAACGAACAACGTTATGGCCACCGTCGGGTGCCGCCGAACGAACGTCTGTCATTACCCGCCGCGCATCGCGCAACAATGGTCTTATAGACGCATGAAACGAACTAAGTTATGGCCGCCGTCGGGTGCCGCCGAACGAACGTCCGTCATTACCCGCCGCGCATCGCGCTACAATGGTCTTATAAACGCATGAAACGAACAACGTTATGGCCGCCGTCGGGTGCCGCCGAAAGAACGTCTGTCATTACCCGCCGCGCATCGCGCAACAATGGTCTTATAAACGCATGAAACGAACAACGTCATGGCCGCCGTCGGGTGCCGCCGAAAGAACGTCGGTCATTACCCGCCGCGCATCGCGCAACAATGGTCTTATAAACGCATGAAACGAACAACGTTATGGCCGCCGTCGGGTGCCGCCGAACGAACGTCCGTCATTACCCGCCGCGCATCGCGCAACAATGGTCTTATAAACGCATGAAACGAACAACGTTATGGCCGCCGTCGGGTGCCGCCGAAAGAACGTCGGTCATTACCCGCCGCGCATCGCGCAACAATGGTCTTATAAACGCTTGAAACGAACAACGCTAAGGCCGCCGTCGGGTGCCGCCGAACGAACGTCGGTCATTACCCGCCGCGCATCGCGCAACAATGGTCTTATAAACGCATGAAACGAACAACGTTATGGCCGCCGTCGGGTGCCGCCGAACGAACGTCTGTCATTACCCGCCGCGCATCGCGCAACAATGGTCTTATAGACGCATGAAACGAACTAAGTTATGGCCGCCGTCGGGTGCCGCCGAACGAACGTCCGTCATTACCCGCCGCGCATCGCGCTACAATGGTCTTATAAACGCATGAAACGAACAACGTTATGGCCGCCGTCGGGTGCCGCCGAACGAACGTCGGTCATTACCAGCCGCGCATCGCGCAACAATGGTCTTATAAACGCATGAAACGAACAACGTTATGGCCGCCGTCGGGTGCCGCCGAAAGAACGTCGGTCACTACCCGCCGCGCATCGCGCAACAATAGTCTTATAAACGCATGAAACGAACAACGTTATGGCCGCCTTCGGGTGCCGCCGAACGAACGTCGGTCATTACCCGCCGCGCATCGCGCAACAATGGTCTTATAGACGCATGAAACGAACTAAGTTATGGCCGCCGTCGGGTGCCGCCGACCGAACGTCCGTCATTACCCGCCGCGCATCGCGCTACAATGATCTTATAGACGCATGAAACGAACTAAGTTATGGCCGCCGTCGGGTGCCGCCGAACGAACGTCCGTCATTACCCGCCGCGCATCGCGCTACAATGGTCTTATAAACGCATGAAACGAACAACGTTATGGCCGCCGTCGGGTGCCGCCGAAAGAACGTCTGTCATTACCCGCCGCGCATCGCGCAACAATGGTCTTATAAACGCATGAAACGAACTAAGTTATGGCCGCCGTCGGGTGCCGCCGAACGAACGTCGGTCATTACCCGCCGCGCATCGCGCAAACAATGGTCTTATAAACGGATGAAACGAACAGCGTTATGGCCGCCGTCGGGTGCCGCCGAACGAACGTCGGTCATTACCTGCCGCGCATCGCGCAACAATGGTCTTATAAACGCATGAAACGAACAACGTTATGGCCGCCTTCGGGTGCCGCCGAACGAACGTCGGTCATTACCCGCCGCGCATCGCGCAACAATGGTCTTATAGACGCATGAAACGAACTAAGTTATGGCCGCCGTCGGGTGCCGCCGACCGAACGTCCGTCATTACCCGCCGCGCATCGCGCTACAATGATCTTATAAACGCATGAAACGAACTAAGTTATGGCCGCCGTCGGGTGCCGCCGAACGAACGTCGGTCATTACCCGCCGCGCATCGCGCAACAATGGTCTTATAAACGCATGAAACGAACTAAGTTATGGCCGCCGTCGGGTGCCGCCGAACGAACGTCGGTCATTACCCGCCGCGCATCGCGCAAACAATGGTCTTATAAACGGATGAAACGAACAGCGTTATGGCCGCCGTCGGGTGCCGCCGAACGAACGTCCGTCATTACCCGCCGCGCATCGCGCTACAATGGTCTTATAAACGCATGAAACGAACAACGTTATGGCCGCCGTCGGGTGCCGCCGAACGAACGTCGGTCATTACCAGCCGCGCATCGCGCAACAATGGTCTTATAAACGCATGAAACGAACAACGTTATGGCCGCCGTCGGGTGCCGCCGAAAGAACGTCGGTCATTACCCGCCGCGCATCGCGCAACAATAGTCTTATAAACGCATGAAACGAACAACGTTATGGCCGCCGTCGGGTGCCGCCGAAAGAACGTCTGTCATTACCCGCCGCGCATCGCGCAACAATGGTCTTATAAACGCATGAAACGAACAACGTCATGGCCGCCGTCGGGTGCCGCCGAAAGAACGTCGGTCATTACCCGCCGCGCATCGCGCAAACAATGGTCTTATAAACGGATGAAACGAACAGCGTTATGGCCGCCGTCGGGTGCCGCCGAACGAACGTCGGTCATTACCTGCCGCGCATCGCGCAACAATGGTCTTATAAACGCATGAAACGAACAACGTTATGGCCGCCTTCGGGTGCCGCCGAACGAACGTCGGTCATTACCCGCCGCGCATCGCGCAACAATGGTCTTATAAACGCATGAAACGAACTAAGTTATGGCCGCCGTCGGGTGCCGCCGAACGAACGTCGGTCATTACCCGCCGCGCATCGCGCAAACAATGGTCTTATAAACGGATGAAACGAACAGCGTTATGGCCGCCGTCGGGTGCCGCCGAAAGAACGTCGGTCATTACCAGCCGCGCATCGCGCAACAATGGTCTTATAAACGCATGAAACGAACAACGTTATGGCCGCCGTCGGGTGCCGCCGAAAGAACGTCGGTCATTACCCGCCGCGCATCGCGCAACAATGGTCTTATAAACGCTTGAAACGAACAACGCTAAGGCCGCCGTCGGGTGCCGCCGAACGAACGTCGGTCATTACCCGCCGCGCATCGCGCAACAATGGTCTTATAAACGCATGAAACGAACAACGTTATGGCCGCCTTCGGGTGCCGCCGAACGAACGTCGGTCATTACCCGCCGCGCATCGCGCAACAATGGTCTTATAGACGCATGAAACGAACTAAGTTATGGCCGCCGTCGGGTGCCGCCGACCGAACGTCCGTCATTACCCGCCGCGCATCGCGCTACAATGATCTTATAAACGCATGAAACGAACAACGTTATGGCCGCCGTCGGGTGCCGCCGAACGAACGTCGGTCATTACCAGCCGCGCATCGCGCAACAATGGTCTTATAAACGCATGAAACGAACAACGTTATGGCCGCCGTCGGGTGCCGCCGAAAGAACGTCGGTCATTACCCGCCGCGCATCGCGCAACAATAGTCTTATAAACGCATGAAACGAACAACGTTATGGCCGCCGTCGGGTGCCGCCGAAAGAACGTCTGTCATTACCCGCCGCGCATCGCGCAACAATGGTCTTATAAACGCATGAAACGAACAACGTCATGGCCGCCGTCGGGTGCCGCCGAAAGAACGTCGGTCATTACCCGCCGCGCATCGCGCAACAATGGTCTTATAAACGCATGAAACGAACAACGTTATGGCCGCCGTCGGGTGCCGCCGAAAGAACGTCAGTCATTACCCGCCGCGCATCGCGCAACAATGGTCTTATAAACGCTTGAAACGAACAACGCTAAGGCCGCTGTCGGGTGCCGCCGAACGAACGTCGGTCATTACCTGCCGCGCATCGCGCAACAATGGTCTTATAAACGCATGAAACGAACAACGTTATGGCCGCCTTCGGGTGCCGCCGAACGAACGTCGGTCATTACCCGCCGCGCATCGCGCAACAATGGTCTTATAGACGCATGAAACGAACTAAGTTATGGCCGCCGTCGGGTGCCGCCGACCGAACGTCCGTCATTACCCGCCGCGCATCGCGCTACAATGATCTTATAGACGCATGAAACGAACTAAGTTATGGCCGCCGTCGGGTGCCGCCGAACGAACGTCCGTCATTACCCGCCGCGCATCGCGCTACAATGGTCTTATAAACGCATGAAACGAACAACGTTATGGCCGCCGTCGGGTGCCGCCGAAAGAACGTCTGTCATTACCCGCCGCGCATCGCGCAACAATGGTCTTATAAACGCATGAAACGAACTAAGTTATGGCCGCCGTCGGGTGCCGCCGAACGAACGTCGGTCATTACCCGCCGCGCATCGCGCAAACAATGGTCTTATAAACGGATGAAACGAACAGCGTTATGGCCGCCGTCGGGTGCCGCCGAACGAACGTCGGTCATTACCTGCCGCGCATCGCGCAACAATGGTCTTATAAACGCATGAAACGAACAACGTTATGGCCGCCTTCGGGTGCCGCCGAACGAACGTCGGTCATTACCCGCCGCGCATCGCGCAACAATGGTCTTATAGACGCATGAAACGAACTAAGTTATGGCCGCCGTCGGGTGCCGCCGACCGAACGTCCGTCATTACCCGCCGCGCATCGCGCTACAATGATCTTATAAACGCATGAAACGAACTAAGTTATGGCCGCCGTCGGGTGCCGCCGAACGAACGTCGGTCATTACCCGCCGCGCATCGCGCAACAATGGTCTTATAAACGCATGAAACGAACTAAGTTATGGCCGCCGTCGGGTGCCGCCGAACGAACGTCGGTCATTACCCGCCGCGCATCGCGCAAACAATGGTCTTATAAACGGATGAAACGAACAGCGTTATGGCCGCCGTCGGGTGCCGCCGAACGAACGTCCGTCATTACCCGCCGCGCATCGCGCTACAATGGTCTTATAAACGCATGAAACGAACAACGTTATGGCCGCCGTCGGGTGCCGCCGAACGAACGTCGGTCATTACCAGCCGCGCATCGCGCAACAATGGTCTTATAAACGCATGAAACGAACAACGTTATGGCCGCCGTCGGGTGCCGCCGAAAGAACGTCGGTCATTACCCGCCGCGCATCGCGCAACAATAGTCTTATAAACGCATGAAACGAACAACGTTATGGCCGCCGTCGGGTGCCGCCGAAAGAACGTCTGTCATTACCCGCCGCGCATCGCGCAACAATGGTCTTATAAACGCATGAAACGAACAACGTCATGGCCGCCGTCGGGTGCCGCCGAAAGAACGTCGGTCATTACCCGCCGCGCATCGCGCAAACAATGGTCTTATAAACGGATGAAACGAACAGCGTTATGGCCGCCGTCGGGTGCCGCCGAACGAACGTCGGTCATTACCTGCCGCGCATCGCGCAACAATGGTCTTATAAACGCATGAAACGAACAACGTTATGGCCGCCTTCGGGTGCCGCCGAACGAACGTCGGTCATTACCCGCCGCGCATCGCGCAACAATGGTCTTATAAACGCATGAAACGAACTAAGTTATGGCCGCCGTCGGGTGCCGCCGAACGAACGTCGGTCATTACCCGCCGCGCATCGCGCAAACAATGGTCTTATAAACGGATGAAACGAACAGCGTTATGGCCGCCGTCGGGTGCCGCCGAAAGAACGTCGGTCATTACCAGCCGCGCATCGCGCAACAATGGTCTTATAAACGCATGAAACGAACAACGTTATGGCCGCCGTCGGGTGCCGCCGAAAGAACGTCGGTCATTACCCGCCGCGCATCGCGCAACAATGGTCTTATAAACGCTTGAAACGAACAACGCTAAGGCCGCCGTCGGGTGCCGCCGAACGAACGTCGGTCATTACCCGCCGCGCATCGCGCAACAATGGTCTTATAAACGCATGAAACGAACAACGTTATGGCCGCCTTCGGGTGCCGCCGAACGAACGTCGGTCATTACCCGCCGCGCATCGCGCAACAATGGTCTTATAGACGCATGAAACGAACTAAGTTATGGCCGCCGTCGGGTGCCGCCGACCGAACGTCCGTCATTACCCGCCGCGCATCGCGCTACAATGATCTTATAAACGCATGAAACGAACAACGTTATGGCCGCCGTCGGGTGCCGCCGAACGAACGTCGGTCATTACCAGCCGCGCATCGCGCAACAATGGTCTTATAAACGCATGAAACGAACAACGTTATGGCCGCCGTCGGGTGCCGCCGAAAGAACGTCGGTCATTACCCGCCGCGCATCGCGCAACAATAGTCTTATAAACGCATGAAACGAACAACGTTATGGCCGCCGTCGGGTGCCGCCGAAAGAACGTCTGTCATTACCCGCCGCGCATCGCGCAACAATGGTCTTATAAACGCATGAAACGAACAACGTCATGGCCGCCGTCGGGTGCCGCCGAAAGAACGTCGGTCATTACCCGCCGCGCATCGCGCAACAATGGTCTTATAAACGCATGAAACGAACAACGTTATGGCCGCCGTCGGGTGCCGCCGAAAGAACGTCAGTCATTACCCGCCGCGCATCGCGCAACAATGGTCTTATAAACGCTTGAAACGAACAACGCTAAGGCCGCTGTCGGGTGCCGCCGAACGAACGTCGGTCATTACCTGCCGCGCATCGCGCAACAATGGTCTTATAAACGCATGAAACGAACAACGTTATGGCCGCCTTCGGGTGCCGCCGAACGAACGTCGGTCATTACCCGCCGCGCATCGCGCAACAATGGTCTTATAAACGCATGAAACGAACAACGTTATGGCCGCCGTCGGGTGCCGCCGACCGAACGTCCGTCATTACCCGCCGCGCATCGCGCTACAATGATCTTATAAACGCATGAAACGAACAACGTTATGGCCGCCGTCGGGTGCCGCCGAACGAACGTCGGTCATTACCCGCCGCGCATCGCGTAACAATGGTCTTATAAACGCATGAAACGAACAACGTTATGGCCGCCGTCGGGTGCCGCCGAAAGAACGTCAGTCATTACCCGCCGCGCATCGCGCAACAATGGTCTTATAAACGCTTGAAACGAACAACGCTAAGGCCGCTGTCGGGTGCCGCCGAACGAACGTCGGTCATTACCTGCCGCGCATCGCGCAACAATGGTCTTATAAACGCATGAAACGAACAACGTTATGGCCGCCTTCGGGTGCCGCCGAACGAACGTCGGTCATTACCCGCCGCGCATCGCGCAACAATGGTCTTATAGACGCATGAAACGAACTAAGTTATGGCCGCCGTCGGGTGCCGCCGACCGAACGTCCGTCATTACCCGCCGCGCATCGCGCTACAATGATCTTATAAACGCATGAAACGAACAACGTTATGGCCGCCGTCGGGTGCCGCCGAACGAACGTCGGTCATTACCCGCCGCGCATCGCGTAACAATGGTCTTATAAACGCATGAAACGAACAACGTTATGGCCGCCGTCGGGTGCTGCCGAAAGAACGTCGGTCATTACCCGCCGCGCATCGCGCAACAATGGTCTTATAAACGCTTGAAACGAACAACGTTATGGCCGCCGTCGGGTGCCGCCGAACGAACGTCGGTCATTACCCGCCGCGCATCGCGCAACAATGGTCTTATAGACGCATGAAACGAACTAAGTTATGGCCGCCGTCGGGTGCCGCCGAACGAACGGCCGTCATTACCCGCCGCGCATCGCGCAACAATGGTCTTATAAACGCATGAAACGAACAACGTTATGGCCGCCGTCGGGTGCCGCCGAACGAACGTCGGTCATTACCCGCCGCGCATCGCGCAACAATGGTCTTATAAACGCATGAAACAAACAGCGTTATGGCCGCCGTCGTGTGCCGCCGAAAGAACGTCGGTCATTACCAGCCGCGCATCGCGCAACAATGGTCTTATAAACGCATGAAACGAACAACGTTATGGCCGCCGTCGGGTGCCGCCGAACGAACGTCGGTCATTACCCGCCGCGCATCGCGCAACAATGGTCTTATAAACGCATGAAACGAACAACGTTATGGCCGCCGTCGGGTGCCGCCGAACGAACGTCGGTCATTACCAGCCGCGCATCGCGCAACAATGGTCTTATAAACGCATGAAACGAACAACGTTATGGCCGCCGTCGGGTGCCGCCGAACGAACGTCGGTCATTACCCGCCGCGCATCGCGCAACAATGGTCTTATAAACGCATGAAACGAACAACGTTATGGCCGCCGTCGGGTGCCGCCGAAAGAACGTCGGTCATTACCCGCCGCGCATCGCGCAACAATGGTCTTATAAACGCATGAAACGAACAACGTTATGGCCGCCGTCGGGTGCCGCCGAACGAACGTCGGTCATTACCCGCCGCGCATCGCGCAACAATGGTCTTATAAACGCATGAAACGAACAACGTTATGGCCGCCGTCGGGTGCCGCCGAACGAACGTCGGTCATTACCCGCCGCGCATCGCGCAACAATGGTCTTATAAACGTATGAAACGAACTAAGTTATGGCCGCCGTCGGGTGCCGCCGAACGAACGTCGGTCATTACCCGCTGCGCATCGCGCAACAATGGTCTTATAAACGCATGAAACGAACAACGTTATGGCCGCCGTCGGGTGCCGCCGAACGAACGTCGGTCATTACCCGCCGCGCATCGCGCAACAATGGTCTTATAAACGCATGAAACGAACAACGTTATGGCCGCCTTCGGGTGCCGCCGAACGAACGTCGGTCATTACCCGCCGCGCATCGCGCAACAATGGTCTTATAAACGCATGAAACGAACAGCGTTATGGCCGACGTCGGGTGCCGCCGAACGAACGTCGGTCATTACCCGCCACGCATCGCGCAACAATGGTCTTATAAACGCATGAAACGAACAACGTTATGGCCCCCGTCGGGTGCCGCCGAACGAACGTCGGTCATTACCCGCCGCGCATCGCGCAACAATGGTCTTATAAACGCTTGAAACGAACAACGTTAAGGCCGCCGTCGGGTGCCGCCGAACGAACGTCGGTCATTACCCGCCGCGCATCGCGCAACAATGGTCTTATAAACGTATGAAACGAACTAAGTTATGGCCGCCGTCGGGTGCCGCCGAACGAACGTCGGTCATTACCCGCCGCGCATCGCGCAACAATGGTCTTATAAACGCATGAAACGAACAACGCTAAGGCCGCCGTCGGGTGCCGCCGAACGAACGTCGGTCATTACCCGCCGCGCATCGCGCAACAATGGTCTTATAAACGCTTGAAACGAACTAAGTTATGGCCGCCGTCGGGTGCCGCCGAACGAACGTCGGTCATTACCAGCCGCGCATCGCGCAACAATGGTCTTATAAACGCATGAAACGAACAACGTTATGGCCGCCGTCGGGTGCCGCCGAACGAACGTCGGTCATTACCCGCCGCGCATCGCGCAACAATGGTCTTATAGACGCATGAAACGAACAACGTTATGGCCCCCGTCGGGTGCCGCCGAACGAACGTCGGTCATTACCCGCCGCGCATCGCGCAACAATGGTCTTATAAACGCATGAAACGAACAACGTTATGGCCGCCGTCGGGTGCCGCCGAACGAACGTCGGTCATTACCCGCCACGCATCGCGCAACAATGGTCTTATAAACGCATGAAACGAACAACGTTATGGCCCCCGTCGGGTGCCGCCGAACGAACGTCGGTCATTACCCGCCGCGCATCGCGCAACAATGGTCTTATAAACGCATGAAACGAACAACGTTATGGCCGCCGTCGGGTGCCGCCTAACGAACGTCGGTCATTACCCGCCGCGCATCGCGCAACAATGGTCTTATAAACGCATCAAACGAACAACGTTATGGCCGCCGTCGGGTGCCGCCTAACGAACGTCGGTCATTACCCGCCGCGCATCGCGCAACAATGGTCTTATAAACGCATCAAACGAACAACGTTATGGCCGCCGTCGCGTGCCGCCGAAAGAACGTCGGTCATTACCCGCCGCGCATCGCGCAACAATGGTCTTATAAACGCATGAAACGAACAACGTTATGGCCGCCGTCGGGTGCCGCCGAAAGAACGTCGGTCATTACCCGCCGCGCATCGCGCAACAATGGTCTTATAAACGCATGAAACGAACAACGTTATGGCCGCCGTCGGGTGCCGCCGAACGAACGTCGGTCATTACCCGCCGCGCATCGCGCAACAATGGTCTTATAAACGCATGAAACGAACAACGTTATGGCCGCCGTCGGGTGCCGCCGAACGAACGTCGGTCATTACCCGCCGCGCATCGCGCAACAATGGTCTTATAAACGTATGAAACGAACTAAGTTATGGCCGCCGTCGGGTGCCGCCGAACGAACGTCGGTCATTACCCGCTGCGCATCGCGCAACAATGGTCTTATAAACGCATGAAACGAACAACGTTATGGCCGCCGTCGGGTGCCGCCGAACGAACGTCGGTCATTACCCGCCGCGCATCGCGCAACAATGGTCTTATAAACGCATGAAACGAACAACGTTATGGCCGCCTTCGGGTGCCGCCGAACGAACGTCGGTCATTACCCGCCGCGCATCGCGCAACAATGGTCTTATAAACGCATGAAACGAACTAAGTTATGGCCGCCGTCGGGTGCCGCCGAACGAACGTCGGTCATTACCCGCCGCGCATCGCGCAACAATGGTCTTATAAACGCTTGAAACGAACAACGTTAAGGCCGCCGTCGGGTGCCGCCGAACGAACGTCGGTCATTACCCGCCGCGCATCGCGCAACAATGGTCTTATAAACGTATGAAACGAACTAAGTTATGGCCGCCGTCGGGTGCCGCCGAACGAACGTCGGTCATTACCCGCTGCGCATCGCGCAACAATGGTCTTATAAACGCATGAAACGAACAACGTTATGGCCGCCGTCGGGTGCCGCCGAACGAACGTCGGTCATTACCCGCCGCGCATCGCGCAACAATGGTCTTATAAACGCATGAAACGAACAACGTTATGGCCGCCTTCGGGTGCCGCCGAACGAACGTCGGTCATTACCCGCCGCGCATCGCGCAACAATGGTCTTATAGACGCATGAAACGAACAACGTTATGGCCGCCGTCGGGTGCCGCCGAAAGAACGTCGGTCATTACCCGCCGCGCATCGCGCAACAATGGTCTTATAAACGCATGAAACGAACAACGTTATGGCCGCCGTCGGGTGCCGCCGAACGAACGTCGGTCATTACCCGCCGCGCATCGCGCAACAATGGTCTTATAAACGCATGAAACGAACAGCGTTATGGCCGACGTCGGGTGCCGCCGAACGAACGTCGGTCATTACCCGCCACGCATCGCGCAACAATGGTCTTATAAACGCATGAAACGAACAACGTTATGGCCCCCGTCGGGTGCCGCCGAACGAACGTCGGTCATTACCCGCCGCGCATCGCGCAACAATGGTCTTATAAACGCTTGAAACGAACAACGTTAAGGCCGCCGTCGGGTGCCGCCGAACGAACGTCGGTCATTACCCGCCGCGCATCGCGCAACAATGGTCTTATAAACGTATGAAACGAACTAAGTTATGGCCGCCGTCGGGTGCCGCCGAACGAACGTCGGTCATTACCCGCCGCGCATCGCGCAACAATGGTCTTATAAACGCATGAAACGAACAACGCTAAGGCCGCCGTCGGGTGCCGCCGAACGAACGTCGGTCATTACCCGCCGCGCATCGCGCAACAATGGTCTTATAAACGCTTGAAACGAACTAAGTTATGGCCGCCGTCGGGTGCCGCCGAACGAACGTCGGTCATTACCAGCCGCGCATCGCGCAACAATGGTCTTATAAATGCATGAAACGAACAACGTTATGGCCGCCGTCGGGTGCCGCCGAACGAACGTCGGTCATTACCCGCCGCGCATCGCGCAACAATGGTCTTATAGACGCATGAAACGAACAACGTTATGGCCCCCGTCGGGTGCCGCCGAACGAACGTCGGTCATTACCCGCCGCGCATCGCGCAACAATGGTCTTATAAACGCATGAAACGAACAACGTTATGGCCGCCGTCGGGTGCCGCCTAACGAACGTCGGTCATTACCCGCCGCGCATCGCGCAACAATGGTCTTATAAACGCATGAAACGAACAACGTTATGGCCGCCGTCGGGTGCCGCCGAACGAACGTCGGTCATTACCCGCCGCGCATCGCGCAACAATGGTCTTATAAACGCATCAAACGAACAACGTTATGGCCGCCGTCGGGTGCCGCCGAAAGAACGTCGGTCATTACCCGCCGCGCATCGCGCAACAATGGTCTTATAAACGCATGAAACGAACAACGTTATGGCCGCCGTCGGGTGCCGCCGAACGAACGTCGGTCATTACCCGCCGCGCATCGCGCAACAATGGTCTTATAGACGCATGAAACGAACTAAGTTATGGCCGCCGTCGGGTGCCGCCGAACGAACGTCGGTCATTACCCGCCGCGCATCGCGCAACAATGGTCTTATAAACGCTTGAAACGAACAACGTTAAGGCCGCCGTCGGGTGCCGCCGAACGAACGTCGGTCATTACCCGCCGCGCATCGCGCAACAATAGTCTTATAAACGCATGAAACGAACAACGCTAAGGCCGCCGTCGGGTGCCGCCGAACGAACGTCGGTCATTACCCGCCGCGCATCGCGCAACAATGGTCTTATAAACGCTTGAAACGAACTAAGTTATGGCCGCCGTCGGGTGCCGCCGAACGAACGTCGGTCATTACCAGCCGCGCATCGCGCAACAATGGTCTTATAAACGCATGAAACGAACAACGTTATGGCCGCCGTCGGGTGCCGCCGAACGAACGTCGGTCATTACCCGCCGCGCATCGCGCAACAATGGTCTTATAGACGCATGAAACGAACAACGTTATGGCCGCCGTCGGGTGCCGCCGAACGAACGTCGGTCATTACCCGCCGCGCATCGCGCAACAATGGTCTTATAGACGCATGAAACGAACTAAGTTATGGCCGCCGTCGGGTGCCGCCGAACGAACGTCGGTCATTACCCGCCGCGCATCGCGCAACAATGGTCTTATAAACGCTTGAAACGAACAACGTTAAGGCCGCCGTCGGGTGCCGCCGAACGAACGTCGGTCATTACCCGCCGCGCATCGCGCAACAATAGTCTTATAAACGCATGAAACGAACAACGCTAAGGCCGCCGTCGGGTGCCGCCGAACGAACGTCGGTCATTACCCGCCGCGCATCGCGCAACAATGGTCTTATAAACGCTTGAAACGAACTAAGTTATGGCCGCCGTCGGGTGCCGCCGAACGAACGTCGGTCATTACCAGCCGCGCATCGCGCAACAATGGTCTTATAAACGCATGAAACGAACAACGTTATGGCCGCCGTCGGGTGCCGCCGAACGAACGTCGGTCATTACCCGCCGCGCATCGCGCAACAATGGTCTTATAGACGCATGAAACGAACAACGTTATGGCCCCCGTCGGGTGCCGCCGAACGAACGTCGGTCATTACCCGCCGCGCATCGCGCAACAATGGTCTTATAAACGCATGAAACGAACAACGTTATGGCCGCCGTCGGGTGCCGCCTAACGAACGTCGGTCATTACCCGCCGCGCATCGCGCAACAATGGTCTTATAAACGCATGAAACGAACAACGTTATGGCCGCCGTCGGGTGCCGCCGAACGAACGTCGGTCATTACCCGCCGCGCATCGCGCAACAATGGTCTTATAAACGCATCAAACGAACAACGTTATGGCCGCCGTCGGGTGCCGCCGAAAGAACGTCGGTCATTACCCGCCGCGCATCGCGCAACAATGGTCTTATAAACGCATGAAACGAACAACGTTATGGCCGCCGTCGGGTGCCGCCGAACGAACGTCGGTCATTACCCGCCGCGCATCGCGCAACAATGGTCTTATAAACGCATGAAACGAACAACGTTATGGCCACCGTCGGGTGCCGCCGAACGAACGTCGGTCATTACCCGCCGCGCATCGCGCAACAATGGTCTTATAAATGCTTGAAACGAACAACGCTAAGGCCGCCGTCGGGTGCCGCCGAATGAACGTCGGTCATTACCCGCCGCGCATCGCGCAACAATGGTCTTATAAACGCATGAAACGAACAACGTTATGGCCGCCGTCGGGTGCCGCCGAACGAACGTCGGTCATTACCCGCCGCGCATCGCGCAACAATGGTCTTATAAACGCATGAAACGAACAACGTCATGGCCGCCGTCGGGTGCCGCCGAAAGAACGTCGGTCATTACCCGCCGCGCATCGCGCAACAATGGTCTTATAAACGCATGAAACGAACAACGTTATGGCCGCCGTCGGGTGCCGCCGAACGAACGGCCGTCATTACCCGCCGCGCATCGCGCAACAATGGTCTTATAAACGCATGAAACGAACAACGTTATGGCCGCCGTCGGGTGCCGCCGAACGAACGTCGGTCATTACCCGCCGCGCATCGCGCAACAATGGTCTTATAAACGCATGAAACGAACAACGTTATGGCCGCCTTCGGGTGCCGCCGAACGAACGTCGGTCATTACCCGCCGCGCATCGCGCAACAATGGTCTTATAGACGCATGAAACGAACAACGTTATGGCCGCCGTCGGGTGCCGCCGAAAGAACGTCGGTCATTACCCGCCGCGCATCGCGCAACAATGGTCTTATAAACGCATGAAACGAACAACGTTATGGCCGCCGTCGGGTGCCGCCGAACGAACGTCGGTCATTACCCGCCGCGCATCGCGCAACAATGGTCTTATAAACGCATGAAACGAACAGCGTTATGGCCGCCTTCGGGTGCCGCCGAACGAACGTCGGTCATTACCCGCCGCGCATCGCGCAACAATGGTCTTATAGACGCATGAAACGAACAACGTTATGGCCGCCGTCGGGTGCCGCCGAAAGAACGTCGGTCATTACCCGCCGCGCATCGCGCAACGATGGTCTTATAAACGCATGAAACGAACAACGTTATGGCCGCCGTCGGGTGCCGCCGAACGAACGTCGGTCATTACCCGCCGCGCATCGCGCAACAATGGTCTTATAAACGCATGAAACGAACAGCGTTATGGCCGACGTCGGGTGCCGCCGAACGAACGTCGGTCATTACCCGCCACGCATCGCGCAACAATGGTCTTATAAACGCATGAAACGAACAACGTTATGGCCCCCGTCGGGTGCCGCCGAACGAACGTCGGTCATTACCCGCCGCGCATCGCGCAACAATGGTCTTATAAACGCTTGAAACGAACAACGTTAAGGCCGCCGTCGGGTGCCGCCGAACGAACGTCGGTCATTACCCGCCGCGCATCGCGCAACAATGGTCTTATAAACGTATGAAACGAACTAAGTTATGGCCGCCGTCGGGTGCCGCCGAACGAACGTCGGTCATTACCCGCCGCGCATCGCGCAACAATGGTCTTATAAACGCATGAAACGAACAACGCTAAGGCCGCCGTCGGGTGCCGCCGAACGAACGTCGGTCATTACCCGCCGCGCATCGCGCAACAATGGTCTTATAAACGCTTGAAACGAACTAAGTTATGGCCGCCGTCGGGTGCCGCCGAACGAACGTCGGTCATTACCAGCCGCGCATCGCGCAACAATGGTCTTATAAACGCATGAAACGAACAACGTTATGGCCGCCGTCGGGTGCCGCCGAACGAACGTCGGTCATTACCCGCCGCGCATCGCGCAACAATGGTCTTATAGACGCATGAAACGAACAACGTTATGGCCCCCGTCGGGTGCCGCCGAACGAACGTCGGTCATTACCCGCCGCGCATCGCGCAACAATGGTCTTATAAACGCATGAAACGAACAACGTTATGGCCGCCGTCGGGTGCCGCCTAACGAACGTCGGTCATTACCCGCCGCGCATCGCGCAACAATGGTCTTATAAACGCATGAAACGAACAACGTTATGGCCGCCGTCGGGTGCCGCCGAACGAACGTCGGTCATTACCCGCCGCGCATCGCGCAACAATGGTCTTATAAACGCATCAAACGAACAACGTTATGGCCGCCGTCGGGTGCCGCCGAAAGAACGTCGGTCATTACCCGCCGCGCATCGCGCAACAATGGTCTTATAAACGCATGAAACGAACAACGTTATGGCCGCCGTCGGGTGCCGCCGAACGAACGTCGGTCATTACCCGCCGCGCATCGCGCAACAATGGTCTTATAGACGCATGAAACGAACTAAGTTATGGCCGCCGTCGGGTGCCGCCGAACGAACGTCGGTCATTACCCGCCGCGCATCGCGCAACAATGGTCTTATAAACGCTTGAAACGAACAACGTTAAGGCCGCCGTCGGGTGCCGCCGAACGAACGTCGGTCATTACCCGCCGCGCATCGCGCAACAATGGTCTTATAAACGCATGAAACGAACAACGCTAAGGCCGCCGTCGGGTGCCGCCGAACGAACGTCGGTCATTACCCGCCGCGCATCGCGCAACAATGGTCTTATAAACGCTTGAAACGAACTAAGTTATGGCCGCCGTCGGGTGCCGCCGAACGAACGTCGGTCATTACCAGCCGCGCATCGCGCAACAATGGTCTTATAAACGCATGAAACGAACAACGTTATGGCCGCCGTCGGGTGCCGCCGAACGAACGTCGGTCATTACCCGCCGCGCATCGCGCAACAATGGTCTTATAGACGCATGAAACGAACAACGTTATGGCCCCCGTCGGGTGCCGCCGAACGAACGTCGGTCATTACCCGCCGCGCATCGCGCAACAATGGTCTTATAAACGCATGAAACGAACAACGTTATGGCCGCCGTCGGGTGCCGCCTAACGAACGTCGGTCATTACCCGCCGCGCATCGCGCAACAATGGTCTTATAAACGCATGAAACGAACAACGTTATGGCCGCCGTCGGGTGCCGCCGAACGAACGTCGGTCATTACCCGCCGCGCATCGCGCAACAATGGTCTTATAAACGCATCAAACGAACAACGTTATGGCCGCCGTCGGGTGCCGCCGAAAGAACGTCGGTCATTACCCGCCGCGCATCGCGCAACAATGGTCTTATAAACGCATGAAACGAACAACGTTATGGCCGCCGTCGGGTGCCGCCGAACGAACGTCGGTCATTACCCGCCGCGCATCGCGCAACAATGGTCTTATAAACGCATGAAACGAACAACGTTATGGCCGCCTTCGGGTGCCGCCGAACGAACGTCGGTTATTACCCGCCGCGCATCGCGCAACAATGGTCTTACAAACGCATGAAACGAACTAAGTTGTGGCCGCCGTCGGGTGCCGCCGAACGAACGTCGGTCATTACCCGCCGCGCATCGCGCAACAATGGTCTTATAAACGCATGAAACGAACAACGTTATGGCCGCCTTCGGGTGCCGCCGAACGAACGTCGGTCATTACCCGCCGCGCATCGCGCAACAATGGTCTTATAAACGCATCAAACGAACAACGCTAAGGCCGCCGTCGGGTGCCGCCGAACGAACGTCGGTCATTACCCGCCGCGCATCGCGCAACAATGGTCTTATAAACGCTTGAAACGAACTAAGTTATGGCCGCCGTCGGGTGCCGCCGAACGAACGTCGGTCATTACCAGCCGCGCATCGCGCAACAATGGTCTTATAAACGCATGAAACGAACAACGTTATGGCCACCGTCGGGTGCCGCCGAACGAACGTCGGTCATTACCCGCCGCGCATCGCGCAACAATGGTCTTATAAATGCTTGAAACGAACAACGCTAAGGCCGCCGTCGGGTGCCGCCGAATGAACGTCGGTCATTACCCGCCGCGCATCGCGCAACAATGGTCTTATAAACGCATGAAACGAACAACGTTATGGCCGCCGTCGGGTGCCGCCGAACGAACGTCGGTCATTACCCGCCGCGCATCGCGCAACAATGGTCTTATAAACGCATGAAACGAACAACGTCATGGCCGCCGTCGGGTGCCGCCGAAAGAACGTCGGTCATTACCCGCCGCGCATCGCGCAACAATGGTCTTATAAACGCATGAAACGAACAACGTTATGGCCGCCGTCGGGTGCCGCCGAACGAACGGCCGTCATTACCCGCCGCGCATCGCGCAACAATGGTCTTATAAACGCATGAAACGAACAACG
This sequence comes from Xylocopa violacea, assembly GCA_963969225.1. Taxonomy (NCBI): domain Eukaryota; kingdom Metazoa; phylum Arthropoda; class Insecta; order Hymenoptera; family Apidae; genus Xylocopa; species Xylocopa violacea. The sequence continues at coordinate 118,160 of CAXAJV010001170.1, forward strand.
TTATGGCCGCCGTCGGGTGCCGCCGAACGAACGTCGGTCATTACCCGCCGCGCATCGCGCAACAATGGTCTTATAAACGCTTGAAACGAACAACGCTAAGGCCGCCGTCGGGTGCCGCCGAACGAACGTCGGTCATTACCCGCCGCGCATCGCGCAACAATGGTCTTATAAACGCTTGAAACGAACAACGCTAAGGCCGCCGTCGGGTGCCGCCGAACGAACGTCGGTCATTACTCGCCGCGCATCGCGCAACAATGGTCTTATAAACGCATGAAACGAACTAAGTTATGGCCGCCGTCGGGTGCCGCCGAACGAACGTCGGTCATTACCCGCCGCGCATCGCGCAACAATGGTCTTATAAACGCATCAAACGAACAACGCTAAGGCCGCCGTCGGGTGCCGCCGAACGAACGTCGGTCATTACCCGCCGCGCATCGCGCAACAATGGTCTTATAAACGCTTGAAACGAACTAAGTTATGGCCGCCGTCGGGTGCCGCCGAACGAACGTCGGTCATTACCCGCCGCGCATCGCGCAACAATGGTCTTATAAACGCATGAAACGAACAACGTTATGGCCGCCGTCGGGTGCCGCCGAACGAACGTCGGTCATTACCCGCCGCGCATCGCGCTACAATGGTCTTATAAACGCATGAAACGAACAACGTTATGGCCGCCGTCGGGTGCCGCCGAAAGAACGTCTGTCATTACCCGCCGCGCATCGCGCAACAATGGTCTTATAAACGCATGAAACGAACAGCGTTATGGCCGACGTCGGGTGCCGCCGAACGAACGTCGGTCATTACCCGCCGCGCATCGCGCAACAATGGTCTTATAAACGCATGAAACGAACAGCGTTATGGCCGACGTCGGGTGCCGCCGAACGAACGTCGGTCATTACCCGCCACGCATCGCGCAACAATGGTCTTATAAACGCATGAAACGAACAACGTTATGGCCCCCGTCGGGTGCCGCCGAACGAACGTCGGTCATTACCCGCCGCGCATCGCGCAACAATGGTCTTATAAACGCTTGAAACGAACAACGTTAAGGCCGCCGTCGGGTGCCGCCGAACGAACGTCGGTCATTACCCGCCGCGCATCGCGCAACAATGGTCTTATAAACGTATGAAACGAACTAAGTTATGGCCGCCGTCGGGTGCCGCCGAACGAACGTCGGTCATTACCCGCCGCGCATCGCGCAACAATGGTCTTATAAACGCATGAAACGAACAACGCTAAGGCCGCCGTCGGGTGCCGCCGAACGAACGTCGGTCATTACCCGCCGCGCATCGCGCAACAATGGTCTTATAAACGCTTGAAACGAACTAAGTTATGGCCGCCGTCGGGTGCCGCCGAACGAACGTCGGTCATTACCAGCCGCGCATCGCGCAACAATGGTCTTATAAACGCATGAAACGAACAACGTTATGGCCGCCGTCGGGTGCCGCCGAACGAACGTCGGTCATTACCCGCCGCGCATCGCGCAACAATGGTCTTATAGACGCATGAAACGAACAACGTTATGGCCCCCGTCGGGTGCCGCCGAACGAACGTCGGTCATTACCCGCCGCGCATCGCGCAACAATGGTCTTATAAACGCATGAAACGAACAACGTTATGGCCGCCGTCGGGTGCCGCCTAACGAACGTCGGTCATTACCCGCCGCGCATCGCGCAACAATGGTCTTATAAACGCATGAAACGAACAACGTTATGGCCGCCGTCGGGTGCCGCCGAACGAACGTCGGTCATTACCCGCCGCGCATCGCGCAACAATGGTCTTATAAACGCATCAAACGAACAACGTTATGGCCGCCGTCGGGTGCCGCCGAAAGAACGTCGGTCATTACCCGCCGCGCATCGCGCAACAATGGTCTTATAAACGCATGAAACGAACAACGTTATGGCCGCCGTCGGGTGCCGCCGAACGAACGTCGGTCATTACCCGCCGCGCATCGCGCAACAATGGTCTTATAGACGCATGAAACGAACTAAGTTATGGCCGCCGTCGGGTGCCGCCGAACGAACGTCGGTCATTACCCGCCGCGCATCGCGCAACAATGGTCTTATAAACGCTTGAAACGAACAACGTTAAGGCCGCCGTCGGGTGCCGCCGAACGAACGTCGGTCATTACCCGCCGCGCATCGCGCAACAATGGTCTTATAAACGCATGAAACGAACAACGCTAAGGCCGCCGTCGGGTGCCGCCGAACGAACGTCGGTCATTACCCGCCGCGCATCGCGCAACAATGGTCTTATAAACGCTTGAAACGAACTAAGTTATGGCCGCCGTCGGGTGCCGCCGAACGAACGTCGGTCATTACCAGCCGCGCATCGCGCAACAATGGTCTTATAAACGCATGAAACGAACAACGTTATGGCCGCCGTCGGGTGCCGCCGAACGAACGTCGGTCATTACCCGCCGCGCATCGCGCAACAATGGTCTTATAGACGCATGAAACGAACAACGTTATGGCCCCCGTCGGGTGCCGCCGAACGAACGTCGGTCATTACCCGCCGCGCATCGCGCAACAATGGTCTTATAAACGCATGAAACGAACAACGTTATGGCCGCCGTCGGGTGCCGCCTAACGAACGTCGGTCATTACCCGCCGCGCATCGCGCAACAATGGTCTTATAAACGCATGAAACGAACAACGTTATGGCCGCCGTCGGGTGCCGCCGAACGAACGTCGGTCATTACCCGCCGCGCATCGCGCAACAATGGTCTTATAAACGCATCAAACGAACAACGTTATGGCCGCCGTCGGGTGCCGCCGAAAGAACGTCGGTCATTACCCGCCGCGCATCGCGCAACAATGGTCTTATAAACGCATGAAACGAACAACGTTATGGCCGCCGTCGGGTGCCGCCGAACGAACGTCGGTCATTACCCGCCGCGCATCGCGCAACAATGGTCTTATAAACGCATGAAACGAACAACGTTATGGCCGCCTTCGGGTGCCGCCGAACGAACGTCGGTTATTACCCGCCGCGCATCGCGCAACAATGGTCTTACAAACGCATGAAACGAACTAAGTTGTGGCCGCCGTCGGGTGCCGCCGAACGAACGTCGGTCATTACCCGCCGCGCATCGCGCAACAATGGTCTTATAAACGCATGAAACGAACAACGTTATGGCCGCCTTCGGGTGCCGCCGAACGAACGTCGGTCATTACCCGCCGCGCATCGCGCAACAATGGTCTTATAAACGCTTGAAACGAACTAAGTTATGGCCGCCGTCGGGTGCCGCCGAACGAACGTCGGTCATTACCCGCCGCGCATCGCGCAACAATGGTCTTATAAACGCATGAAACGAACAACGTTATGGCCGCCGTCGGGTGCCGCCGAACGAACGTCGGTCATTACCCGCCGCGCATCGCGCTACAATGGTCTTATAAACGCATGAAACGAACAACGTTATGGCCGCCGTCGGGTGCCGCCGAAAGAACGTCTGTCATTACCCGCCGCGCATCGCGCAACAATGGTCTTATAAACGCATGAAACGAACAGCGTTATGGCCGACGTCGGGTGCCGCCGAACGAACGTCGGTCATTACCCGCCGCGCATCGCGCAACAATGGTCTTATAAACGCATGAAACGAACAGCGTTATGGCCGACGTCGGGTGCCGCCGAACGAACGTCGGTCATTACCCGCCACGCATCGCGCAACAATGGTCTTATAAACGCATGAAACGAACAACGTTATGGCCCCCGTCGGGTGCCGCCGAACGAACGTCGGTCATTACCCGCCGCGCATCGCGCAACAATGGTCTTATAAACGCTTGAAACGAACAACGTTAAGGCCGCCGTCGGGTGCCGCCGAACGAACGTCGGTCATTACCCGCCGCGCATCGCGCAACAATGGTCTTATAAACGTATGAAACGAACTAAGTTATGGCCGCCGTCGGGTGCCGCCGAACGAACGTCGGTCATTACCCGCCGCGCATCGCGCAACAATGGTCTTATAAACGCATGAAACGAACAACGCTAAGGCCGCCGTCGGGTGCCGCCGAACGAACGTCGGTCATTACCCGCCGCGCATCGCGCAACAATGGTCTTATAAACGCTTGAAACGAACTAAGTTATGGCCGCCGTCGGGTGCCGCCGAACGAACGTCGGTCATTACCAGCCGCGCATCGCGCAACAATGGTCTTATAAACGCATGAAACGAACAACGTTATGGCCGCCGTCGGGTGCCGCCGAACGAACGTCGGTCATTACCCGCCGCGCATCGCGCAACAATGGTCTTATAGACGCATGAAACGAACAACGTTATGGCCCCCGTCGGGTGCCGCCGAACGAACGTCGGTCATTACCCGCCGCGCATCGCGCAACAATGGTCTTATAAACGCATGAAACGAACAACGTTATGGCCGCCGTCGGGTGCCGCCTAACGAACGTCGGTCATTACCCGCCGCGCATCGCGCAACAATGGTCTTATAAACGCATGAAACGAACAACGTTATGGCCGCCGTCGGGTGCCGCCGAACGAACGTCGGTCATTACCCGCCGCGCATCGCGCAACAATGGTCTTATAAACGCATCAAACGAACAACGTTATGGCCGCCGTCGGGTGCCGCCGAAAGAACGTCGGTCATTACCCGCCGCGCATCGCGCAACAATGGTCTTATAAACGCATGAAACGAACAACGTTATGGCCGCCGTCGGGTGCCGCCGAACGAACGTCGGTCATTACCCGCCGCGCATCGCGCAACAATGGTCTTATAGACGCATGAAACGAACTAAGTTATGGCCGCCGTCGGGTGCCGCCGAACGAACGTCGGTCATTACCCGCCGCGCATCGCGCAACAATGGTCTTATAAACGCTTGAAACGAACAACGTTAAGGCCGCCGTCGGGTGCCGCCGAACGAACGTCGGTCATTACCCGCCGCGCATCGCGCAACAATGGTCTTATAAACGCATGAAACGAACAACGCTAAGGCCGCCGTCGGGTGCCGCCGAACGAACGTCGGTCATTACCCGCCGCGCATCGCGCAACAATGGTCTTATAAACGCTTGAAACGAACTAAGTTATGGCCGCCGTCGGGTGCCGCCGAACGAACGTCGGTCATTACCAGCCGCGCATCGCGCAACAATGGTCTTATAAACGCATGAAACGAACAACGTTATGGCCGCCGTCGGGTGCCGCCGAACGAACGTCGGTCATTACCCGCCGCGCATCGCGCAACAATGGTCTTATAGACGCATGAAACGAACAACGTTATGGCCCCCGTCGGGTGCCGCCGAACGAACGTCGGTCATTACCCGCCGCGCATCGCGCAACAATGGTCTTATAAACGCATGAAACGAACAACGTTATGGCCGCCGTCGGGTGCCGCCTAACGAACGTCGGTCATTACCCGCCGCGCATCGCGCAACAATGGTCTTATAAACGCATGAAACGAACAACGTTATGGCCGCCGTCGGGTGCCGCCGAACGAACGTCGGTCATTACCCGCCGCGCATCGCGCAACAATGGTCTTATAAACGCATCAAACGAACAACGTTATGGCCGCCGTCGGGTGCCGCCGAAAGAACGTCGGTCATTACCCGCCGCGCATCGCGCAACAATGGTCTTATAAACGCATGAAACGAACAACGTTATGGCCGCCGTCGGGTGCCGCCGAACGAACGTCGGTCATTACCCGCCGCGCATCGCGCAACAATGGTCTTATAAACGCATGAAACGAACAACGTTATGGCCGCCTTCGGGTGCCGCCGAACGAACGTCGGTTATTACCCGCCGCGCATCGCGCAACAATGGTCTTACAAACGCATGAAACGAACTAAGTTGTGGCCGCCGTCGGGTGCCGCCGAACGAACGTCGGTCATTACCCGCCGCGCATCGCGCAACAATGGTCTTATAAACGCATGAAACGAACAACGTTATGGCCGCCTTCGGGTGCCGCCGAACGAACGTCGGTCATTACCCGCCGCGCATCGCGCAACAATGGTCTTATAAACGCATGAAACGAACAGCGTTATGGCCGCCGTCGGGTGCCGCCGAAAGAACGTCGGTCATTACCAGCCGCGCATCGCGCAACAATGGTCTTATAAACGCATCAAACGAACAACGCTAAGGCCGCCGTCGGGTGCCGCCGAACGAACGTCGGTCATTACCCGCCGCGCATCGCGCAACAATGGTCTTATAAACGCTTGAAACGAACAACGCTAAGGCCGCCGTCGGGTGCCGCCGAAAGAACGTCGGTCATTACCCGCCGCGCATCGCGCAACAATGGTCTTATAAACGCATGAAACGAACAACGTTATGGCCGCCGTCGGGTGCCGCCGAACGAACGTCGGTCATTACCCGCCGCGCATCGCGCAACAATGGTCTTATAAACGCATGAAACGAACAACGTTATGGCCGCCTTCGGGTGCCGCCGAACGAACGTCGGTTATTACCCGCCGCGCATCGCGCAACAATGGTCTTATAAACGCATGAAACGAACTAAGTTGTGGCCGCCGTCGGGTGCCGCCGAACGAACGTCGGTCATTACCCGCCGCGCATCGCGCAACAATGGTCTTATAAACGCATGAAACGAACAACGTTATGGCCGCCTTCGGGTGCCGCCGAACGAACGTCGGTCATTACCAGCCGCGCATCGCGCAACAATGGTCTTATAAACGCATGAAACGAACAACGTTATGGCCACCGTCGGGTGCCGCCGAACGAACGTCGGTCATTACCCGCCGCGCATCGCGCAACAATGGTCTTATAAATGCTTGAAACGAACAACGCTAAGGCCGCCGTCGGGTGCCGCCGAATGAACGTCGGTCATTACCCGCCGCGCATCGCGCAACAATGGTCTTATAAACGCATGAAACGAACAACGTTATGGCCGCCGTCGGGTGCCGCCGAACGAACGTCGGTCATTACCCGCCGCGCATCGCGCAACAATGGTCTTATAAACGCATGAAACGAACAACGTCATGGCCGCCGTCGGGTGCCGCCGAAAGAACGTCGGTCATTACCCGCCGCGCATCGCGCAACAATGGTCTTATAAACGCATGAAACGAACAACGTTATGGCCGCCGTCGGGTGCCGCCGAACGAACGGCCGTCATTACCCGCCGCGCATCGCGCAACAATGGTCTTATAAACGCATGAAACGAACAACGTTATGGCCGCCGTCGGGTGCCGCCGAACGAACGTCGGTCATTACCCGCCGCGCATCGCGCAACAATGGTCTTATAAACGCTTGAAACGAACAACGCTAAGGCCGCCGTCGGGTGCCGCCGAACGAACGTCGGTCATTACCCGCCGCGCATCGCGCAACAATGGTCTTATAAACGCTTGAAACGAACAACGCTAAGGCCGCCGTCGGGTGCCGCCGAACGAACGTCGGTCATTACTCGCCGCGCATCGCGCAACAATGGTCTTATAAACGCATGAAACGAACTAAGTTATGGCCGCCGTCGGGTGCCGCCGAACGAACGTCGGTCATTACCCGCCGCGCATCGCGCAACAATGGTCTTATAAACGCATCAAACGAACAACGCTAAGGCCGCCGTCGGGTGCCGCCGAACGAACGTCGGTCATTACCCGCCGCGCATCGCGCAACAATGGTCTTATAAACGCTTGAAACGAACTAAGTTATGGCCGCCGTCGGGTGCCGCCGAACGAACGTCGGTCATTACCCGCCGCGCATCGCGCAACAATGGTCTTATAAACGCATGAAACGAACAACGTTATGGCCGCCGTCGGGTGCCGCCGAACGAACGTCGGTCATTACCCGCCGCGCATCGCGCTACAATGGTCTTATAAACGCATGAAACGAACAACGTTATGGCCGCCGTCGGGTGCCGCCGAAAGAACGTCAGTCATTACCCGCCGCGCATCACGCAACAATGGTCTTATAAACGCATGAAACGAACTAAGTTATGGCCGCCGTCGGGTGCCGCCGAACGAACGTCGGTCATTACCCGCCGCGCATCGCGCAACAATGGTCTTATAAACGCATGAAACGAACAACGTTATGGCCGCCGTCGGGTGCCGCCGAAAGAACGTCAGTCATTACCCGCCGCGCATCGCGCAACAATGGTCTTATAAACGCATGAAACGAACTAAGTTATGGCCGCCGTCGGGTGCCGCCGAACGAACGTCGGTCATTACCCGCCGCGCATCGCGCAACAATGGTCTTATAAACGCTTGAAACGAACAACGCTAAGGCCGCCGTCGGGTGCCGCCGAACGAACGTCGGTCATTACCCGCCGCGCATCGCGCAACAATGGTCTTATAAACGCTTGAAACGAACAACGTTATGGCCGCCGTCGGGTGCCGCCGAAAGAACGTCAGTCATTACCCGCCGCGCATCGCGCAACAATGGTCTTATAAACGCATGAAACGAACAACGTTATGGCCGCCGTCGGGTGCCGCCGAAAGAACGTCGGTCATTACCAGCCGCGCATCGCGCAACAATGGTCTTATAAACGCTTGAGACGAACAACGCTAAGGCCGCCGTCGGGTGCCGCCGAAAGAACGTCGGTCATTACCAGCCGCGCATCGCGCAACAATGGTCTTATAAACGCTTGAGACGAACAACGCTAAGGCCGCCGTCGGGTGCCGCCGAACGAACGTCGGTAATTACCCGCCGCGCATCGTGCAACAATGGTCTTATAAACGCATGAAACGAACAACGTTATGGCCGCCTTCGGGTGCCGCCGAACGAACGTCGGTCATTACCCGCCGCGCATCGCGCAACAATGGTCTTATAAACGCATGAAACGAACAACGTTATGGCCCCCGTCGGGTGCCGCCGAACGAACGTCGGTCATTACCCGCCGCGCATCGCGCAACAATGGTCTTATAAACGCATGAAACGAACAACGTTATGGCCGCCGTCGGGTGCCGCCTAACGAACGTCGGTCATTACCCGCCGCGCATCGCGCAACAATGGTCTTATAAACGCATCAAACGAACAACGTTATGGCCGCCGTCGGGTGCCGCCGAAAGAACGTCGGTCATTACCCGCCGCGCATCGCGCAACAATGGTCTTATAAACGCATGAAACGAACAACGTTATGGCCGCCGTCGGGTGCCGCCGAACGAACGTCGGTCATTACCCGCCGCGCATCGCGCAACAATGGTCTTATAAACGCATGAAACGAACAACGCTAAGGCCGCCGTCGGGTGCCGCCGAACGAACGTCGGTCATTACCCGCCGCGCATCGCGCAACAATGGTCTTATAAACGCTTGAAACGAACTAAGTTATGGCCGCCGTCGGGTGCCGCCGAACGAACGTCGGTCATTACCAGCCGCGCATCGCGCAACAATGGTCTTATAAACGCATGAAACGAACAACGTTATGGCCGCCGTCGGGTGCCGCCGAACGAACGTCGGTCATTACCCGCCGCGCATCGCGCAACAATGGTCTTATAGACGCATGAAACGAACAACGTTATGGCCCCCGTCGGGTGCCGCCGAACGAACGTCGGTCATTACCCGCCGCGCATCGCGCAACAATGGTCTTATAAACGCATGAAACGAACAACGTTATGGCCGCCGTCGGGTGCCGCCTAACGAACGTCGGTCATTACCCGCCGCGCATCGCGCAACAATGGTCTTATAAACGCATGAAACGAACAACGTTATGGCCGCCGTCGGGTGCCGCCGAACGAACGTCGGTCATTACCCGCCGCGCATCGCGCAACAATGGTCTTATAAACGCATCAAACGAACAACGTTATGGCCGCCGTCGGGTGCCGCCGAAAGAACGTCGGTCATTACCCGCCGCGCATCGCGCAACAATGGTCTTATAAACGCATGAAACGAACAACGTTATGGCCGCCGTCGGGTGCCGCCGAACGAACGTCGGTCATTACCCGCCGCGCATCGCGCAACAATGGTCTTATAGACGCATGAAACGAACTAAGTTATGGCCGCCGTCGGGTGCCGCCGAACGAACGTCGGTCATTACCCGCCGCGCATCGCGCAACAATGGTCTTATAAACGCTTGAAACGAACAACGTTAAGGCCGCCGTCGGGTGCCGCCGAACGAACGTCGGTCATTACCCGCCGCGCATCGCGCAACAATGGTCTTATAAACGCATGAAACGAACAACGCTAAGGCCGCCGTCGGGTGCCGCCGAACGAACGTCGGTCATTACCCGCCGCGCATCGCGCAACAATGGTCTTATAAACGCATGAAACGAACAACGTTATGGCCGCCGTCGGGTGCCGCCGAACGAACGTCGGTCATTACCCGCCGCGCATCGCGCAACAATGGTCTTATAAACGCATGAAACGAACAACGCTAAGGCCGCCGTCGGGTGCCGCCGAACGAACGTCGGTCATTACCCGCCGCGCATCGCGCAACAATGGTCTTATAAACGCTTGAAACGAACTAAGTTATGGCCGCCGTCGGGTGCCGCCGAACGAACGTCGGTCATTACCAGCCGCGCATCGCGCAACAATGGTCTTATAAACGCATGAAACGAACAACGTTATGGCCGCCGTCGGGTGCCGCCGAACGAACGTCGGTCATTACCCGCCGCGCATCGCGCAACAATGGTCTTATAGACGCATGAAACGAACAACGTTATGGCCCCCGTCGGGTGCCGCCGAACGAACGTCGGTCATTACCCGCCGCGCATCGCGCAACAATGGTCTTATAAACGCATGAAACGAACAACGTTATGGCCGCCGTCGGGTGCCGCCTAACGAACGTCGGTCATTACCCGCCGCGCATCGCGCAACAATGGTCTTATAAACGCATGAAACGAACAACGTTATGGCCGCCGTCGGGTGCCGCCGAACGAACGTCGGTCATTACCCGCCGCGCATCGCGCAACAATGGTCTTATAAACGCATCAAACGAACAACGTTATGGCCGCCGTCGGGTGCCGCCGAAAGAACGTCGGTCATTACCCGCCGCGCATCGCGCAACAATGGTCTTATAAACGCATGAAACGAACAACGTTATGGCCGCCGTCGGGTGCCGCCGAACGAACGTCGGTCATTACCCGCCGCGCATCGCGCAACAATGGTCTTATAGACGCATGAAACGAACTAAGTTATGGCCGCCGTCGGGTGCCGCCGAACGAACGTCGGTCATTACCCGCCGCGCATCGCGCAACAATGGTCTTATAAACGCTTGAAACGAACAACGTTAAGGCCGCCGTCGGGTGCCGCCGAACGAACGTCGGTCATTACCCGCCGCGCATCGCGCAACAATGGTCTTATAAACGCATGAAACGAACAACGCTAAGGCCGCCGTCGGGTGCCGCCGAACGAACGTCGGTCATTACCCGCCGCGCATCGCGCAACAATGGTCTTATAAACGCTTGAAACGAACTAAGTTATGGCCGCCGTCGGGTGCCGCCGAACGAACGTCGGTCATTACCAGCCGCGCATCGCGCAACAATGGTCTTATAAACGCATGAAACGAACAACGTTATGGCCGCCGTCGGGTGCCGCCGAACGAACGTCGGTCATTACCCGCCGCGCATCGCGCAACAATGGTCTTATAGACGCATGAAACGAACAACGTTATGGCCCCCGTCGGGTGCCGCCGAACGAACGTCGGTCATTACCCGCCGCGCATCGCGCAACAATGGTCTTATAAACGCATGAAACGAACAACGTTATGGCCGCCGTCGGGTGCCGCCTAACGAACGTCGGTCATTACCCGCCGCGCATCGCGCAACAATGGTCTTATAAACGCATGAAACGAACAACGTTATGGCCGCCGTCGGGTGCCGCCGAACGAACGTCGGTCATTACCCGCCGCGCATCGCGCAACAATGGTCTTATAAACGCATCAAACGAACAACGTTATGGCCGCCGTCGGGTGCCGCCGAAAGAACGTCGGTCATTACCCGCCGCGCATCGCGCAACAATGGTCTTATAAACGCATGAAACGAACAACGTTATGGCCGCCGTCGGGTGCCGCCGAACGAACGTCGGTCATTACCCGCCGCGCATCGCGCAACAATGGTCTTATAAACGCATGAAACGAACAACGTTATGGCCGCCTTCGGGTGCCGCCGAACGAACGTCGGTTATTACCCGCCGCGCATCGCGCAACAATGGTCTTACAAACGCATGAAACGAACTAAGTTGTGGCCGCCGTCGGGTGCCGCCGAACGAACGTCGGTCATTACCCGCCGCGCATCGCGCAACAATGGTCTTATAAACGCATGAAACGAACAACGTTATGGCCGCCTTCGGGTGCCGCCGAACGAACGTCGGTCATTACCCGCCGCGCATCGCGCAACAATGGTCTTATAAACGCATGAAACGAACAGCGTTATGGCCGCCGTCGGGTGCCGCCGAAAGAACGTCGGTCATTACCAGCCGCGCATCGCGCAACAATGGTCTTATAAACGCATCAAACGAACAACGCTAAGGCCGCCGTCGGGTGCCGCCGAACGAACGTCGGTCATTACCCGCCGCGCATCGCGCAACAATGGTCTTATAAACGCATGAAACGAACTAAGTTGTGGCCGCCGTCGGGTGCCGCCGAAAGAACGTCGGTCATTACCCGCCGCGCATCGCGCAACAATGGTCTTATAAACGCATGAAACGAACAACGTTATGGCCGCCTTCGGGTGCCGCCGAACGAACGTCGGTCATTACCCGCCGCGCATCGCGCAACAATGGTCTTATAAACGCATGAAACGAACAGCGTTATGGCCGCCGTCGGGTGCCGCCGAAAGAACGTCGGTCATTACCAGCCGCGCATCGCGCAACAATGGTCTTATAAACGCATCAAACGAACAACGCTAAGGCCGCCGTCGGGTGCCGCCGAACGAACGTCGGTCATTACCCGCCGCGCATCGCGCAACAATGGTCTTATAAACGCTTGAAACGAACTAAGTTATGGCCGCCGTCGGGTGCCGCCGAACGAACGTCGGTCATTACCAGCCGCGCATCGCGCAACAATGGTCTTATAAACGCATGAAACGAACTAAGTTATGGCCGCCGTCGGGTGCCGCCGAACGAACGTCGGTCATTACCCGCCGCGCATCGCGCAACAATGGTCTTATAAACGCTTGAAACGAACAACGCTAAGGCCGCCGTCGGGTGCCGCCGAACGAACGTCGGTCATTACTCGCCGCGCATCGCGCAACAATGGTCTTATAAACGCATGAAACGAACTAAGTTATGGCCGCCGTCGGGTGCCGCCGAACGAACGTCGGTCATTACCCGCCGCGCATCGCGCAACAATGGTCTTATAAACGCATCAAACGAACAACGCTAAGGCCGCCGTCGGGTGCCGCCGAACGAACGTCGGTCATTACCCGCCGCGCATCGCGCAACAATGGTCTTATAAACGCTTGAAACGAACTAAGTTATGGCCGCCGTCGGGTGCCGCCGAACGAACGTCGGTCATTACCCGCCGCGCATCGCGCAACAATGGTCTTATAAACGCATGAAACGAACAACGTTATGGCCGCCGTCGGGTGCCGCCGAACGAACGTCGGTCATTACCCGCCGCGCATCGCGCTACAATGGTCTTATAAACGCATGAAACGAACAACGTTATGGCCGCCGTCGGGTGCCGCCGAAAGAACGTCAGTCATTACCCGCCGCGCATCACGCAACAATGGTCTTATAAACGCATGAAACGAACTAAGTTATGGCCGCCGTCGGGTGCCGCCGAACGAACGTCGGTCATTACCCGCCGCGCATCGCGCAACAATGGTCTTATAAACGCATGAAACGAACAACGTTATGGCCGCCGTCGGGTGCCGCCGAAAGAACGTCAGTCATTACCCGCCGCGCATCGCGCAACAATGGTCTTATAAACGCATGAAACGAACTAAGTTATGGCCGCCGTCGGGTGCCGCCGAACGAACGTCGGTCATTACCCGCCGCGCATCGCGCAACAATGGTCTTATAAACGCTTGAAACGAACAACGCTAAGGCCGCCGTCGGGTGCCGCCGAACGAACGTCGGTCATTACCCGCCGCGCATCGCGCAACAATGGTCTTATAAACGCTTGAAACGAACAACGTTATGGCCGCCGTCGGGTGCCGCCGAAAGAACGTCAGTCATTACCCGCCGCGCATCGCGCAACAATGGTCTTATAAACGCATGAAACGAACAACGTTATGGCCGCCGTCGGGTGCCGCCGAAAGAACGTCGGTCATTACCAGCCGCGCATCGCGCAACAATGGTCTTATAAACGCTTGAGACGAACAACGCTAAGGCCGCCGTCGGGTGCCGCCGAAAGAACGTCGGTCATTACCAGCCGCGCATCGCGCAACAATGGTCTTATAAACGCTTGAGACGAACAACGCTAAGGCCGCCGTCGGGTGCCGCCGAACGAACGTCGGTAATTACCCGCCGCGCATCGTGCAACAATGGTCTTATAAACGCATGAAACGAACAACGTTATGGCCGCCTTCGGGTGCCGCCGAACGAACGTCGGTCATTACCCGCCGCGCATCGCGCAACAATGGTCTTATAAACGCATGAAACGAACAACGTTATGGCCCCCGTCGGGTGCCGCCGAACGAACGTCGGTCATTACCCGCCACGCATCGCGCAACAATGGTCTTATAAACGCATGAAACGAACAACGTTATGGCCCCCGTCGGGTGCCGCCGAACGAACGTCGGTCATTACCCGCCGCGCATCGCGCAACAATGGTCTTATAAACGCTTGAAACGAACAACGTTAAGGCCGCCGTCGGGTGCCGCCGAACGAACGTCGGTCATTACCCGCCGCGCATCGCGCAACAATGGTCTTATAAACGTATGAAACGAACTAAGTTATGGCCGCCGTCGGGTGCCGCCGAACGAACGTCGGTCATTACCCGCCGCGCATCGCGCAACAATGGTCTTATAAACGCATGAAACGAACAACGTTATGGCCGCCTTCGGGTGCCGCCGAACGAACGTCGGTCATTACCAGCCGCGCATCGCGCAACAATGGTCTTATAAACGCATGAAACGAACAACGTTATGGCCACCGTCGGGTGCCGCCGAACGAACGTCGGTCATTACCCGCCGCGCATCGCGCAACAATGGTCTTATAAACGCATGAAACGAACTAAGTTATGGCCGCCGTCGGGTGCCGCCGAACGAACGTCGGTCATTACCCGCCGCGCATCGCGCAACAATGGTCTTATAAACGCTTGAAACGAACAACGTTAAGGCCGCCGTCGGGTGCCGCCGAACGAACGTCGGTCATTACCCGCCGCGCATCGCGCAACAATGGTCTTATAAACGTATGAAACGAACTAAGTTATGGCCCCCGTCGGGTGCCGCCGAACGAACGTCGGTCATTACCCGCCGCGCATCGCGCAACAATGGTCTTATAAACGCATGAAACGAACAACGTTATGGCCGCCGTCGGGTGCCGCCTAACGAACGTCGATCATTACCCGCCGCGCATCGCGCAACAATGGTCTTATAAACGCATCAAACGAACAACGTTATGGCCGCCGTCGGGTGCCGCCGAAAGAACGTCGGTCATTACCCGCCGCGCATCGCGCAACAATGGTCTTATAAACGCATGAAACGAACAACGTTATGGCCGCCGTCGGGTGCCGCCGAACGAACGTCGGTCATTACCCGCCGCGCATCGCGCAACAATGGTCTTATAAGCGCATGAAACGAACTAAGTTATGGCCGCCGTTGGGTGCCGCCGAACGAACGTCGGTCATTACCCGCCGCGCATCGCGCAACAATGGTCTTATAAACGCATGAAACGAACTAAGTTATGGCCGCCGTCGGGTGCCGCCGAACGAACGTCGGTCATTACCCGCCGCGCATCGCGCAACAATGGTCTTATAAACGCATGAAACGAACTAAGTTATGGCCGCCGTCGGGTGCCGACGAACGAACGTCGGTCATTACCCGCCGCGCATCGCGCAACAATGGTCTTATAAACGCATGAAACGAACTAAGTTATGGCCGCCGTCGGGTGCCGCCGAACGAACGTCGGTCATTACCCGCCGCGCATCGCGCAACAATGGTCTTATAAACGCATGAAACGAACAACGTTATGGCCGCCGTCGGGTGCCGCCGAACGAACGTCGGTCATTACCCGCCGCGCATCGCGCAACAATGGTCTTATAAACGCATGAAACGAACTAAGTTATGGCCGCCGTCGGGTGCCGCCGAACGAACGTCGGTCATTACCCGCCGCGCATCGCGCAACAATGGTCTTATAAACGCATGAAACGAACAACGTTATGGCCGCCGTCGGGTGCCGCCGAACGAACGTCGGTCATTACCCGCCGCGCATCGCGCAACAATGGTCTTATAAGCGCATGAAACGAACTAAGTTATGGCCGCCGTCGGGTGCCGCCGAACGAACGTCGGTCATTACCCGCCGCGCATCGCGCAACAATGGTCTTATAAACGCTTGAAACGAACTAAGTTATGGCCGCTGTCGGGTGCCGCCGAACGAACGTCCGTCATTACCCGCCGCGCATCGCGCTACAATGGTCTTATAAACGCATGAAACGAACAACGTTATGGCCGCCGTCGGGTGCCGCCGAACGAACGTCGGTCATTACCCGCCGCGCATCGCGCAACAATGGTCTTATAAACGCATGAAACGAACGACGTTATGGCCGCCGTCGGGTGCCGCCGAACGAACGTCGGTCATTACCCGCCGCGCATCGCGCAACAATGGTCTTATAAACGCATGAAACGAACAACGTTATGGCCGCCCTCGGGTGCCGCCGAAAGAACGTCGGTCATTACCCGCCGCGCATCGCGCAACAATGGTCTTATAAACGCATGAAACGAACAACGCTAAGGCCGCCGTCGGGTGCCGCCGAACGAACGTCGGTCATTACCCGCCGCGCATCGCGCAACAATGGTCTTATAAACGAATGAAACGAACAACGTTATGGCCGCCGTCGGGTGCCGCCGAAAGAACGTCGGTCATTACCAGCCGCGCATCGCGCAACAATGGTCTTATAAACGCATGAAACGAACAACGCTAAGGCCGCCGTCGGGTGCCGCCGAACGAACGTCGGTCATTACCCGCCGCGCATCGCGCAACAATGGTCTTATAAACGAATGAAACGAACAACGTTATGGCCGCCGTCGGGTGCCGCCGAAAGAACGTCGGTCATTACCAGCCGCGCATCGCGCAACAATGGTCTTATAAACGCATGAAACGAACAACGTTATGGCCGCCGTCGGGTGCCGCCGAACGAACGTCGGTCATTACCCGCCGCGCATCGCGCAACAATGGTCTTATAAACGCATGAAACGAACAGCGTTATGGCCGCCGTCGGGTGCCGCCGAAAGAACGTCGGTCATTACCAGCCGCGCATCGCGCAACAATGGTCTTATAAACGCATGAAACGAACAACGTTATGGCCGCCGTCGGGTGCCGCCGAACGAACGTCGGTCATTACCCGCCGCGCATCGCGCAACAATGGTCTTATAAGCGCATGAAACGAACTAAGTTATGGCCGCCGTCGGGTGCCGCCGAACGAACGTCGGTCATTACCCGCCGCGCATCGCGCAACAATGGTCTTATAAACGCATGAAACGAACTAAGTTATGGCCGCCGTCGGGTGCCGCCGAACGAACGTCGGTCATTACCCGCCGCGCATCGCGCAACAATGGTCTTATAAACGCATGAAACGAACAACGCTAAGGCCGCCGTCGGGTGCCGCCGAACGAACGTCGGTCATTACCCGCCGCGCATCGCGCAACAATGGTCTTATAAACGCATGAAACGAACAACGTTATGGCCGCCGTCGGGTGCCGCCGAACGAACGTCGGTCATTACCCGCCGCGCATCGCGCAACAATGGTCTTATAAGCGCATGAAACGAACTAAGTTATGGCCGCCGTCGGGTGCCGCCGAACGAACGTCGGTCATTACCCGCCGCGCATCGCGCAACAATGGTCTTATAAACGCATGAAACGAACTAAGTTATGGCCGCCGTCGGGTGCCGCCGAACGAACGTCGGTCATTACCCGCCGCGCATCGCGCAACAATGGTCTTATAAACGCATGAAACGAACAACGCTAAGGCCGCCGTCGGGTGCCGCCGAACGAACGTCGGTCATTACCCGCCGCGCATCGTGCAACAATGGTCTTATAAACGCATGAAACGAACAACGTTACGGCCGCCGTCGGGAGCCGCCGAACGAACGTCGGTCATTACCCGCCGCGCATCGCGCAACAATGGTCTTATAAACGCATGAAACGAACTAAGTTATGGCCGCCGTCGGGTGCCGCCGAACGAACGTCGGTCATTACCAGCCGCGCATCGCGCAACAATGGTCTTATAAACGCATGAAACGAACAACGTTATGGCCGCCGTCGGGTGCCGCCGAAAGAACGTCGGTCATTACCCGCCGCGCATCGCGCAACAATGGTCTTATAAACGCTTGAAACGAACTAAGTTATGGCCGCTGTCGGGTGCCGCCGAACGAACGTCCGTCATTACCCGCCGCGCATCGCGCTACAATGGTCTTATAAACGCATGAAACGAACAACGTTATGGCCGCCGTCGGGTGCCGCCGAACGAACGTCGGTCATTACCCGCCGCGCATCGCGCAACAATGGTCTTATAAACGCATGAAACGAACTAAGTTATGGCCGCCGTCGGGTGCCGCCGAACGAACGTCGGTCATTACCCGCCGCGCATCGCGCAACAATGGTCTTATAAACGCATGAAACGAACAACGTTATGGCCGCCTTCGCGTGCCGCCGAACGAACGTCGGTCATTACCCGCCGCGCATCGCGCAACAATGGTCTTATAAACGCATGAAACGAACAACGTTATGGCCGCCGTCGGGTGCCGCCGAACGAACGTCGGTCATTACCCGCCGCGCATCGCGCAACAATGGTCTTATAAACGCTTGAAACGAACAACGCTAAGGCCGCCGTCGGGTGCCGCCGAACGAACGTCGGTCATTACCCGCCGCGCATCGCGCAACAATGGTCTTATAAACGCATGAAACGAACAACGTTATGGCCGCCTTCGCGTGCCGCCGAACGAACGTCGGTCATTACCCGCCGCGCATCGCGCAACAATGGTCTTATAAACGCATGAAACGAACAACGTTATGGCCGCCGTCGGGTGCCGCCGAACGAACGTCGGTCATTACCCGCCGCGCATCGCGCAACAATGGTCTTATAAACGCATGAAACGAACAACGTTATGGCCGCCGTCGGGTGCCGCCGAACGAACGTCGGTCATTACCCGCCGCGCATCGCGCAACAATGGTCTTATAAACGCATCAAACGAACAACGTTATGGCCGCCGTCGGGTGCCGCCGAAAGAACGTCGGTCATTACCCGCCGCGCATCGCGCAACAATGGTCTTATAAACGCATCAAACGAACAACGTTATGGCCGCCGTCGGGTGCCGCCGAAAGAACGTCGGTCATTACCCGCCGCGCATCGCGCAACAATGGTCTTATAAACGCTTGAAGCGAACAACGCTAAGGCCGCCGTCGGGTGCCGCCGAACGAACGTCGGTCATTACCCGCCGCGCATCGCGCAACAATGGTCTTATAAACGCATGAAACGAACAACGTTATGGCCGCCGTCGGGTGCCGCCGAACGAACGTCGGTCATTACCCGCCGCGCATCGCGCAACAATGGTCTTATAAACGCATGAAACGAACAACGTTATGGCCGCCGTCGGGTGCCGCCGAACGAACGTCGGTCATTACCCGCCGCGCATCGCGCAACAATGGTCTTATAAGCGCATGAAACGAACTAAGTTATGGCCGCCGTTGGGTGCCGCCGAACGAACGTCGGTCATTACCCGCCGCGCATCGCGCAACAATGGTCTTATAAACGCATGAAACGAACTAAGTTATGGCCGCCGTCGGGTGCCGCCGAACGAACGTCGGTCATTACCCGCCGCGCATCGCGCAACAATGGTCTTATAAACGCATGAAACGAACTAAGTTATGGCCGCCGTCGGGTGCCGACGAACGAACGTCGGTCATTACCCGCCGCGCATCGCGCAACAATGGTCTTATAAACGCATGAAACGAACTAAGTTATGGCCGCCGTCGGGTGCCGCCGAACGAACGTCGGTCATTACCCGCCGCGCATCGCGCAACAATGGTCTTATAAGCGCATGAAACGAACTAAGTTATGGCCGCCGTCGGGTGCCGCCGAACGAACGTCGGTCATTACCCGCCGCGCATCGCGCAACAATGGTCTTATAAACGCTTGAAACGAACTAAGTTATGGCCGCTGTCGGGTGCCGCCGAACGAACGTCCGTCATTACCCGCCGCGCATCGCGCTACAATGGTCTTATAAACGCATGAAACGAACAACGTTATGGCCGCCGTCGGGTGCCGCCGAACGAACGTCGGTCATTACCCGCCGCGCATCGCGCAACAATGGTCTTATAAACGCATGAAACGAACGACGTTATGGCCGCCGTCGGGTGCCGCCGAACGAACGTCGGTCATTACCCGCCGCGCATCGCGCAACAATGGTCTTATAAACGCATGAAACGAACAACGTTATGGCCGCCCTCGGGTGCCGCCGAAAGAACGTCGGTCATTACCCGCCGCGCATCGCGCAACAATGGTCTTATAAACGCATGAAACGAACAACGCTAAGGCCGCCGTCGGGTGCCGCCGAACGAACGTCGGTCATTACCCGCCGCGCATCGCGCAACAATGGTCTTATAAACGAATGAAACGAACAACGTTATGGCCGCCGTCGGGTGCCGCCGAAAGAACGTCGGTCATTACCAGCCGCGCATCGCGCAACAATGGTCTTATAAACGCATGAAACGAACAACGCTAAGGCCGCCGTCGGGTGCCGCCGAACGAACGTCGGTCATTACCCGCCGCGCATCGCGCAACAATGGTCTTATAAACGAATGAAACGAACAACGTTATGGCCGCCGTCGGGTGCCGCCGAAAGAACGTCGGTCATTACCAGCCGCGCATCGCGCAACAATGGTCTTATAAACGCATGAAACGAACAACGTTATGGCCGCCGTCGGGTGCCGCCGAACGAACGTCGGTCATTACCCGCCGCGCATCGCGCAACAATGGTCTTATAAACGCATGAAACGAACAGCGTTATGGCCGCCGTCGGGTGCCGCCGAAAGAACGTCGGTCATTACCAGCCGCGCATCGCGCAACAATGGTCTTATAAACGCATGAAACGAACAACGTTATGGCCGCCGTCGGGTGCCGCCGAACGAACGTCGGTCATTACCCGCCGCGCATCGCGCAACAATGGTCTTATAAGCGCATGAAACGAACTAAGTTATGGCCGCCGTCGGGTGCCGCCGAACGAACGTCGGTCATTACCCGCCGCGCATCGCGCAACAATGGTCTTATAAACGCATGAAACGAACAACGCTAAGGCCGCCGTCGGGTGCCGCCGAACGAACGTCGGTCATTACCCGCCGCGAATCGCGCAACAATGGTCTTATAAACGAATGAAACGAACAACGTTATGGCCGCCGTCGGGTGCCGCCGAAAGAACGTCGGTCATTACCCGCCGCGCATCGCGCAACAATGGTCTTATAAACGCATGAAACGAACAACGTTATGGCCGCCGTCGGGTGCCGCCGAACGAACGTCGGTCATTACCCGCCGCGCATCGCGCAACAATGGTCTTATAAACGCATGAAACGAACAACGTTATGGCCGCCGTCGGGTGCCGCCGAACGAACGTCGGTCATTACCCGCCGCGCATCGCGCAACAATGGTCTTATAAGCGCATGAAACGAACTAAGTTATGGCCGCCGTCGGGTGCCGCCGAACGAACGTCGGTCATTACCCGCCGCGCATCGCGCAACAATGGTCTTATAAACGCATGAAACGAACTAAGTTATGGCCGCCGTCGGGTGCCGCCGAACGAACGTCGGTCATTACCCGCCGCGCATCGCGCAACAATGGTCTTATAAACGCATGAAACGAACAACGCTAAGGCCGCCGTCGGGTGCCGCCGAACGAACGTCGGTCATTACCCGCCGCGCATCGCGCAACAATGGTCTTATAAACGCATGAAACGAACAACGTTATGGCCGCCGTCGGGTGCCGCCGAACGAACGTCGGTCATTACCCGCCGCGCATCGCGCAACAATGGTCTTATAAGCGCATGAAACGAACTAAGTTATGGCCGCCGTCGGGTGCCGCCGAACGAACGTCGGTCATTACCCGCCGCGCATCGCGCAACAATGGTCTTATAAACGCATGAAACGAACTAAGTTATGGCCGCCGTCGGGTGCCGCCGAACGAACGTCGGTCATTACCCGCCGCGCATCGCGCAACAATGGTCTTATAAACGCATGAAACGAACAACGCTAAGGCCGCCGTCGGGTGCCGCCGAACGAACGTCGGTCATTACCCGCCGCGCATCGTGCAACAATGGTCTTATAAACGCATGAAACGAACAACGTTACGGCCGCCGTCGGGAGCCGCCGAACGAACGTCGGTCATTACCCGCCGCGCATCGCGCAACAATGGTCTTATAAACGCATGAAACGAACTAAGTTATGGCCGCCGTCGGGTGCCGCCGAACGAACGTCGGTCATTACCAGCCGCGCATCGCGCAACAATGGTCTTATAAACGCATGAAACGAACAACGTTATGGCCGCCGTCGGGTGCCGCCGAAAGAACGTCGGTCATTACCCGCCGCGCATCGCGCAACAATGGTCTTATAAACGCTTGAAACGAACTAAGTTATGGCCGCTGTCGGGTGCCGCCGAACGAACGTCCGTCATTACCCGCCGCGCATCGCGCTACAATGGTCTTATAAACGCATGAAACGAACAACGTTATGGCCGCCGTCGGGTGCCGCCGAACGAACGTCGGTCATTACCCGCCGCGCATCGCGCAACAATGGTCTTATAAACGCATGAAACGAACTAAGTTATGGCCGCCGTCGGGTGCCGCCGAACGAACGTCGGTCATTACCCGCCGCGCATCGCGCAACAATGGTCTTATAAACGCATGAAACGAACAACGTTATGGCCGCCGTCGGGTGCCGCCGAACGAACGTCGGTCATTACCCGCCGCGCATCGCGCAACAATGGTCTTATAAACGCATGAAACGAACGACGTTATGGCCGCCGTCGGGTGCCGCCGAACGAACGTCGGTCATTACCCGCCGCGCATCGCGCAACAATGGTCTTATAAACGCATGAAACGAACAACGTTATGGCCGCCGTCGGGTGCCGCCGAACGAACGTCGGTCATTACCCGCCGCGCATCGCGCAACAATGGTCTTATAAACGCATGAAACGAACAACGCTAAGGCCGCCGTCGGGTGCCGCCGAACGAACGTCGGTCATTACCCGCCGCGCATCGCGCAACAATGGTCTTATAAACGAATGAAACGAACAACGTTATGGCCGCCGTCGGGTGCCGCCGAAAGAACGTCGGTCATTACCAGCCGCGCATCGCGCAACAATGGTCTTATAAACGCATGAAACGAACAACGCTAAGGCCGCCGTCGGGTGCCGCCGAACGAACGTCGGTCATTACCCGCCGCGCATCGCGCAACAATGGTCTTATAAACGAATGAAACGAACAACGTTATGGCCGCCGTCGGGTGCCGCCGAAAGAACGTCGGTCATTACCAGCCGCGCATCGCGCAACAATGGTCTTATAAACGCATGAAACGAACAACGTTATGGCCGCCGTCGGGTGCCGCCGAACGAACGTCGGTCATTACCCGCCGCGCATCGCGCAACAATGGTCTTATAAACGCATGAAACGAACAGCGTTATGGCCGCCGTCGGGTGCCGCCGAACGAACGTCGGTCATTACCCGCCGCGCATCGCGCAACAATGGTCTTATAAACGCATGAAACGAACAACGCTAAGGCCGCCGTCGGGTGCCGCCGAACGAACGTCGGTCATTACCCGCCGCGAATCGCGCAACAATGGTCTTATAAACGAATGAAACGAACAACGTTATGGCCGCCGTCGGGTGCCGCCGAAAGAACGTCGGTCATTACCCGCCGCGCATCGCGCAACAATGGTCTTATAAACGCATGAAACGAACAACGTTATGGCCGCCGTCGGGTGCCGCCGAACGAACGTCGGTCATTACCCGCCGCGCATCGCGCAACAATGGTCTTATAAACGCATGAAACGAACAACGTTATGGCCGCCGTCGGGTGCCGCCGAACGAACGTCGGTCATTACCCGCCGCGCATCGCGCAACAATGGTCTTATAAGCGCATGAAACGAACTAAGTTATGGCCGCCGTCGGGTGCCGCCGAACGAACGTCGGTCATTACCCGCCGCGCATCGCGCAACAATGGTCTTATAAACGCATGAAACGAACAACGCTAAGGCCGCCGTCGGGTGCCGCCGAACGAACGTCGGTCATTACCCGCCGCGAATCGCGCAACAATGGTTTTATAAACGAATGAAACGAACAACGTTATGGCCGCCGTCGGTTGCCGCCGAAAGAACGTCGGTCATTACCCGCCGCGCATCGCGCAACAATGGTCTTATAAACGCATGAAACGAACAACGTTATGGCCGCCGTCGGGTGCCGCCGAACGAACGTCGGTCATTACCCGCCGCGCATCGCGCAACAATGGTCTTATAAGCGCATGAAACGAACTAAGTTATGGCCGCCGTCGGGTGCCGCCGAACGAACGTCGGTCATTACCCGCCGCGCATCGCGCAACAATGGTCTTATAAACGCATGAAACGAACAACGCTAAGGCCGCCGTCGGGTGCCGCCGAACGAACGTCGGTCATTACCCGCCGCGAATCGCGCAACAATGGTTTTATAAACGAATGAAACGAACAACGTTATGGCCGCCGTCGGTTGCCGCCGAAAGAACGTCGGTCATTACCCGCCGCGCATCGCGCAACAATGGTCTTATAAACGCATGAAACGAACAACGTTATGGCCGCCGTCGGGTGCCGCCGAACGAACGTCGGTCATTACCCGCCGCGCATCGCGCAACAATGGTCTTATAAACGCATGAAACGAACAACGTTATGGCCGCCGTCGGGTGCCGCCGAACGAACGTCGGTCATTACCCGCCGCGCATCGCGCAACAATGGTCTTATAAGTGCATGAAACGAACTAAGTTATGGCCGCCGTCGGGTGCCGCCGAACGAACGTCGGTCATTACCCGCCGCGCATCGCGCAACAATGGTCTTATAAACGCATGAAACGAACTAAGTTATGGCCGCCGTCGGGTGCCGCCGAACGAACGTCGGTCATTACCCGCCGCGCATCGCGCAACAATGGTCTTATAAACGCATGAAACGAACAACGCTAAGGCCGCCGTCGGGTGCCGCCGAACGAACGTCGGTCATTACCCGCCGCGCATCGCGCAACAATGGTCTTATAAACGCATGAAACGAACAACGTTATGGCCGCCGTCGGGTGCCGCCGAACGAACGTCGGTCATTACCCGCCGCGCATCGCGCAACAATGGTCTTATAAGCGCATGAAACGAACTAAGTTATGGCCGCCGTCGGGTGCCGCCGAACGAACGTCGGTCATTACCCGCCGCGCATCGCGCAACAATGGTCTTATAAACGCATGAAACGAACTAAGTTATGGCCGCCGTCGGGTGCCGCCGAACGAACGTCGGTCATTACCCGCCGCGCATCGCGCAACAATGGTCTTATAAACGCATGAAACGAACAACGCTAAGGCCGCCGTCGGTTGCCGCCGAACGAACGTCGGTCATTACCCGCCGCGCATCGCGCAACAATGGTCTTATAAACGCATGAAACGAACAACGTTATGGCCGCCGTCGGGTGCCGCCGAACGAACGTCGGTCATTACCCGCCGCGCATCGCGCAACAATGGTCTTATAAACGCATGAAACGAACAACGCTAAGGCCGCCGTCGGGTGCCGCCGAACGAACGTCGGTCATTACCCGCCGCGCATCGCGCAACAATGGTCTTATAAGCGCATGAAACGAACTAAGTTATGGCCGCCGTCGGGTGCCGCCGAACGAACGTCGGTCATTACCCGCCGCGCATCGCGCAACAATGGTCTTATAAACGCATGAAACGAACAACGCTAAGGCCGCCGTCGGGTGCCGCCGAACGAACGTCGGTCATTACCCGCCGCGAATCGCGCAACAATGGTCTTATAAACGAATGAAACGAACAACGTTATGGCCGCCGTCGGGTGCCGCCGAAAGAACGTCGGTCATTACCCGCCGCGCATCGCGCAACAATGGTCTTATAAACGCATGAAACGAACAACGTTATGGCCGCCGTCGGGTGCCGCCGAACGAACGTCGGTCATTACCCGCCGCGCATCGCGCAACAATGGTCTTATAAACGCATGAAACGAACAACGTTATGGCCGCCGTCGGGTGCCGCCGAACGAACGTCGGTCATTACCCGCCGCGCATCGCGCAACAATGGTCTTATAAGCGCATGAAACGAACTAAGTTATGGCCGCCGTCGGGTGCCGCCGAACGAACGTCGGTCATTACCCGCCGCGCATCGCGCAACAATGGTCTTATAAACGCATGAAACGAACTAAGTTATGGCCGCCGTCGGGTGCCGCCGAACGAACGTCGGTCATTACCCGCCGCGCATCGCGCAACAATGGTCTTATAAACGCATGAAACGAACAACGCTAAGGCCGCCGTCGGGTGCCGCCGAACGAACGTCGGTCATTACCCGCCGCGAATCGCGCAACAATGGTCTTATAAACGAATGAAACGAACAACGTTATGGCCGCCGTCGGGTGCCGCCGAAAGAACGTCGGTCATTACCCGCCGCGCATCGCGCAACAATGGTCTTATAAACGCATGAAACGAACAACGTTATGGCCGCCGTCGGGTGCCGCCGAACGAACGTCGGTCATTACCCGCCGCGCATCGCGCAACAATGGTCTTATAAACGCATGAAACGAACAACGTTATGGCCGCCGTCGGGTGCCGCCGAACGAACGTCGGTCATTACCCGCCGCGCATCGCGCAACAATGGTCTTATAAGTGCATGAAACGAACTAAGTTATGGCCGCCGTCGGGTGCCGCCGAACGAACGTCGGTCATTACCCGCCGCGCATCGCGCAACAATGGTCTTATAAGCGCATGAAACGAACTAAGTTATGGCCGCCGTCGGGTGCCGCCGAACGAACGTCGGTCATTACCCGCCGCGCATCGCGCAACAATGGTCTTATAAACGCATGAAACGAACAACGTTATGGCCGCCGTCGGGTGCCGCCGAACGAACGTCGGTCATTACCCGCCGCGCATCGCGCAACAATGGTCTTATAAGCGCATGAAACGAACTAAGTTATGGCCGCCGTCGGGTGCCGCCGAACGAACGTCGGTCATTACCCGCCGCGCATCGCGCAACAATGGTCTTATAAACGCATGAAACGAACTAAGTTATGGCCGCCGTCGGGTGCCGCCGAACGAACGTCGGTCATTACCCGCCGCGCATCGCGCAACAATGGTCTTATAAACGCATGAAACGAACAACGCTAAGGCCGCCGTCGGGTGCCGCCGAACGAACGTCGGTCATTACCCGCCGCGCATCGCGCAACAATGGTCTTATAAACGCATGAAACGAACAACGTTATGGCCGCCGTCGGGTGCCGCCGAAAGAACGTCGGTCATTACCAGCCGCGCATCGCGCAACAATGGTCTTATAAACGCATGAAACGAACAACGTTACGGCCGCCGTCGGGAGCCGCCGAACGAACGTCGGTCATTACCCGCCGCGCATCGCGCAACAATGGTCTTATAAACGCATGAAACGAACTAAGTTATGGCCGCCGTCGGGTGCCGCCGAACGAACGTCGGTCATTACCAGCCGCGCATCGCGCAACAATGGTCTTATAAACGCATGAAACGAACAACGTTATGGCCGCCGTCGGGTGCCGCCGAAAGAACGTCGGTCATTACCCGCCGCGCATCGCGCAACAATGGTCTTATAAACGCTTGAAACGAACTAAGTTATGGCCGCTGTCGGGTGCCGCCGAACGAACGTCCGTCATTACCCGCCGCGCATCGCGCTACAATGGTCTTATAAACGCATGAAACGAACAACGTTATGGCCGCCGTCGGGTGCCGCCGAACGAACGTCGGTCATTACGCGCCGCGCATCGCGCAACAATGGTCTTATAAACGCATGAAACGAACGACGTTATGGCCGCCGTCGGGTGCCGCCGAACGAACGTCGGTCATTACCCGCCGCGCATCGCGCAACAATGGTCTTATAAACGCATGAAACGAACAACGTTATGGCCGCCGTCGGGTGCCGCCGAACGAACGTCGGTCATTACCCGCCGCGCATCGCGCAACAATGGTCTTATAAGCGCATGAAACGAACTAAGTTATGGCCGCCGTCGGGTGCCGCCGAACGAACGTCGGTCATTACCCGCCGCGAATCGCGCAACAATGGTCTTATAAACGAATGAAACGAACAACGTTATGGCCGCCGTCGGGTGCCGCCGAAAGAACGTCGGTCATTACCCGCCGCGCATCGCGCAACAATGGTCTTATAAACGCATGAAACGAACAACGTTATGGCCGCCGTCGGGTGCCGCCGAACGAACGTCGGTCATTACCCGCCGCGCATCGCGCAACAATGGTCTTATAAACGCATGAAACGAACAACGTTATGGCCGCCGTCGGGTGCCGCCGAACGAACGTCGGTCATTACCCGCCGCGCATCGCGCAACAATGGTCTTATAAGTGCATGAAACGAACTAAGTTATGGCCGCCGTCGGGTGCCGCCGAACGAACGTCGGTCATTACCCGCCGCGCATCGCGCAACAATGGTCTTATAAGCGCATGAAACGAACTAAGTTATGGCCGCCGTCGGGTGCCGCCGAACGAACGTCGGTCATTACCCGCCGCGCATCGCGCAACAATGGTCTTATAAACGCATGAAACGAACTAAGTTATGGCCGCCGTCGGGTGCCGCCGAACGAACGTCGGTCATTACCCGCCGCGCATCGCGCAACAATGGTCTTATAAACGCATGAAACGAACAACGCTAAGGCCGCCGTCGGGTGCCGCCGAACGAACGTCGGTCATTACCTGCCGCGCATCGCGCAACAATGGTCTTATAAACGCATGAAACGAACAACGTTATGGCCGCCGTCGGGTGCCGCCGAACGAACGTCGGTCATTACCCGCCGCGAATCGCGCAACAATGGTCTTATAAACGAATGAAACGAACAACGTTAAGGCCGCCGTCGGGAGCCGCCGAACGAACGTCGGTCATTACCCGCCGCGCATCGCGCAACAATGGTCTTATAAACGCATGAAACGAACTAAGTTATGGCCGCCGTCGGGTGCCGCCGAACGAACGTCGGTCATTACCAGCCGCGCATCGCGCAACAATGGTCTTATAAACGCATGAAACGAACAACGTTATGGCCGCCGTCGGGTGCCGCCGAAAGAACGTCGGTCATTACCCGCCGCGCATCGCGCAACAATGGTCTTATAAACGCATGAAACGAACAACGTTATGGCCGCCGTCGGGTGCCGCCGAACGAACGTCGGTCATTACCCGCCGCGCATCGCGCAACAATGGTCTTATAAACGCATGAAACGAACAACGTTATGGCCGCCGTCGGGTGCCGCCGAACGAACGTCGGTCATTACCCGCCGCGCATCGCGCAACAATGGTCTTATAAGTGCATGAAACGAACTAAGTTATGGCCGCCGTCGGGTGCCGCCGAACGAACGTCGGTCATTACCCGCCGCGCATCGCGCAACAATGGTCTTATAAGCGCATGAAACGAACTAAGTTATGGCCGCCGTCGGGTGCCGCCGAACGAACGTCGGTCATTACCCGCCGCGCATCGCGCAACAATGGTCTTATAAACGCATGAAACGAACTAAGTTATGGCCGCCGTCGGGTGCCGCCGAACGAACGTCGGTCATTACCCGCCGCGCATCGCGCAACAATGGTCTTATAAACGCATGAAACGAACAACGCTAAGGCCGCCGTCGGGTGCCGCCGAACGAACGTCGGTCATTACCTGCCGCGCATCGCGCAACAATGGTCTTATAAACGCATGAAACGAACAACGTTATGGCCGCCGTCGGGTGCCGCCGAACGAACGTCGGTCATTACCCGCCGCGAATCGCGCAACAATGGTCTTATAAACGAATGAAACGAACAACGTTAAGGCCGCCGTCGGGAGCCGCCGAACGAACGTCGGTCATTACCCGCCGCGCATCGCGCAACAATGGTCTTATAAACGCATGAAACGAACTAAGTTATGGCCGCCGTCGGGTGCCGCCGAACGAACGTCGGTCATTACCAGCCGCGCATCGCGCAACAATGGTCTTATAAACGCATGAAACGAACAACGTTATGGCCGCCGTCGGGTGCCGCCGAAAGAACGTCGGTCATTACCCGCCGCGCATCGCGCAACAATGGTCTTATAAACGCTTGAAACGAACTAAGTTATGGCCGCTGTCGGGTGCCGCCGAACGAACGTCCGTCATTACCCGCCGCGCATCGCGCTACAATGGTCTTATAAACGCATGAAACGAACAACGTTATGGCCGCCGTCGGGTGCCGCCGAACGAACGTCGGTCATTACCCGCCGCGCATCGCGCAACAATGGTCTTATAAACGCATGAAACGAACGACGTTATGGCCGCCGTCGGGTGCCGCCGAACGAACGTCGGTCATTACCCGCCGCGCATCGCGCAACAATGGTCTTATAAACGCATGAAACGAACAACGTTATGGCCGCCGTCGGGTGCCGCCGAACGAACGTCGGTCATTACCCGCCGCGCATCGCGCAACAATGGTCTTATAAGCGCATGAAACGAACTAAGTTATGGCCGCCGTCGGGTGCCGCCGAACGAACGTCGGTCATTACCCGCCGCGCATCGCGCAACAATGGTCTTATAAACGCATGAAACGAACAACGCTAAGGCCGCCGTCGGGTGCCGCCGAACGAACGTCGGTCATTACCCGCCGCGAATCGCGCAACAATGGTCTTATAAACGAATGAAACGAACAACGTTATGGCCGCCGTCGGGTGCCGCCGAAAGAACGTCGGTCATTACCCGCCGCGCATCGCGCAACAATGGTCTTATAAACGCATGAAACGAACAACGTTATGGCCGCCGTCGGGTGCCGCCGAACGAACGTCGGTCATTACCCGCCGCGCATCGCGCAACAATGGTCTTATAAACGCATGAAACGAACAACGTTATGGCCGCCGTCGGGTGCCGCCGAACGAACGTCGGTCATTACCCGCCGCGCATCGCGCAACAATGGTCTTATAAGTGCATGAAACGAACTAAGTTATGGCCGCCGTCGGGTGCCGCCGAACGAACGTCGGTCATTACCCGCCGCGCATCGCGCAACAATGGTCTTATAAACGCATGAAACGAACTAAGTTATGGCCGCCGTCGGGTGCCGCCGAACGAACGTCGGTCATTACCCGCCGCGCATCGCGCAACAATGGTCTTATAAACGCATGAAACGAACAACGCTAAGGCCGCCGTCGGGTGCCGCCGAACGAACGTCGGTCATTACCCGCCGCGCATCGCGCAACAATGGTCTTATAAACGCATGAAACGAACAACGTTATGGCCGCCGTCGGGTGCCGCCGAACGAACGTCGGTCATTACCCGCCGCGCATCGCGCAACAATGGTCTTATAAGCGCATGAAACGAACTAAGTTATGGCCGCCGTCGGGTGCCGCCGAACGAACGTCGGTCATTACCCGCCGCGCATCGCGCAACAATGGTCTTATAAACGCATGAAACGAACTAAGTTATGGCCGCCGTCGGGTGCCGCCGAACGAACGTCGGTCATTACCCGCCGCGCATCGCGCAACAATGGTCTTATAAACGCATGAAACGAACAACGCTAAGGCCGCCGTCGGGTGCCGCCGAACGAACGTCGGTCATTACCCGCCGCGCATCGCGCAACAATGGTCTTATAAACGCATGAAACGAACAACGTTATGGCCGCCGTCGGGTGCCGCCGAAAGAACGTCGGTCATTACCAGCCGCGCATCGCGCAACAATGGTCTTATAAACGCATGAAACGAACAACGTTACGGCCGCCGTCGGGAGCCGCCGAACGAACGTCGGTCATTACCCGCCGCGCATCGCGCAACAATGGTCTTATAAACGCATGAAACGAACTAAGTTATGGCCGCCGTCGGGTGCCGCCGAACGAACGTCGGTCATTACCAGCCGCGCATCGCGCAACAATGGTCTTATAAACGCATGAAACGAACAACGTTATGGCCGCCGTCGGGTGCCGCCGAAAGAACGTCGGTCATTACCCGCCGCGCATCGCGCAACAATGGTCTTATAAACGCTTGAAACGAACTAAGTTATGGCCGCTGTCGGGTGCCGCCGAACGAACGTCCGTCATTACCCGCCGCGCATCGCGCTACAATGGTCTTATAAACGCATGAAACGAACAACGTTATGGCCGCCGTCGGGTGCCGCCGAACGAACGTCGGTCATTACGCGCCGCGCATCGCGCAACAATGGTCTTATAAACGCATGAAACGAACGACGTTATGGCCGCCGTCGGGTGCCGCCGAACGAACGTCGGTCATTACCCGCCGCGCATCGCGCAACAATGGTCTTATAAACGCATGAAACGAACAACGTTATGGCCGCCGTCGGGTGCCGCCGAACGAACGTCGGTCATTACCCGCCGCGCATCGCGCAACAATGGTCTTATAAGCGCATGAAACGAACTAAGTTATGGCCGCCGTCGGGTGCCGCCGAACGAACGTCGGTCATTACCCGCCGCGAATCGCGCAACAATGGTCTTATAAACGAATGAAACGAACAACGTTATGGCCGCCGTCGGGTGCCGCCGAAAGAACGTCGGTCATTACCCGCCGCGCATCGCGCAACAATGGTCTTATAAACGCATGAAACGAACAACGTTATGGCCGCCGTCGGGTGCCGCCGAACGAACGTCGGTCATTACCCGCCGCGCATCGCGCAACAATGGTCTTATAAACGCATGAAACGAACAACGTTATGGCCGCCGTCGGGTGCCGCCGAACGAACGTCGGTCATTACCCGCCGCGCATCGCGCAACAATGGTCTTATAAGTGCATGAAACGAACTAAGTTATGGCCGCCGTCGGGTGCCGCCGAACGAACGTCGGTCATTACCCGCCGCGCATCGCGCAACAATGGTCTTATAAGCGCATGAAACGAACTAAGTTATGGCCGCCGTCGGGTGCCGCCGAACGAACGTCGGTCATTACCCGCCGCGCATCGCGCAACAATGGTCTTATAAACGCATGAAACGAACTAAGTTATGGCCGCCGTCGGGTGCCGCCGAACGAACGTCGGTCATTACCCGCCGCGCATCGCGCAACAATGGTCTTATAAACGCATGAAACGAACAACGCTAAGGCCGCCGTCGGGTGCCGCCGAACGAACGTCGGTCATTACCTGCCGCGCATCGCGCAACAATGGTCTTATAAACGCATGAAACGAACAACGTTATGGCCGCCGTCGGGTGCCGCCGAACGAACGTCGGTCATTACCCGCCGCGAATCGCGCAACAATGGTCTTATAAACGAATGAAACGAACAACGTTAAGGCCGCCGTCGGGAGCCGCCGAACGAACGTCGGTCATTACCCGCCGCGCATCGCGCAACAATGGTCTTATAAACGCATGAAACGAACTAAGTTATGGCCGCCGTCGGGTGCCGCCGAACGAACGTCGGTCATTACCAGCCGCGCATCGCGCAACAATGGTCTTATAAACGCATGAAACGAACAACGTTATGGCCGCCGTCGGGTGCCGCCGAAAGAACGTCGGTCATTACCCGCCGCGCATCGCGCAACAATGGTCTTATAAACGCTTGAAACGAACTAAGTTATGGCCGCTGTCGGGTGCCGCCGAACGAACGTCCGTCATTACCCGCCGCGCATCGCGCTACAATGGTCTTATAAACGCATGAAACGAACAACGTTATGGCCGCCGTCGGGTGCCGCCGAACGAACGTCGGTCATTACCCGCCGCGCATCGCGCAACAATGGTCTTATAAACGCATGAAACGAACGACGTTATGGCCGCCGTCGGGTGCCGCCGAACGAACGTCGGTCATTACCCGCCGCGCATCGCGCAACAATGGTCTTATAAACGCATGAAACGAACAACGTTATGGCCGCCGTCGGGTGCCGCCGAACGAACGTCGGTCATTACCCGCCGCGCATCGCGCAACAATGGTCTTATAAGCGCATGAAACGAACTAAGTTATGGCCGCCGTCGGGTGCCGCCGAACGAACGTCGGTCATTACCCGCCGCGCATCGCGCAACAATGGTCTTATAAACGCATGAAACGAACAACGCTAAGGCCGCCGTCGGGTGCCGCCGAACGAACGTCGGTCATTACCCGCCGCGAATCGCGCAACAATGGTCTTATAAACGAATGAAACGAACAACGTTATGGCCGCCGTCGGGTGCCGCCGAAAGAACGTCGGTCATTACCCGCCGCGCATCGCGCAACAATGGTCTTATAAACGCATGAAACGAACAACGTTATGGCCGCCGTCGGGTGCCGCCGAACGAACGTCGGTCATTACCCGCCGCGCATCGCGCAACAATGGTCTTATAAACGCATGAAACGAACAACGTTATGGCCGCCGTCGGGTGCCGCCGAACGAACGTCGGTCATTACCCGCCGCGCATCGCGCAACAATGGTCTTATAAGTGCATGAAACGAACTAAGTTATGGCCGCCGTCGGGTGCCGCCGAACGAACGTCGGTCATTACCCGCCGCGCATCGCGCAACAATGGTCTTATAAACGCATGAAACGAACTAAGTTATGGCCGCCGTCGGGTGCCGCCGAACGAACGTCGGTCATTACCCGCCGCGCATCGCGCAACAATGGTCTTATAAACGCATGAAACGAACAACGCTAAGGCCGCCGTCGGGTGCCGCCGAACGAACGTCGGTCATTACCCGCCGCGCATCGCGCAACAATGGTCTTATAAACGCATGAAACGAACAACGTTATGGCCGCCGTCGGGTGCCGCCGAACGAACGTCGGTCATTACCCGCCGCGCATCGCGCAACAATGGTCTTATAAGCGCATGAAACGAACTAAGTTATGGCCGCCGTCGGGTGCCGCCGAACGAACGTCGGTCATTACCCGCCGCGCATCGCGCAACAATGGTCTTATAAACGCATGAAACGAACTAAGTTATGGCCGCCGTCGGGTGCCGCCGAACGAACGTCGGTCATTACCCGCCGCGCATCGCGCAACAATGGTCTTATAAACGCATGAAACGAACAACGCTAAGGCCGCCGTCGGGTGCCGCCGAACGAACGTCGGTCATTACCCGCCGCGCATCGCGCAACAATGGTCTTATAAACGCATGAAACGAACAACGTTATGGCCGCCGTCGGGTGCCGCCGAAAGAACGTCGGTCATTACCAGCCGCGCATCGCGCAACAATGGTCTTATAAACGCATGAAACGAACAACGTTACGGCCGCCGTCGGGAGCCGCCGAACGAACGTCGGTCATT
Organism: Xylocopa violacea; assembly: GCA_963969225.1. Classification (NCBI taxonomy): domain Eukaryota; kingdom Metazoa; phylum Arthropoda; class Insecta; order Hymenoptera; family Apidae; genus Xylocopa; species Xylocopa violacea. The sequence goes on from CAXAJV010001170.1 coordinate 153,542, forward strand.
ACCCGCCGCGCATCGCGCAACAATGGTCTTATAAACGCATGAAACGAACTAAGTTATGGCCGCCGTCGGGTGCCGCCGAACGAACGTCGGTCATTACCAGCCGCGCATCGCGCAACAATGGTCTTATAAACGCATGAAACGAACAACGTTATGGCCGCCGTCGGGTGCCGCCGAAAGAACGTCGGTCATTACCCGCCGCGCATCGCGCAACAATGGTCTTATAAACGCTTGAAACGAACTAAGTTATGGCCGCTGTCGGGTGCCGCCGAACGAACGTCCGTCATTACCCGCCGCGCATCGCGCTACAATGGTCTTATAAACGCATGAAACGAACAACGTTATGGCCGCCGTCGGGTGCCGCCGAACGAACGTCGGTCATTACCCGCCGCGCATCGCGCAACAATGGTCTTATAAACGCATGAAACGAACGACGTTATGGCCGCCGTCGGGTGCCGCCGAACGAACGTCGGTCATTACCCGCCGCGCATCGCGCAACAATGGTCTTATAGACGCATGAAACGAACAACGTTATGGCCGCCGTCGGGTGCCGCCGAACGAACGTCGGTCATTACCCGCCGCGCATCGCGCAACAATGGTCTTATAAGCGCATGAAACGAACTAAGTTATGGCCGCCGTCGGGTGCCGCCGAACGAACGTCGGTCATTACCCGCCGCGCATCGCGCAACAATGGTCTTATAAACGCATGAAACGAACAACGCTAAGGCCGCCGTCGGGTGCCGCCGAACGAACGTCGGTCATTACCCGCCGCGAATCGCGCAACAATGGTCTTATAAACGAATGAAACGAACAACGTTATGGCCGCCGTCGGGTGCCGCCGAAAGAACGTCGGTCATTACCCGCCGCGCATCGCGCAACAATGGTCTTATAAACGCATGAAACGAACAACGTTATGGCCGCCGTCGGGTGCCGCCGAACGAACGTCGGTCATTACCCGCCGCGCATCGCGCAACAATGGTCTTATAAACGCATGAAACGAACAACGTTATGGCCGCCGTCGGGTGCCGCCGAACGAACGTCGGTCATTACCCGCCGCGCATCGCGCAACAATGGTCTTATAAGCGCATGAAACGAACTAAGTTATGGCCGCCGTCGGGTGCCGCCGAACGAACGTCGGTCATTACCCGCCGCGCATCGCGCAACAATGGTCTTATAAACGCATGAAACGAACTAAGTTATGGCCGCCGTCGGGTGCCGCCGAACGAACGTCGGTCATTACCCGCCGCGCATCGCGCAACAATGGTCTTATAAACGCATGAAACGAACAACGCTAAGGCCGCCGTCGGGTGCCGCCGAACGAACGTCGGTCATTACCCGCCGCGCATCGCGCAACAATGGTCTTATAAACGAATGAAACGAACAACGTTATGGCCGCCGTCGGGTGCCGCCGAAAGAACGTCGGTCATTACCCGCCGCGCATCGCGCAACAATGGTCTTATAAACGCATGAAACGAACAACGTTATGGCCGCCGTCGGGTGCCGCCGAACGAACGTCGGTCATTACCCGCCGCGCATCGCGCAACAATGGTCTTATAAACGCATGAAACGAACTAAGTTATGGCCGCCGTCGGGTGCCGCCGAACGAACGTCGGTCATTACCCGCCGCGCATCGCGCAACAATGGTCTTATAAACGCATGAAACGAACAGCGTTATGGCCGCCATCGGGTGCCGCCGAAAGAACGTCGGTCATTACCAGCCGCGCATCGCGCAACAATGGTCTTATAAGCGCATGAAACGAACTAAGTTATGGCCGCCGTCATGTGCCGCCGAACGAACGTCGGTCATTACCCGCCGCGCATCGCGCAACAATGGTCTTATAAACGCATGAAACGAACTAAGTTATGGCCGCCGTCGGGTGCCGCCGAACGAACGTCGGTCATTACCCGCCGCGCATCGCGCAACAATGGTCTTATAAACGCATGAAACGAACAACGCTAAGGCCGCCGTCGGGTGCCGCCGAACGAACGTCGGTCATTACCCGCCGCGCATCGCGCAACAATGGTCTTATAAACGCATGAAACGAACAACGTTATGGCCGCCGTCGGGTGCCGCCGAAAGAACGTCGGTCATTACCAGCCGCGCATCGCGCAACAATGGTCTTATAAACGCATGAAACGAACAACGTTACGGCCGCCGTCGGGAGCCGCCGAACGAACGTCGGTCATTACCCGCCGCGCATCGCGCAACAATGGTCTTATAAACGCATGAAACGAACTAAGTTATGGCCGCCGTCGGGTGCCGCCGAACGAACGTCGGTCATTACCCGCCGCGCATCGCGCAACAATGGTCTTATAAACGCATGAAACGAACGACGTTATGGCCGCCGTCGGGTGCCGCCGAACGAACGTCGGTCATTACCCGCCGCGCATCGCGCAACAATGGTCTTATAAACGCATGAAACGAACAACGTTATGGCCGCCGTCGGGTGCCGCCGAACGAACGTCGGTCATTACCCGCCGCGCATCGCGCAACAATGGTCTTATAAACGCATGAAACGAACAACGCTAAGGCCGCCGTCGGGCGCCGCCGAACGAACGTCGGTCATTACCCGCCGCGCATCGCGCAACAATGGTCTTATAAACGAATGAAACGAACAACGTTATGGCCGCCGTCGGGTGCCGCCGAAAGAACGTCGGTCATTACCAGCCGCGCATCGCGCAACAATGGTCTTATAAACGCATGAAACGAACAACGCTAAGGCCGCCGTCGGGTGCCGCCGAACGAACGTCGGTCATTACCCGCCGCGCATCGCGCAACAATGGTCTTATAAACGAATGAAACGAACAACGTTATGGCCGCCGTCGGGTGCCGCCGAACGAACGTCGGTCATTACCCGCCGCGCATCGCGCAACAATGGTCTTATAAACGCATGAAACGAACTAAGTTATGGCCGCCGTCGGGTGCCGCCGAACGAACGTCGGTCGTTACCAGCCGCGCATCGCGCAACAATGGTCTTATAAACGCATGAAACGAACAACGTTATGGCCGCCGTCGGGTGCCGCCGAACGAACGTCGGTCATTACCCGCCGCGCATCGCGCAACAATGGTCTTATAAACGCATGAAACGAACTAAGTTATGGCCGCCGTCGGGTGCCGCCGAACGAACGTCGGTCATTACCAGCCGCGCATCGCGCAACAATGGTCTTATAAACGCATGAAACGAACAACGTTATGGCCGCCGTCGGGTGCCGCCGAACGAACGTCGGTCATTACCCGCCGCGCATCGCGCAACAATGGTCTTATAAACGCTTGAAACGAACAACGTTAAGGCCGCCGTCGGGTGCCGCCGAAAGAACGTCGGTCATTACCCGCCGCGCATCGCGCAACAATGGTCTTATAAACGCTTGAAACGAACTAAGTTATGGCCGCCGTCGGGTGCCGCCGAACGAACGTCGGTCATTACCCGCCGCGCATCGCGCAACAATGGTCTTATAAACGCATGAAACGAACAACGCTAAGGCCGCCGTCGGGTGCCGCCGAACGAACGTCGGTCATTACCCGCCGCGCATCGCGCAACAATGGTCTTATAAACGCATGAAACGAACAGCGTTATGGCCGCCGTCGGGTGCCGCCGAAAGAACGTCGGTCATTACCAGCCGCGCATCGCGCAACAATGGTCTTATAAACGCATGAAACGAACAACGTTATGGCCGCCGTCGGGTGCCGCCGAACGAACGTCGGTCATTACCCGCCGCGCATCGCGCAACAATGGTCTTATAAACGCATGAAACGAACAACGCTAAGGCCGCCGTCGGGCGCCGCCGAACGAACGTCGGTCATTACCCGCCGCGCATCGCGCAACAATGGTCTTATAAACGAATGAAACGAACAACGTTATGGCCGCCGTCGGGTGCCGCCGAAAGAACGTCGGTCATTACCAGCCGCGCATCGCGCAACAATGGTCTTATAAACGCATGAAACGAACAACGCTAAGGCCGCCGTCGGGTGCCGCCGAACGAACGTCGGTCATTACCCGCCGCGCATCGCGCAACAATGGTCTTATAAACGAATGAAACGAACAACGTTATGGCCGCCGTCGGGTGCCGCCGAACGAACGTCGGTCATTACCCGCCGCGCATCGCGCAACAATGGTCTTATAAACGCATGAAACGAACAGCGTTATGGCCGCCGTCGGGTGCCGCCGAAAGAACGTCGGTCATTACCAGCCGCGCATCGCGCAACAATGGTCTTATAAACGCATGAAACGAACAACGTTATGGCCGCCGTCGGGTGCCGCCGAACGAACGTCGGTCATTACCCGCCGCGCATCGCGCAACAATGGTCTTATAAACGCATGAAACGAACTAAGTTATGGCCGCCGTCGGGTGCCGCCGAACGAACGTCGGTCATTACCCGCCGCGCATCGCGCAACAATGGTCTTATAAACGCATGAAACGAACAACGTTATGGCCGCCGTCGGGTGCCGCCGAACGAACGTCGGTCATTACCCGCCGCGCATCGCGCAACAATGGTCTTATAAACGCATCAAACGAACAACGTTATGGCCGCCGTCGGGTGCCGCCGAAAGAACGTCGGTCATTACCCGCCGCGCATCGCGCAACAATGGTCTTATAAACGCTTGAAGCGAACAACGCTAAGGCCGCCGTCGGGTGCCGCCGAACGAACGTCGGTCATTACCCGCCGCGCATCGCGCAACAATGGTCTTATAAACGCATGAAACGAACAACGTTATGGCCGCCGTCGGGTGCCGCCGAACGAACGTCGGTCATTACCCGCCGCGCATCGCGCAACAATGGTCTTATAAACGCTTGAAACGAACAACGTTAAGGCCGCCGTCGGGTGCCGCCGAAAGAACGTCGGTCATTACCCGCCGCGCATCGCGCAACAATGGTCTTATAAACGCTTGAAACGAACTAAGTTATGGCCGCCGTCGGGTGCCGCCGAACGAACGTCGGTCATTACCCGCCGCGCATCGCGCAACAATGGTCTTATAAACGCATGAAACGAACAACGCTAAGGCCGCCGTCGGGTGCCGCCGAACGAACGTCGGTCATTACCCGCCGCGCATCGCGCAACAATGGTCTTATAAACGCATGAAACGAACAGCGTTATGGCCGCCGTCGGGTGCCGCCGAAAGAACGTCGGTCATTACCAGCCGCGCATCGCGCAACAATGGTCTTATAAACGCATGAAACGAACAACGTTATGGCCGCCGTCGGGTGCCGCCGAACGAACGTCGGTCATTACCCGCCGCGCATCGCGCAACAATGGTCTTATAAACGCATGAAACGAACAACGCTAAGGCCGCCGTCGGGCGCCGCCGAACGAACGTCGGTCATTACCCGCCGCGCATCGCGCAACAATGGTCTTATAAACGAATGAAACGAACAACGTTATGGCCGCCGTCGGGTGCCGCCGAAAGAACGTCGGTCATTACCAGCCGCGCATCGCGCAACAATGGTCTTATAAACGCATGAAACGAACAACGCTAAGGCCGCCGTCGGGTGCCGCCGAACGAACGTCGGTCATTACCCGCCGCGCATCGCGCAACAATGGTCTTATAAACGAATGAAACGAACAACGTTATGGCCGCCGTCGGGTGCCGCCGAACGAACGTCGGTCATTACCCGCCGCGCATCGCGCAACAATGGTCTTATAAACGCATGAAACGAACAGCGTTATGGCCGCCGTCGGGTGCCGCCGAAAGAACGTCGGTCATTACCAGCCGCGCATCGCGCAACAATGGTCTTATAAACGCATGAAACGAACAACGTTATGGCCGCCGTCGGGTGCCGCCGAACGAACGTCGGTCATTACCCGCCGCGCATCGCGCAACAATGGTCTTATAAACGCATGAAACGAACTAAGTTATGGCCGCCGTCGGGTGCCGCCGAACGAACGTCGGTCATTACCCGCCGCGCATCGCGCAACAATGGTCTTATAAACGCATGAAACGAACAACGTTATGGCCGCCGTCGGGTGCCGCCGAACGAACGTCGGTCATTACCCGCCGCGCATCGCGCAACAATGGTCTTATAAACGCATCAAACGAACAACGTTATGGCCGCCGTCGGGTGCCGCCGAAAGAACGTCGGTCATTACCCGCCGCGCATCGCGCAACAATGGTCTTATAAACGCTTGAAGCGAACAACGCTAAGGCCGCCGTCGGGTGCCGCCGAACGAACGTCGGTCATTACCCGCCGCGCATCGCGCAACAATGGTCTTATAAACGCATGAAACGAACAACGTTATGGCCGCCGTCGGGTGCCGCCGAACGAACGTCGGTCATTACCCGCCGCGCATCGCGCAACAATGGTCTTATAAACGCATGAAACGAACGACGTTATGGCCGCCGTCGGGTGCCGCCGAACGAACGTCGGTCATTACCCGCCGCGCATCGCGCAACAATGGTCTTATAAACGCATGAAACGAACAACGTTATGGCCGCCGTCGGGTGCCGCCGAACGAACGTCGGTCATTACCCGCCGCGCATCGCGCAACAATGGTCTTATAAACGCATGAAACGAACAACGCTAAGGCCGCCGTCGGGTGCCGCCGAACGAACGTCGGTCATTACCCGCCGCGCTTCGCGCAACAATGGTCTTATAAACGCATGAAACGAACTAAGTTATGGCCGCCGTCGGGTGCCGCCGAACGAACGTCGGTCATTACCCGCCGCGCATCGCGCAACAATGGTCTTATAAACGCATGAAACGAACAACGTTATGGCCGCCGTCGGGTGCCGCCGAACGAACGTCGGTCATTACCCGCCGCGCATCGCGCAACAATGGTCTTATAAACGCATGAAACGAACAACGTTATGGCCGCCGTCGGGTGCCGCCGAACGAACGTCGGTCATTACCCGCCGCGCATCGCGCAACAATGGTCTTATAAGCGCATGAAACGAACTAAGTTATGGCCGCCGTCGGGTGCCGCCGAACGAACGTCGGTCATTACCCGCCGCGCATCGCGCAACAATGGTCTTATAAACGCATGAAACGAACTAAGTTATGGCCGCCGTCGGGTGCCGCCGAACGAACGTCGGTCGTTACCAGCCGCGCATCGCGCAACAATGGTCTTATAAACGCATGAAACGAACAACGTTATGGCCGCCGTCGGGTGCCGCCGAACGAACGTCGGTCATTACCCGCCGCGCATCGCGCAACAATGGTCTTATAAACGCATGAAACGAACTAAGTTATGGCCGCCGTCGGGTGCCGCCGAACGAACGTCGGTCATTACCAGCCGCGCATCGCGCAACAATGGTCTTATAAACGCATGAAACGAACAACGTTATGGCCGCCGTCGGGTGCCGCCGAACGAACGTCGGTCATTACCCGCCGCGCATCGCGCAACAATGGTCTTATAAACGCTTGAAACGAACAACGTTAAGGCCGCCGTCGGGTGCCGCCGAAAGAACGTCGGTCATTACCCGCCGCGCATCGCGCAACAATGGTCTTATAAACGCTTGAAACGAACTAAGTTATGGCCGCCGTCGGGTGCCGCCGAACGAACGTCGGTCATTACCCGCCGCGCATCGCGCAACAATGGTCTTATAAACGCATGAAACGAACAACGCTAAGGCCGCCGTCGGGTGCCGCCGAACGAACGTCGGTCATTACCCGCCGCGCATCGCGCAACAATGGTCTTATAAACGCATGAAACGAACAGCGTTATGGCCGCCGTCGGGTGCCGCCGAAAGAACGTCGGTCATTACCAGCCGCGCATCGCGCAACAATGGTCTTATAAACGCATGAAACGAACAACGTTATGGCCGCCGTCGGGTGCCGCCGAACGAACGTCGGTCATTACCCGCCGCGCATCGCGCAACAATGGTCTTATAAACGCATGAAACGAACTAAGTTATGGCCGCCGTCGGGTGCCGCCGAACGAACGTCGGTCATTACCCGCCGCGCATCGCGCAACAATGGTCTTATAAACGCATGAAACGAACAGCGTTATGGCCGCCGTCGGGTGCCGCCGAAAGAACGTCGGTCATTACCAGCCGCGCATCGCGCAACAATGGTCTTATAAACGCATGAAACGAACAACGTTATGGCCGCCGTCGGGTGCCGCCGAACGAACGTCGGTCATTACCCGCCGCGCATCGCGCAACAATGGTCTTATAAACGCATGAAACGAACTAAGTTATGGCCGCAGTCGGGTGCCGCCGAACGAACGTCGGTCATTACCCGCCGCGCTTCGCGCAACAATGGTCTTATAAACGCATGAAACGAACTAAGTTATGGCCGCCGTCGGGTGCCGCCGAACGAACGTCGGTCATTACCCGCCGCGCATCGCGCAACAATGGTCTTATAAACGCATGAAACGAACAACGTTATGGCCGCCGTCGGGTGCCGCCGAACGAACGTCGGTCATTACCCGCCGCGCATCGCGCAACAATGGTCTTATAAACGCATGAAACGAACTAAGTTATGGCCGCCGTCGGGTGCCGCCGAACGAACGTCGGTCATTACCAGCCGCGCATCGCGCAACAATGTTCTTATAAACGCATGAAACGAACAACGTTATGGCCGCCGTCGGGTGCCGCCGAACGAACGTCGGTCATTACCCGCCGCGCATCGCGCAACAATGGTCTTATAAACGCTTGAAACGAACAACGTTAAGGCCGCCGTCGGGTGCCGCCGAAAGAACGTCGGTCATTACCCGCCGCGCATCGCGCAACAATGGTCTTATAAACGCTTGAAACGAACTAAGTTATGGCCGCCGTCGGGTGCCGCCGAACGAACGTCGGTCATTACCCGCCGCGCATCGCGCAACAATGGTCTTATAAACGCATGAAACGAACAACGTTATGGCCGCCGTCGGGTGCCGCCGAACGAACGTCGGTCATTACCCGCCGCGCATCGCGCAACAATGGTCTTATAAACGCATGAAACGAACAACGGTATGGCCGCCGTCGGGTGCCGCCGAACGAACGTCGGTCATTACCCGCCGCGCATCGCGCAACAATGGTCTTATAAACGCATGAAACGAACAACGCTAAGGCCGCCGTCGGGTGCCGCCGAACGAACGTCGGTCATTACCCGCCGCGCTTCGCGCAACAATGGTCTTATAAACGCATGAAACGAACTAAGTTATGGCCGCCGTCGGGTGCCGCCGAACGAACGTCGGTCATTACCCGCCGCGCATCGCGCAACAATGGTCTTATAAACGCATGAAACGAACAGCGTTATGGCCGCCGTCGGGTGCCGCCGAAAGAACGTCGGTCATTACCAGCCGCGCATCGCGCAACAATGGTCTTATAAACGCATGAAACGAACAACGTTATGGCCGCCGTCGGGTGCCGCCGAACGAACGTCGGTCATTACCCGCCGCGCATCGCGCAACAATGGTCTTATAAACGCATGAAACGAACTAAGTTATGGCCGCCGTCGGGTGCCGCCGAACGAACGTCGGTCATTACCCGCCGCGCATCGCGCAACAATGGTCTTATAAACGCATGAAACGAACTAAGTTATGGCCGCCGTCGGGTGCCGCCGAACGAACGTCGGTCATTACCCGCCGCGCATCGCGCAACAATGGTCTTATAAACGCATGAAACGAACTAAGTTATGGCCGCCGTCGGGTGCCGCCGAACGAACGTCGGTCATTACCCGCCGCGCATCGCCCAACAATGGTCTTATAAACGCATGAAACGAACTAAGTTATGGCCGCCGTCGGGTGCCGCCGAACGAACGTCGGTCATTACCCGCCGCGCATCGCGCAACAATGGTCTTATAAACGCATGAAACGAACAGCGTTATGGCCGCCGTCGGGTGCCGCCGAAAGAACGTCGGTCATTACCAGCCGCGCATCGCGCAACAATGGTCTTATAAACGCATGAAACGAACAACGTTATGGCCGCCGTCGGGTGCCGCCGAAAGAACGTCGGTCATTACCAGCCGCGCATCGCGCAACAATGGTCTTATAAACGCTTGAAACGAACTAAGTTATGGCCGCCGTCGGTTGCCGCCGAACGAACGTCCGTCATTACCCGCCGCGCATCGCGCTACAATGGTCTTATAAACGCATGAAACGAACAACGTTATGGCCGCCGTCGGGTGCCGCCGAACGAACGTCGGTCATTACCCGCCGCGCATCGCGCAACAATGGTCTTATAAACGCATGAAACGAACTAAGTTATGGCCGCCGTCGGGTGCCGCCGAACGAACGTCGGTCATTACCCGCCGCGCATCGCGCAACAATGGTCTTATAAACGCATGAAACGAACAGCGTTATGGCCGCCGTCGGGTGCCGCCGAAAGAACGTCGGTCATTACCAGCCGCGCATCGCGCAACAATGGTCTTATAAACGCATGAAACGAACAACGTTATGGCCGCCGTCGGGTGCCGCCGAAAGAACGTCGGTCATTACCAGCCGCGCATCGCGCAACAATGGTCTTATAAACGCTTGAAACGAACTAAGTTATGGCCGCCGTCGGGTGCCGCCGAAAGAACGTCCGTCATTACCCGCCGCGCATCGCGCAACAATGGTCTTATAAACGCATGAAACGAACAACGTTATGGCCGCCGTCGGGTGCCGCCGAACGAACGTCGGTCATTACCCGCCGCGCATCGCGCAACAATGGTCTTATAAACGCATGAAACGAACAGCGTTATGGCCGCCGTCGGGTGCCGCCGAAAGAACGTCGGTCATTACCAGCCGCGCATCGCGCAACAATGGTCTTATAAACGCTTGAAACGAACAACGTTAAGGCCGCCGTCGGGTGCCGCCGAAAGAACGTCGGTCATTACCCGCCGCGCATCGCGCAACAATGGTCTTATAAACGCTTGAAACGAACTAAGTTATGGCCGCCGTCGGGTGCCGCCGAACGAACGTCGGTCATTACCCGCCGCGCATCGCGCAACAATGGTCTTATAAACGCATGAAACGAACAACGCTAAGGCCGCCGTCGGGTGCCGCCGAACGAACGTCGGTCATTACCCGCCGCGCTTCGCGCAACAATGGTCTTATAAACGCATGAAACGAACTAAGTTATGGCCGCCGTCGGGTGCCGCCGAACGAACGTCGGTCATTACCCGCCGCGCATCGCGCAACAATGGTCTTATAAACGCATGAAACGAACAGCGTTATGGCCGCCGTCGGGTGCCGCCGAAAGAACGTCGGTCATTACCAGCCGCGCATCGCGCAACAATGGTCTTATAAACGCATGAAACGAACAACGTTATGGCCGCCGTCGGGTGCCGCCGAACGAACGTCGGTCATTACCCGCCGCGCATCGCGCAACAATGGTCTTATAAACGCATGAAACGAACTAAGTTATGGCCGCCGTCGGGTGCCGCCGAACGAACGTCGGTCATTACCCGCCGCGCATCGCGCAACAATGGTCTTATAAACGCATGAAACGAACAGCGTTATGGCCGCCGTCGGGTGCCGCCGAAAGAACGTCGGTCATTACCAGCCGCGCATCGCGCAACAATGGTCTTATAAACGCATGAAACGAACAACGTTATGGCCGCCGTCGGGTGCCGCCGAACGAACGTCGGTCATTACCCGCCGCGCATCGCGCAACAATGGTCTTATAAACGCATGAAACGAACAACGTTATGGCCGCCGTCGGGTGCCGCCGAACGAACGTCGGTCATTACCCGCCGCGCATCGCGCAACAATGGTCTTATAAACGCTTGAAACGAACAACGTTAAGGCCGCCGTCGGGTGCCGCCGAAAGAACGTCGGTCATTACCCGCCGCGCATCGCGCAACAATGGTCTTATAAACGCTTGAAACGAACTAAGTTATGGCCGCCGTCGGGTGCCGCCGAACGAACGTCCGTCATTACCCGCCGCGCATCGCGCTACAATGGTCTTATAAACGCATGAAACGAACAACGTTATGGCCGCCGTCGGGTGCCGCCGAACGAACGTCGGTCATTACCCGCCGCGCATCGCGCAACAATGGTCTTATAAACGCATGAAACGAACAACGTTATGGCCGCCGTCGGGTGCCGCCGAACGAACGTCGGTCATTACCCGCCGCGCATCGCGCAACAATGGTCTTATAAACGCATGAAACGAACAACGCTAAGGCCGCCGTCGGGTGCCGCCGAACGAACGTCGGTCATTACCCGCCGCGCATCGCGCAACAATGGTCTTATAAACGCATGAAACGAACAACGTTATGGCCGCCGTCGGGTGCCGCCGAACGAACGTCGGTCATTACCCGCCGCGCATCGCGCAACAATGGTCTTATAAACGCATGAAACGAACAACGCTAAGGCCGCCGTCGGGTGCCGCCGAACGAACGTCGGTCATTACCCGCCGCGCTTCGCGCAACAATGGTCTTATAAACGCATGAAACGAACTAAGTTATGGCCGCCGTCGGGTGCCGCCGAACGAACGTCGGTCATTACCCGCCGCGCATCGCGCAACAATGGTCTTATAAACGCATGAAACGAACAGCGTTATGGCCGCCGTCGGGTGCCGCCGAAAGAACGTCGGTCATTACCAGCCGCGCATCGCGCAACAATGGTCTTATAAACGCATGAAACGAACAACGTTATGGCCGCCGTCGGGTGCCGCCGAACGAACGTCGGTCATTACCCGCCGCGCATCGCGCAACAATGGTCTTATAAACGCATGAAACGAACTAAGTTATGGCCGCCGTCGGGTGCCGCCGAAAGAACGTCGGTCATTACCAGCCGCGCATCGCGCAACAATGGTCTTATAAACGCATGAAACGAACAACGTTATGGCCGCCGTCGGGTGCCGCCGAACGAACGTCGGTCATTACCCGCCGCGCATCGCGCAACAATGGTCTTATAAACGCATGAAACGAACTAAGTTATGGCCGCAGTCGGGTGCCGCCGAACGAACGTCGGTCATTACCCGCCGCGCATCGCGCAACAATGGTCTTATAAACGCATGAAACGAACAGCGTTATGGCCGCCGTCGGGTGCCGCCGAAGGAACGTCGGTCATTACCAGCCGCGCATCGCGCAACAATGGTCTTATAAACGCATGAAACGAACAACGTTATGGCCGCCGTCGGGTGCCGCCGAACGAACGTCGGTCATTACCCGCCGCGCATCGCGCTACAATGGTCTTATAAACGCATGAAACGAACAACGTTATGGCCGCCGTCGGGTGCCGCCGAACGAACGTCGGTCATTACCCGCCGCGCATCGCGCAACAATGGTCTTATAAACGCATGAAACGAACAACGTTATGGCCGCCGTCGGGTGCCGCCGAACGAACGTCGGTCATTACCCGCCGCGCATCGCGCAACAATGGTCTTATAAACGCATGAAACGAACTAAGTTATGGCCGCCGTCGGGTGCCGCCGAACGAACGTCGGTCATTACCCGCCGCGCATCGCGCAACAATGGTCTTATAAACGCATGAAACGAACAGCGTTATGGCCGCCGTCGGGTGCCGCCGAAAGAACGTCGGTCATTACCAGCCGCGCATCGCGCAACAATGGTCTTATAAACGCATGAAACGAACAACGTTATGGCCGCCGTCGGGTGCCGCCGAAAGAACGTCGGTCATTACCAGCCGCGCATCGCGCAACAATGGTCTTATAAACGCTTGAAACGAACTAAGTTATGGCCGCCGTCGGGTGCCGCCGAACGAACGTCCGTCATTACCCGCCGCGCATCGCGCTACAATGGTCTTATAAACGCATGAAACGAACAACGTTATGGCCGCCGTCGGGTGCCGCCGAACGAACGTCGGTCATTACCCGCCGCGCATCGCGCAACAATGGTCTTATAAACGCATGAAACGAACAGCGTTATGGCCGCCGTCGGGTGCCGCCGAAAGAACGTCGGTCATTACCAGCCGCGCATCGCGCAACAATGGTCTTATAAACGCATGAAACGAACAGCGTTATGGCCGCCGTCGGGTGCCGCCGAAAGAACGTCGGTCATTACCAGCCGCGCATCGCGCAACAATGGTCTTATAAACGCATGAAACGAACAACGTTAAGGCCGCCGTCGGGTGCCGCCGAAAGAACGTCGGTCATTACCAGCCGCGCATCGCGCAACAATGGTCTTATAAACGCATGAAACGAACAACGTTATGGCCGCCGTCGGGTGCCGCCGAAAGAACGTCGGTCATTACCAGCCGCGCATCGCGCAACAATGGTCTTATAAACGCATGAAACGAACAACGTTATGGCCGCCGTCGGGTGCCGCCGAACGAACGTCGGTCATTACCCGCCGCGCATCGCGCAACAATGGTCTTATAAACGCATGAAACGAACTAAGTTATGGCCGCCGTCGGGTGCCGCCGAACGAACGTCGGTCATTACCAGCCGCGCATCGCGCAACAATGGTCTTATAAACGCATGAAACGAACAACGTTATGGCCGCCGTCGGGTGCCGCCGAAAGAACGTCGGTCATTACCCGCCGCGCATCGCGCAACAATGGTCTTATAAACGCATGAAACGAACAACGGTATGGCCGCCGTCGGGTGCCGCCGAACGAACGTCGGTCATTACCCGCCGCGCATCGCGCAACAATGGTCTTATAAACGCATGAAACGAACAACGCTAAGGCCGCCGTCGGGTGCCGCCGAACGAACGTCGGTCATTACCCGCCGCGCTTCGCGCAACAATGGTCTTATAAACGCATGAAACGAACTAAGTTATGGCCGCCGTCGGGTGCCGCCGAACGAACGTCGGTCATTACCCGCCGCGCATCGCGCAACAATGGTCTTATAAACGCATGAAACGAACAGCGTTATGGCCGCCGTCGGGTGCCGCCGAAAGAACGTCGGTCATTACCCGCCGCGCATCGCGCAACAATGGTCTTATAAACGCATGAAACGAACTAAGTTATGGCCGCCGTCGGGTGCCGCCGAACGAACGTCGGTCATTACCAGCCGCGCATCGCGCAACAATGGTCTTATAAACGCATGAAACGAACAACGTTATGGCCGCCGTCGGGTGCCGCCGAAAGAACGTCGGTCATTACCCGCCGCGCATCGCGCAACAATGGTCTTATAAACGCTTGAAACGAACTAAGTTATGGCCGCCGTCGGGTGCCGCCGAACGAACGTCGGTCATTACCCGCCGCGCATCGCGCAACAATGGTCTTATAAACGCATGAAACGAACAGCGTTATGGCCGCCGTCGGGTGCCGCCGAAAGAACGTCGGTCATTACCAGCCGCGCATCGCGCAACAATGGTCTTATAAACGCATGAAACGAACAACGTTATGGCCGCCGTCGGGTGCCGCCGAAAGAACGTCGGTCATTACCAGCCGCGCATCGCGCAACAATGGTCTTATAAACGCTTGAAACGAACTAAGTTATGGCCGCCGTCGGGTGCCGCCGAACGAACGTCCGTCATTACCCGCCGCGCATCGCGCTACAATGGTCTTATAAACGCGTGAAACGAAGAACGTTATGGCCGCCGTCGGGTGCCGCCGAACGAACGTCGGTCATTACCCGCCGCGCATCGCGCAACAATGGTCTTATAAACGCATGAAACGAACTAAGTTATGGCCGCCGTCGGGTGCCGCCGAACGAACGTCGGTCATTACCAGCCGCGCATCGCGCAACAATGGTCTTATAAACGCATGAAACGAACAACGTTATGGCCGCCGTCGGGTGCCGCCGAACGAACGTCGGTCATTACCCGCCGCGCATCGCGCAACAATGGTCTTATAAACGCTTGAAACGAACTAAGTTATGGCCGCCGTCGGGTGCCGCCGAACGAACGTCCGTCATTACCCGCCGCGCATCGCGCTACAATGGTCTTATAAACGCATGAAACGAACAACGTTATGGCCGCCGTCGGGTGCCGCCGAACGAACGTCGGTCATTACCCGCCGCGCATCGCGCAACAATGGTCTTATAAACGCATGAAACGAACAGCGTTATGGCCGCCGTCGGGTGCCGCCGAAAGAACGTCGGTCATTACCAGCCGCGCATCGCGCAACAATGGTCTTATAAACGCATGAAACGAACAACGTTATGGCCGCCGTCGGGTGCCGCCGAAAGAACGTCGGTCATTACCAGCCGCGCATCGCGCAACAATGGTCTTATAAACGCTTGAAACGAACTAAGTTATGGCCGCCGTCGGGTGCCGCCGAACGAACGTCGGAGATTACCCGCCGCGCATCGCGCACCAATGGTCTTATAAACGCTAGAAACGAACAACGTTATGGCCGCCGTCGGGTGAGGCCGAACGAACGTCGGTCGTTACCCGCCGCGCATCGCGCACCAATGGTCTTATAAACGCTTGAAACGAACAACGTTATGGCCGCCGTCGGGTGCCGCCGAACGAACGTCGGCAATTACCCGCCGCGCATCGCGCATCAATGGTCTTATAAACGCTTGAAACGAACAACGTTAAGGCCGCAGTCGGGTGCCGCCGAACGAACGTCGGTCGTTACCCGCCGCGCATCGCGCACCAATGGTCTTATAAACGCTTGAAACGAACAACGTTAAGGCCGCAGTCGGGTACCGCCGAACTAACGTCGGTCGTTACCCGCCGCGCATCGCGCACCAATGGTCTTATAAACGCTTGAAACGAACAACGTTAAGGCCGCAGTCGGGTGCCGCCGATCGAACGTCGGTCGTTACCCGCCGCGCATCGCGCACCAATGGTCTTATAAACGCTTGAAACGAACAACGTTAAGGCCGCCGTCGGGTGCCGTCGAACGAACGTCGGAGATTACCCGCCGCGCATAGCGCACCAACGGTCTTATAAACGCTTGAAACGAACAACGTTAAGGCCGCCGTCGGGTGCCGCCGAACGAACGTCGGAGATTACCCGCCGCGCATCGCGCACCAATGGTCTTATAAACGCTAGAAACGAACAACGTTATGGCCGCCGTCGGGTGCCGCCGAACGAACGTCGGTCGTTACCCGCCGCGCATCGCGCACCAATGGTCTTATAAACGCTTGAAACGAACAACGTTAAGGCCGCCGTCGGGTGCCGCCGAACGAACGTCGGTCGTTACCCGCCACGCATCGCGCACCAATGGTCTTATAAACGCTTGAAACGAACAACGTTAAGGCCGCCGTCGGGTGCCGCCGAACGAACGTCGGTCCTCACCCGCCGCGCATCGCGCACCAATGGTCTTATAAACGCTTGAAACGAACAACGTTAAGGCCGCAGTCGGGTGCCGCCGAACGAACGTCGGTCGTTACCCGCCGCGCATCGCGCACCAATGGTCTTATAAACGCTTGAAACGAACAACGTTAAGGCCGCCGTCGGGTGCCGCCGAACTAACGTTGGCAATTACCCGCCGCGCATCGCGCATCAATGGTCTTATAAACGCTTGAAACGAACAACGTTAAGGCCGCAGTCGGGTGCCGCCGAACGAACGTCGGTCGTTACCCGCCGCGCATCGCGCACCAATGGTCTTATAAACGCTTGAAACGAACAACGTTAAGGCCGCCGTCGGGTGCCGCCGAACGAACGTCGGTCGTTACCCGCCGCGCATCGCGCACCAATGGTCTTATAAACGCATGAAACGAACAACGTTAACTCCGCCGTCGGGTGCCGCCGAACGAACGTCGGCAATTACCCGCCGCGCATCGCGCACCAATGGTCTTATAAACGCTTGAAACGAACAACGTTAAGGCCGCAGTCGGGTGCCGCCGAACGAACGTCGGTCGTTACCCGCCGCGCATCGCGCACCAATGGTCTTATAAACGCTTGAAACGAACAACGTTAAGGCCGCCGTCGGGTGCCGCCGAACTAACGTTGGCAATTACCCGCCGCGCATCGCGCACCAATGGTCTTATAAACGCTTGAAACGAACAGCGTTAAGGCCGCAGTCGGGTGCCGCCGAACGAACGTCGGTCGTTACCCGCCGCGCATCGCGCACCAATGGTCTTATAAACGCTTGAAACGAACAACGTTAAGGCCGCCGTCGGGTGCCGCCGAACGAACGTCGGTCCTCACCCGCCGCGCATCGCGCACCAATGGTCTTATAAACGCTTGAAACGAACAACGTTAAGGCCGCCGTCGGGTGCCGCCGAACGAACGTCGGTCCTCACCCGCCGCGCATCGCGCACCAATGGTCTTATAAACGCTTGAAACGAACAACGTTAAGGCCGCCGTCGGGTGCCGCCGAACGAACGTCGGTCGTTACCCGCCGCGCATCGCGCACCAATGGTCTTATAAACGCTTGAAACGAACAACGTTAAGGCCGCCGTCGGGTGCCGCCGAACGAACGTCGGTCGTTACCCGCCGCGCATCGCGCACCAATGGTCTTATAAACGCTTGAAACGAACAACGTTAAGGCCGCCGTCGGGTGCCGCCGAACGAACGTCGGTCGTTACCCGCCGCGCATCGCGCACCAATGGTCTTATAAACGCTTGAAACGAACAACGTTAAGGCCGCCGTCGGGTGCCGCCGAACGAACGTCGGTCCTCACCCGCCGCGCATCGCGCACCAATGGTCTTATAAACGCTTGAAACGAACAACGTTAAGGCCGCCGTCGGGTGCCGCCGAACGAACGTCGGTCGTTACCCGCCGCGCATCGCGCACCAATGGTCTTATAAACGCTTGAAACGAACAACGTTAAGGCCGCCGTCGGGTGCCGCCGAACGAACGTCGGTCGTTACCCGCCGCGCATCGCGCACCAATGGTCTTATAAACGCTTGAAACGAACAACGTTAAGGCCGCCGTCGGGTGCCGCCGAACGAACGTCGGTCCTCACCCGCCGCGCATCGCGCACCAATGGTCTTATAAACGCTTGAAACGAACAACGTTAAGGCCGCCGTCGGGTGCCGCCGAACGAACGTCGGTCGTTACCCGCCGCGCATCGCGCACCAATGGTCTTATAAACGCTTGAAACGAACAACGTTAAGGCCGCCGTCGGGTGCCGCCGAACGAACGTCGGTCGTTACCCGCCGCGCATCGCGCACCAATGGTCTTATAAACGCATGAAACGAACAACGTTAACTCCGCCGTCGGGTGCCGCCGAACGAACGTCGGCAATTACCCGCCGCGCATCGCGCACCAATGGTCTTATAAACGCTTGAAACGAACAACGTTAAGGCCGCAGTCGGGTGCCGCCGAACGAACGTCGGTCGTTACCCGCCGCGCATCGCGCACCAATGGTCTTATAAACGCTTGAAACGAACAACGTTAAGGCCGCCGTCGGGTGCCGCCGAACTAACGTTGGCAATTACCCGCCGCGCATCGCGCACCAATGGTCTTATAAACGCTTGAAACGAACAGCGTTAAGGCCGCAGTCGGGTGCCGCCGAACGAACGTCGGTCGTTACCCGCCGCGCATCGCGCACCAATGGTCTTATAAACGCTTGAAACGAACAACGTTAAGGCCGCCGTCGGGTGCCGCCGAACGAACGTCGGTCCTCACCCGCCGCGCATCGCGCACCAATGGTCTTATAAACGCTTGAAACGAACAACGTTAAGGCCGCCGTCGGGTGCCGCCGAACGAACGTCGGTCCTCACCCGCCGCGCATCGCGCACCAATGGTCTTATAAACGCTTGAAACGAACAACGTTAAGGCCGCCGTCGGGTGCCGCCGAACGAACGTCGGTCGTTACCCGCCGCGCATCGCGCACCAATGGTCTTATAAACGCTTGAAACGAACAACGTTAAGGCCGCCGTCGGGTGCCGCCGAACGAACGTCGGTCGTTACCCGCCGCGCATCGCGCACCAATGGTCTTATAAACGCTTGAAACGAACAACGTTAAGGCCGCCGTCGGGTGCCGCCGAACGAACGTCGGTCGTTACCCGCCGCGCATCGCGCACCAATGGTCTTATAAACGCTTGAAACGAACAACGTTAAGGCCGCCGTCGGGTGCCGCCGAACGAACGTCGGTCGTTACCCGCCGCGCATCGCGCACCAATGGTCTTATAAACGCTTGAAACGAACAACGTTAAGGCCGCCGTCGGGTGCCGCCGAACGAACGTCGGTCCTCACCCGCCGCGCATCGCGCACCAATGGTCTTATAAACGCTTGAAACGAACAACGTTAAGGCCGCAGTCGGGTGCCGCCGAACGAACGTCGGTCGTTACCCGCCGCGCATCGCGCACCAATGGTCTTATAAACGCTTGAAACGAACAACGTTAAGGCCGCCGTCGGGTGCCGCCGAACGAACGTCGGTCCTCACCCGCCGCGCATCGCGCACCAATGGTCTTATAAACGCTTGAAGCGAACAACGTTAAGGCCGCCGTCGGGTGCCGCCGAACGAACGTCGGGCCTCACCCGCCGCGCATCGCGCACCAATGGTCTTATAAACGCTTGAAACGAACAACGTTAAGGCCGCCGTCGGGTGCCGCCGAACGAACGTCGGTCGTTACCCGCCGCGCATCGCGCACCAATGGTCTTATAAACGCTTGAAACGAACAACGTTAAGGCCGCCGTCGGGTGCCGCCGAACGAACGTCGGTCGTTACCCGCCGCGCATCGCGCACCAATGGTCTTATAAACGCTTGAAACGAACAACGTTAAGGCCGCCGTCGGGTGCCGCCGAACGAACGTCGGTCGTTACCCGCCGCGCATCGCGCACCAATGGTCTTATAAACGCTTGAAACGAACAACGTTAAGGCCGCCGTCGGGTGCCGCCGAACGAACGTCGGTCGTTACCCGCCGCGCATCGCGCACCAATGGTCTTATAAACGCTTGAAACGAACAACGTTAAGGCCGCCGTCGGGTGCCGCCGAACGAACGTCGGTCGTTACCCGCCGCGCAACGCGCACCAATGGTCTTATAAACGCTTGAAACGAACAACGTTAAGGCCGCAGTCGGGTGCCGCCGAACGAACGTCGGTCGTTACCCGCCGCGCATCGCGCACCAATGGTCTTATAAACGCTTGAAACGAACAACGTTAAGGCCGCCGTCGGGTGCCGCCGAACGAACGTCGGTCGTTACCCGCCGCGCATCGCGCACCAATGGTCTTATAAACGCTTGAAACGAACAACGTTAAGGCCGCCGTCGGGTGCCGCCGAACGAACGTCGGTCGTTACCCGCCGCGCATCGCGCACCAATGGTCTTATAAACGCTTGAAACGAACAACGTTAAGGCCGCCGTCGGGTGCCGCCGAACGAACGTCGGTCGTTACCCGCCGCGCATCGCGCACCAATGGTCTTATAAACGCTTGAAACGAACAACGTTAAGGCCGCCGTCGGGTGCCGCCGAACGAACGTCGGTCCTCACCCGCCGCGCATCGCGCACCAATGGTCTTATAAACGCTTGAAACGAACAACGTTAAGGCCGCAGTCGGGTGCCGCCGAACGAACGTCGGTCGTTACCCGCCGCGCATCGCGCACCAATGGTCTTATAAACGCTTGAAACGAACAACGTTAAGGCCGCCGTCGGGTGCCGCCGAACGAACGTCGGTCCTCACCCGCCGCGCATCGCGCACCAATGGTCTTATAAACGCTTGAAGCGAACAACGTTAAGGCCGCCGTCGGGTGCCGCCGAACGAACGTCGGTCGTTACCCGCCGCGCATCGCGCACCAATGGTCTTATAAACGCTTGAAACGAACAACGTTAAGGCCGCCGTCGGGTGCCGCCGAACGAACGTCGGTCGTTACCCGCCGCGCATCGCGCACCAATGGTCTTATAAACGCTTGAAACGAACAACGTTAAGGCCGCCGTCGGGTGCCGCCGAACGAACGTCGGTCGTTACCCGCCGCGCATCGCGCACCAATGGTCTTATAAACGCTTGAAACGAACAACGTTAAGGCCGCCGTCGGGTGCCGCCGAACGAACGTCGGTCGTTACCCGCCGCGCATCGCGCACCAATGGTCTTATAAACGCATGAAACGAACAGCGTTATGGCCGCCGTCGGGTGCCGCCGAAAGAACGTCGGTCATTACCAGCCGCGCATCGCGCAACAATGGTCTTATAAACGCATGAAACGAACAACGTTATGGCCGCCGTCGGGTGCCGCCGAAAGAACGTCGGTCATTACCAGCCGCGCATCGCGCAACAATGGTCTTATAAACGCTTGAAACGAACTAAGTTATGGCCGCCGTCGGGTGCCGCCGAACGAACGTCGGAGATTACCCGCCGCGCATCGCGCACCAATGGTCTTATAAACGCTAGAAACGAACAACGTTATGGCCGCCGTCGGGTGAGGCCGAACGAACGTCGGTCGTTACCCGCCGCGCATCGCGCACCAATGGTCTTATAAACGCTTGAAACGAACAACGTTATGGCCGCCGTCGGGTGCCGCCGAACGAACGTCGGCAATTACCCGCCGCGCATCGCGCATCAATGGTCTTATAAACGCTTGAAACGAACAACGTTAAGGCCGCAGTCGGGTGCCGCCGAACGAACGTCGGTCGTTACCCGCCGCGCATCGCGCACCAATGGTCTTATAAACGCTTGAAACGAACAACGTTAAGGCCGCAGTCGGGTACCGCCGAACTAACGTCGGTCGTTACCCGCCGCGCATCGCGCACCAATGGTCTTATAAACGCTTGAAACGAACAACGTTAAGGCCGCAGTCGGGTGCCGCCGATCGAACGTCGGTCGTTACCCGCCGCGCATCGCGCACCAATGGTCTTATAAACGCTTGAAACGAACAACGTTAAGGCCGCCGTCGGGTGCCGTCGAACGAACGTCGGAGATTACCCGCCGCGCATAGCGCACCAACGGTCTTATAAACGCTTGAAACGAACAACGTTAAGGCCGCCGTCGGGTGCCGCCGAACGAACGTCGGAGATTACCCGCCGCGCATCGCGCACCAATGGTCTTATAAACGCTAGAAACGAACAACGTTATGGCCGCCGTCGGGTGCCGCCGAACGAACGTCGGTCGTTACCCGCCGCGCATCGCGCACCAATGGTCTTATAAACGCTTGAAACGAACAACGTTAAGGCCGCCGTCGGGTGCCGCCGAACGAACGTCGGTCGTTACCCGCCACGCATCGCGCACCAATGGTCTTATAAACGCTTGAAACGAACAACGTTAAGGCCGCCGTCGGGTGCCGCCGAACGAACGTCGGTCCTCACCCGCCGCGCATCGCGCACCAATGGTCTTATAAACGCTTGAAACGAACAACGTTAAGGCCGCAGTCGGGTGCCGCCGAACGAACGTCGGTCGTTACCCGCCGCGCATCGCGCACCAATGGTCTTATAAACGCTTGAAACGAACAACGTTAAGGCCGCCGTCGGGTGCCGCCGAACTAACGTTGGCAATTACCCGCCGCGCATCGCGCATCAATGGTCTTATAAACGCTTGAAACGAACAACGTTAAGGCCGCAGTCGGGTGCCGCCGAACGAACGTCGGTCGTTACCCGCCGCGCATCGCGCACCAATGGTCTTATAAACGCTTGAAACGAACAACGTTAAGGCCGCCGTCGGGTGCCGCCGAACGAACGTCGGTCGTTACCCGCCGCGCATCGCGCACCAATGGTCTTATAAACGCATGAAACGAACAACGTTAACTCCGCCGTCGGGTGCCGCCGAACGAACGTCGGCAATTACCCGCCGCGCATCGCGCACCAATGGTCTTATAAACGCTTGAAACGAACAACGTTAAGGCCGCAGTCGGGTGCCGCCGAACGAACGTCGGTCGTTACCCGCCGCGCATCGCGCACCAATGGTCTTATAAACGCTTGAAACGAACAACGTTAAGGCCGCCGTCGGGTGCCGCCGAACTAACGTTGGCAATTACCCGCCGCGCATCGCGCACCAATGGTCTTATAAACGCTTGAAACGAACAGCGTTAAGGCCGCAGTCGGGTGCCGCCGAACGAACGTCGGTCGTTACCCGCCGCGCATCGCGCACCAATGGTCTTATAAACGCTTGAAACGAACAACGTTAAGGCCGCCGTCGGGTGCCGCCGAACGAACGTCGGTCCTCACCCGCCGCGCATCGCGCACCAATGGTCTTATAAACGCTTGAAACGAACAACGTTAAGGCCGCCGTCGGGTGCCGCCGAACGAACGTCGGTCCTCACCCGCCGCGCATCGCGCACCAATGGTCTTATAAACGCTTGAAACGAACAACGTTAAGGCCGCCGTCGGGTGCCGCCGAACGAACGTCGGTCGTTACCCGCCGCGCATCGCGCACCAATGGTCTTATAAACGCTTGAAACGAACAACGTTAAGGCCGCCGTCGGGTGCCGCCGAACGAACGTCGGTCGTTACCCGCCGCGCATCGCGCACCAATGGTCTTATAAACGCTTGAAACGAACAACGTTAAGGCCGCCGTCGGGTGCCGCCGAACGAACGTCGGTCGTTACCCGCCGCGCATCGCGCACCAATGGTCTTATAAACGCTTGAAACGAACAACGTTAAGGCCGCCGTCGGGTGCCGCCGAACGAACGTCGGTCGTTACCCGCCGCGCATCGCGCACCAATGGTCTTATAAACGCTTGAAACGAACAACGTTAAGGCCGCCGTCGGGTGCCGCCGAACGAACGTCGGTCCTCACCCGCCGCGCATCGCGCACCAATGGTCTTATAAACGCTTGAAACGAACAACGTTAAGGCCGCAGTCGGGTGCCGCCGAACGAACGTCGGTCGTTACCCGCCGCGCATCGCGCACCAATGGTCTTATAAACGCTTGAAACGAACAACGTTAAGGCCGCCGTCGGGTGCCGCCGAACGAACGTCGGTCCTCACCCGCCGCGCATCGCGCACCAATGGTCTTATAAACGCTTGAAGCGAACAACGTTAAGGCCGCCGTCGGGTGCCGCCGAACGAACGTCGGGCCTCACCCGCCGCGCATCGCGCACCAATGGTCTTATAAACGCTTGAAACGAACAACGTTAAGGCCGCCGTCGGGTGCCGCCGAACGAACGTCGGTCGTTACCCGCCGCGCATCGCGCACCAATGGTCTTATAAACGCTTGAAACGAACAACGTTAAGGCCGCCGTCGGGTGCCGCCGAACGAACGTCGGTCGTTACCCGCCGCGCATCGCGCACCAATGGTCTTATAAACGCTTGAAACGAACAACGTTAAGGCCGCCGTCGGGTGCCGCCGAACGAACGTCGGTCGTTACCCGCCGCGCATCGCGCACCAATGGTCTTATAAACGCTTGAAACGAACAACGTTAAGGCCGCCGTCGGGTGCCGCCGAACGAACGTCGGTCGTTACCCGCCGCGCATCGCGCACCAATGGTCTTATAAACGCTTGAAACGAACAACGTTAAGGCCGCCGTCGGGTGCCGCCGAACGAACGTCGGTCCTCACCCGCCGCGCATCGCGCACCAATGGTCTTATAAACGCTTGAAACGAACAACGTTAAGGCCGCCGTCGGGTGCCGCCGAACGAACGTCGGTCGTTACCCGCCGCGCATCGCGCACCAATGGTCTTATAAACGCTTGAAACGAACAACGTTAAGGCCGCCGTCGGGTGCCGCCGAACGAACGTCGGTCGTTACCCGCCGCGCATCGCGCACCAATGGTCTTATAAACGCATGAAACGAACAACGTTAACTCCGCCGTCGGGTGCCGCCGAACGAACGTCGGCAATTACCCGCCGCGCATCGCGCACCAATGGTCTTATAAACGCTTGAAACGAACAACGTTAAGGCCGCAGTCGGGTGCCGCCGAACGAACGTCGGTCGTTACCCGCCGCGCATCGCGCACCAATGGTCTTATAAACGCTTGAAACGAACAACGTTAAGGCCGCCGTCGGGTGCCGCCGAACTAACGTTGGCAATTACCCGCCGCGCATCGCGCACCAATGGTCTTATAAACGCTTGAAACGAACAGCGTTAAGGCCGCAGTCGGGTGCCGCCGAACGAACGTCGGTCGTTACCCGCCGCGCATCGCGCACCAATGGTCTTATAAACGCTTGAAACGAACAACGTTAAGGCCGCCGTCGGGTGCCGCCGAACGAACGTCGGTCCTCACCCGCCGCGCATCGCGCACCAATGGTCTTATAAACGCTTGAAACGAACAACGTTAAGGCCGCCGTCGGGTGCCGCCGAACGAACGTCGGTCCTCACCCGCCGCGCATCGCGCACCAATGGTCTTATAAACGCTTGAAACGAACAACGTTAAGGCCGCCGTCGGGTGCCGCCGAACGAACGTCGGTCGTTACCCGCCGCGCATCGCGCACCAATGGTCTTATAAACGCTTGAAACGAACAACGTTAAGGCCGCCGTCGGGTGCCGCCGAACGAACGTCGGTCGTTACCCGCCGCGCATCGCGCACCAATGGTCTTATAAACGCTTGAAACGAACAACGTTAAGGCCGCCGTCGGGTGCCGCCGAACGAACGTCGGTCGTTACCCGCCGCGCATCGCGCACCAATGGTCTTATAAACGCTTGAAACGAACAACGTTAAGGCCGCCGTCGGGTGCCGCCGAACGAACGTCGGTCGTTACCCGCCGCGCATCGCGCACCAATGGTCTTATAAACGCTTGAAACGAACAACGTTAAGGCCGCCGTCGGGTGCCGCCGAACGAACGTCGGTCCTCACCCGCCGCGCATCGCGCACCAATGGTCTTATAAACGCTTGAAACGAACAACGTTAAGGCCGCAGTCGGGTGCCGCCGAACGAACGTCGGTCGTTACCCGCCGCGCATCGCGCACCAATGGTCTTATAAACGCTTGAAACGAACAACGTTAAGGCCGCCGTCGGGTGCCGCCGAACGAACGTCGGTCCTCACCCGCCGCGCATCGCGCACCAATGGTCTTATAAACGCTTGAAGCGAACAACGTTAAGGCCGCCGTCGGGTGCCGCCGAACGAACGTCGGGCCTCACCCGCCGCGCATCGCGCACCAATGGTCTTATAAACGCTTGAAACGAACAACGTTAAGGCCGCCGTCGGGTGCCGCCGAACGAACGTCGGTCGTTACCCGCCGCGCATCGCGCACCAATGGTCTTATAAACGCTTGAAACGAACAACGTTAAGGCCGCCGTCGGGTGCCGCCGAACGAACGTCGGTCGTTACCCGCCGCGCATCGCGCACCAATGGTCTTATAAACGCTTGAAACGAACAACGTTAAGGCCGCCGTCGGGTGCCGCCGAACGAACGTCGGTCGTTACCCGCCGCGCATCGCGCACCAATGGTCTTATAAACGCTTGAAACGAACAACGTTAAGGCCGCCGTCGGGTGCCGCCGAACGAACGTCGGTCGTTACCCGCCGCGCATCGCGCACCAATGGTCTTATAAACGCTTGAAACGAACAACGTTAAGGCCGCCGTCGGGTGCCGCCGAACGAACGTCGGTCCTCACCCGCCGCGCATCGCGCACCAATGGTCTTATAAACGCTTGAAACGAACAACGTTAAGGCCGCCGTCGGGTGCCGCCGAACGAACGTCGGTCGTTACCCGCCGCGCATCGCGCACCAATGGTCTTATAAACGCTTGAAACGAACAACGTTAAGGCCGCCGTCGGGTGCCGCCGAACGAACGTCGGTCGTTACCCGCCGCGCATCGCGCACCAATGGTCTTATAAACGCTTGAAACGAACAACGTTAAGGCCGCCGTCGGGTGCCGCCGAACGAACGTCGGTCGTTACCCGCCGCGCAACGCGCACCAATGGTCTTATAAACGCTTGAAACGAACAACGTTAAGGCCGCAGTCGGGTGCCGCCGAACGAACGTCGGTCGTTACCCGCCGCGCATCGCGCACCAATGGTCTTATAAACGCTTGAAACGAACAACGTTAAGGCCGCCGTCGGGTGCCGCCGAACGAACGTCGGTCGTTACCCGCCGCGCATCGCGCACCAATGGTCTTATAAACGCTTGAAACGAACAACGTTAAGGCCGCCGTCGGGTGCCGCCGAACGAACGTCGGTCGTTACCCGCCGCGCATCGCGCACCAATGGTCTTATAAACGCTTGAAACGAACAACGTTAAGGCCGCCGTCGGGTGCCGCCGAACGAACGTCGGTCGTTACCCGCCGCGCATCGCGCACCAATGGTCTTATAAACGCTTGAAACGAACAACGTTAAGGCCGCCGTCGGGTGCCGCCGAACGAACGTCGGTCGTTACCCGCCGCGCATCGCGCACCAATGGTCTTATAAACGCTTGAAACGAACAACGTTAAGGCCGCCGTCGGGTGCCGCCGAACGAACGTCGGTCGTTACCCGCCGCGCATCGCGCACCAATGGTCTTATAAACGCTTGAAACGAACAACGTTAAGGCCGCCGTCGGGTGCCGCCGAACGAACGTCGGTCGTTACCCGCCGCGCATCGCGCACCAATGGTCTTATAAACGCTTGAAACGAACAACGTTAAGGCCGCCGTCGGGTGCCGCCGAACGAACGTCGGTCGTTACCCGCCGCGCATCGCGCACCAATGGTCTTATAAACGCTTGAAACGAACAACGTTAAGGCCGCCGTCGGGTGCCGCCGAACGAACGTCGGTCCTCACCCGCCGCGCATCGCGCACCAATGGTCTTATAAACGCTTGAAACGAACAACGTTAAGGCCGCCGTCGGGTGCCGCCGAACGAACGTCGGTCGTTACCCGCCGCGCATCGCGCACCAATGGTCTTATAAACGCTTGAAACGAACAACGTTAAGGCCGCCGTCGGGTGCCGCCGAACGAACGTCGGTCGTTACCCGCCGCGCATCGCGCACCAATGGTCTTATAAACGCTTGAAACGAACAACGTTAAGGCCGCCGTCGGGTGCCGCCGAACGAACGTCGGTCGTTACCCGCCGCGCATCGCGCACCAATGGTCTTATAAACGCTTGAAACGAACAACGTTAAGGCCGCCGTCGGGTGCCGCCGAACGAACGTCGGTCGTTACCCGCCGCGCATCGCGCACCAATGGTCTTATAAACGCTTGAAACGAACAACGTTAAGGCCGCCGTCGGGTGCCGCCGAACGAACGTCGGTCGTTACCCGCCGCGCATCGCGCACCAATGGTCTTATAAACGCTTGAAACGAACAACGTTAAGGCCGCCGTCGGGTGCCGCCGAACGAACGTCGGTCGTTACCCGCCGCGCATCGCGCACCAATGGTCTTATAAACGCTTGAAACGAACAACGTTAAGGCCGCCGTCGGGTGCCGCCGAACGAACGTCGGTCGTTACCCGCCGCGCATCGCGCACCAATGGTCTTATAAACGCTTGAAACGAACAACGTTAAGGCCGCCGTCGGGTGCCGCCGAACGAACGTCGGTCGTTACCCGCCGCGCATCGCGCACCAATGGTCTTATAAACGCTTGAAACGAACAACGTTAAGGCCGCCGTCGGGTGCCGCCGAACGAACGTCGGTCGTTACCCGCCGCGCATCGCGCACCAATGGTCTTATAAACGCTTGAAACGAACAACGTTAAGGCCGCCGTCGGGTGCCGCCGAACGAACGTCGGTCGTTACCCGCCGCGCATCGCGCACCAATGGTCTTATAAACGCTTGAAACGAACAACGTTAAGGCCGCCGTCGGGTGCCGCCGAACGAACGTCGGTCGTTACCCGCCGCGCATCGCGCACCAATGGTCTTATAAACGCTTGAAACGAACAACGTTAAGGCCGCCGTCGGGTGCCGCCGAACGAACGTCGGTCGTTACCCGCCGCGCATCGCGCACCAATGGTCTTATAAACGCTTGAAACGAACAACGTTAAGGCCGCCGTCGGGTGCCGCCGAACGAACGTCGGTCGTTACCCGCCGCGCATCGCGCACCAATGGTCTTATAAACGCTTGAAACGAACAACGTTAAGGCCGCCGTCGGGTGCCGCCGAACGAACGTCGGTCGTTACCCGCCGCGCATCGCGCACCAATGGTCTTATAAACGCTTGAAACGAACAACGTTAAGGCCGCCGTCGGGTGCCGCCGAACGAACGTCGGTCGTTACCCGCCGCGCATCGCGCACCAATGGTCTTATAAACGCTTGAAACGAACAACGTTAAGGCCGCAGTCGGGTGCCGCGGAACGAACGTCGGTCGTTACCCGCCGCGCATCGCGCACCAATGGTCTTATAAACGCTTGAAACGAACAACGTTAAGGCCGCAGTCGGGTGCCGCGGAACGAACGTCCGGTCGTTACCCGCCGCGCATCGCGCACCAATGGTCTTATAAACGCTTGAAACGAACAACGTTAAGGCCGCCGTCGGGTGCCGCCGAACGAACGTCACTCTGAGATAGCGCGTGCATCGCGCACCAATGGTCTTATAAACGCTTGAAACGAACAACGTTAAGGCCGCCGTCGGGTGCCGCCGAACGAACGTCGGTCGTTACCCGCCGCGCATCGCGCACCAATGGTCTTATAAACGCTTGAAACGAACAACGTTAAGGCCGCCGTCGGGTGCCGCCGAACGAACGTTGGCAATTACCCGCCGCGCATCGCGCATCAATGGTCTTATAAACGCTTGAAACGAACAACGTTAAGGCCGCAGTCGGGTGCCGCCGAACGAACGTCGGTCCGTCACCCGCCGCGCATCGCGCACCAATGGTCTTATAAACGCTTGAAACGAACAACGTTAAGGCCGCCGTCGGGTGCCGCCGAACGAACGTCGGTCGTTACCCGCCGCGCATCGCGCACCAATGGTCTTATAAACGCTTGAAACGAACAACGTTAAGGCCGCCGTCGGGTGCCGCCGAACGAACGTCGGTCGTTACCCGCCGCGCAACGCGCACCAATGGTCTTATAAACGCTTGAAACGAACAACGTTAAGGCCGCAGTCGGTGCCGCCGAACGAACGTCGGTCGTTACCCGCCGCGCATCGCGCACCAATGGTCTTATAAACGCTTGAAACGAACAACGTTAAGGCCGCCGTCGGGTGCCGCCGAACGAACGTCGGTCGTTACCCGCCGCGCATCGCGCACCAATGGTCTTATAAACGCTTGAAACGAACAACGTTAAGGCCGCCGTCGGGTGCCGCCGAACGAACGTCGGTCGTTACCCGCCGCGCATCGCGCACCAATGGTCTTATAAACGCTTGAAACGAACAACGTTAAGGCCGCCGTCGGGTGCCGCCGAACGAACGTCGGTCGTTACCCGCCGCGCATCGCGCACCAATGGTCTTATAAACGCTTGAAACGAACAACGTTAAGGCCGCAGTCGGGTGCCGCGGAACGAACGTCGGTCGTTACCCGCCGCGCATCGCGCACCAATGGTCTTATAAACGCTTGAAACGAACAACGTTAAGGCCGCAGTCGGGTGCCGCGGAACGAACGTCGGTCGTTACCCGCCGCGCATCGCGCACCAATGGTCTTATAAACGCTTGAAACGAACAACGTTAAGGCCGCCGTCGGGTGCCGCCGAACGAACGTCGGTCGTTACCCGCCGCGCATCGCGCACCAATGGTCTTATAAACGCTTGAAACGAACAACGTTAAGGCCGCCGTCGGGTGCCGCCGAACGAACGTCGGTCGTTACCCGCCGCGCATCGCGCACCAATGGTCTTATAAACGCTTGAAACGAACAACGTTAAGGCCGCCGTCGGTGCCGCCGAACGAACGTCGGTCAATTACCCGCCGCGCATCGCGCATCAATGGTCTTATAAACGCTTGAAACGAACAAGCGTTAAGGCCGCAGTCGGGTGCCGCCGAACGAACGTCGGTCGTTACCCGCCGCGCATCGCGCACCAATGGTCTTATAAACGCTTGAAACGAACTCTGAGATAGCGCGTGTCGGGTGCCGCCGAACGAACGTCGGTCGTTACCCGCCGCGCATCGCGCACCAATGGTCTTATAAACGCTTGAAACGAACAACGTTAAGGCCGCCGTCGGGTGCCGCCGAACGAACGTCGGTCGTTACCCGCCGCGCATCGCGCACCAATGGTCTTATAAACGCTTGAAACGAACAACGTTAAGGCCGCCGTCGGGTGCCGCCGAACGAACGTCGGTCGTTACCCGCCGCGCATCGCGCACCAATGGTCTTATAAACGCTTGAAACGAACAACGTTAAGGCCGCCGTCGGGTGCCGCCGAACGAACGTCGGTCGTTACCCGCCGCGCATCGCGCACCAATGGTCTTATAAACGCTTGAAACGAACAACGTTAAGGCCGCAGTCGGGTGCCGCCGAACGAACGTCGGTCGTTACCCGCCGCGCATCGCGCACCAATGGTCTTATAAACGCTTGAAACGAACAACGTTAAGGCCGCCGTCGGGTGCCGCCGAACGAACGTCGGTCGTTACCCGCCGCGCATCGCGCACCAATGGTCTTATAAACGCTTGAAACGAACAACGTTAAGGCCGCCGTCGGGTGCCGCCGAACGAACGTCGGTCGTTACCCGCCGCGCATCGCGCACCAATGGTCTTATAAACGCTTGAAACGAACAACGTTAAGGCCGCCGTCGGGTGCCGCCGAACGAACGTCGGTCCTCACCCGCCGCGCATCGCGCACCAATGGTCTTATAAACGCTTGAAACGAACAACGTTAAGGCCGCAGTCGGGTGCCGCCGAACGAACGTCGGTCGTTACCCGCCGCGCATCGCGCACCAATGGTCTTATAAACGCTTGAAACGAACAACGTTAAGGCCGCCGTCGGGTGCCGCCGAACGAACGTCGGTCCTTCACCCGCCGCGCATCGCGCACCAATGGTCTTATAAACGCTTGAAAGCGAACAACGTTAAGGCCGCCGTCGGGTGCCGCCGAACGAACGTCGGGCCGTCACCCGCCGCGCATCGCGCACCAATGGTCTTATAAACGCTTGAAACGAACAACGTTAAGGCCGCCGTCGGGTGCCGCCGAACGAACGTCGGTCGTTACCCCGCCGCGCATCGCGCACCAATGGTCTTATAAACGCTTGAAACGAACAACGTTAAGGCCGCCGTCGGGTGCCGCCGAACGAACGTCGGTCGTTACCCGCCGCGCATCGCGCACCAATGGTCTTATAAACGCTTGAAACGAACAACGTTAAGGCCGCCGTCGGGTGCCGCCGAACGAACGTCGGTCGTTACCCGCCGCGCATCGCGCACCAATGGTCTTATAAACGCTTGAAACGAACAACGTTAAGGCCGCCGTCGGGTGCCGCCGAACGAACGTCGGTCGTTACCCGCCGCGCATCGCGCACCAATGGTCTTATAAACGCTTGAAACGAACAACGTTAAGGCCGCCGTCGGGTGCCGCCGAACGAACGTCGGTCGTTACCCGCCGCGCATCGCGCACCAATGGTCTTATAAACGCTTGAAACGAACAACGTTAAGGCCGCCGTCGGGTGCCGCCGAACGAACGTCGGTCGTTACCCGCCGCGCATCGCGCACCAATGGTCTTATAAACGCTTGAAACGAACAACGTTAAGGCCGCCGTCGGGTGCCGCCGAACGAACGTCGGTCGTTACCCGCCGCGCATCGCGCACCAATGGTCTTATAAACGCTTGAAACGAACAACGTTAAGGCCGCCGTCGGGTGCCGCCGAACGAACGTCGGTCGTTACCCGCCGCGCATCGCGCACCAATGGTCTTATAAACGCTTGAAACGAACAACGTTAAGGCCGCCGTCGGGTGCCGCCGAACGAACGTTCGGCAATTACCCGCCGCGCATCGCGCATCAATGGTCTTATAAACGCTTGAAACGAACAACGTTAAGGCCGCAGTCGGGTGCCGCCGAACGAACGTCGGTCGTTACCCGCCGCGCATCGCGCACCAATGGTCTTATAAACGCTTGAAACGAACAACGTTAAGGCCGCCGTCGGGTGCCGCCGAACGAACGTCGACTCTGAGATAGCGCGT
>CAXAJV010001171.1:0-116000 GCA_963969225.1 Xylocopa violacea
TAACGTAACCTAAACCAACCTAACATCTCCGCGGTAATATTTGACCACATACCTGGTGAGTTGGCCTCTACTTCCCCGTGGGACCTTTATATACATCAATAACGTAATATAACCTTACCTAACCCAACCTAACATCTCGCCGGTAATATTTGACCACATTCCTGGCTTGTTGGCCTCTGTGTCTCCGTGGGACCTTTATATACATCAATAACGTAATATAACGTAACCTAACCCACCCTAACATCTCGGCGGTAATATTTGACATCATTCCTGGCGAGATGGCTTCTACGTCTCCGTTTGACCATCATATACATCAATAACGTAATATAACGTAACCTATCCCAACCTAACATCTCCGCGGTAATATTTGACCACATACCTGGCGAGTCGGCCTCTACGTCTCCGTGGGACCTTCATATACATCAATAACGAAATATAACCTAACCTAACCCAACCTAACATCTCGCCGGTAATATTTGACAACATTCCTTTCGAGTTGGCCTCTAGGTCTCCGTTTGACCTTCATATACATCAATAACGTAATATTACCTAACGTAACCCAACCTATCATCTCGACGGTAATATTTGACAACATTCCTGGCTTGTTGGCCTCTACGTCTGCGTGGGACGTTTATATACTTCAAGAACGTAATATAACCTACCCTAACCCAACCTAACATCTCGGCGGTAATATTTGACAAAATTCCTGGCGAGTTGGCTTCTCCGTCTCCGTGGGACCTTTATATACATCAATAACGTAATATAACCTAACCTAACCCAACCGAACATCTCGGCGGTAATATTTGACAACATACCTTGCGAGTTGGCCTCTACGTCTCCGCGGGATCTTTATATACATCAAGAACGTAATATAACATAACCTAACCCAACCTATCTTATCGGCGGTAATATTTGACAATATTCCTGGCGAGTTGGCTTCTCCGTCTCCGTGGGACCTTTATCTACATCAATAACGTAATATAACCAAACCTAACCCAACATAACTTCTCGGCGGTAATAATTGAAAACATACCTGGCGAGTTGGCCTCTACGTCTCCGTGGGACCTTCATGTACATCAATAACGAAATATAACCTAACCTAACCCAACCTATCATCTCGGCGGTAATATTTGACAACATACCTTGCGAATTGGCCTCTACGTCTCCGTGTGATATTTATATACATCAAGAACGTAATATAACATAACCTAACCCAACCTATCTGCTCTGCGGTAATATTTGACAACATTCCTGGCGAGTTGGCTTGTCCGTCTCCGTGGGACCTTTATATACATCAATAACGTAATATAACCTAACCAAACCCAACCTAGCTTATCGGCGGTAATAATTGAAAACATACCTGGCGAGTTGGCCTCTACGTCTCCGTAGGACCTTTATATACATCAATAACGTAATATAACTTAACCTAACCCAACCTAACATCTCCGCGGTAATATTTGACAACATACCTTGCGAGTTGGCCTCTACGTCTCCGTGGGACCTTCATATACATCAATAACGAAATATAACCTAACCTAACCCAACCTATCATCTCGGCGGTAATATTTGACAACATACCTGGCGAATTGGCCTCTACGTCTCCGTGTGATCTTTATATACATCAAGAACGTAATATAACATAACCTAACCCAACCTACCCTCTCGGCGGTAATATTTGACAACATTCCTGGCGAGTTGGCTTTTCCGTCTCCGTGGGACCTTTATATACATCAATAACGTAATATAACGTAACCTAACCCAAACTATCATCGCGGCGGTAATATTTGACATCACTCCTGGCGAGTTGGCCTCTACATCTCCGTGGGATCTTTATATACATCAATAACGTAATATAACCTAACCTAACCCAACCTAACATCTCGGCGGTAATATTTGACCACATTCCTGTCTTGTTGGCCTCTACGTCTCCGTGGGACCTTCATATACATCAATAACGAAATATAACCTAACCTAACCCAACCTAACATCTCGCCGGTAATATTTGACAACATTCCTTTCGAGTTGGCCTCTAGGTCTCCGTTTGACCTTCATATACATGAATAACGTAATATTACCTAACGTAACCCAACCTATCATCTCGACGGTAGTATTTGACAACATTCCTGGCTTGTTGGCCTCTACGTCTGCGTGGGACCTTTATATACTTCAAGAACGTAATATAACCTAACCCAACCCAACCTAACATCTCGGCGGTAATATTTGAAAACATTCCTGGCGACTTGGCCTCTACGTCCCCGTGGGAGCTTTATATACATCAATAACGTAATATAACCTTACCTAACCCAACCTAACATCTCGCCGGTAATATTTGACCACATTCCTGGCGTGTTGGCCTCTATGTCTCCGTGGGACCTTTATATACATTAATAACGTAATATAGCCTAACCTAACCCAACCTAACATCTCGGCGGTAATATTTGACATCATTCCTGGCGAGATGGCTTCTACGTCTCTGTTTGACCATCATATACATCAATAACGTAATATAACGTAACCTAAACCAACCTAACATCTCCGCGGTAATATTTGACCACATACCTGGTGAGTTGGCCTCTACTTCCCCGTGGGACCTTTATATACATCAATAACGTAATATAACCTTACCTAACCCAACCTAACATCTCGCCGGTAATATTTGACCACATTCCTGGCTTGTTGGCCTCTGTGTCTCCGTGGGACCTTTATATACATCAATAACGTAATATAACGTAACCTAACCCACCCTAACATCTCGGCGGTAATATTTGACATCATTCCTGGCGAGATGGCTTCTACGTCTCCGTTTGACCATCATATACATCAATAACGTAATATAACGTAACCTATCCCAACCTAACATCTCCGCGGTAATATTTGACCACATACCTGGCGAGTCGGCCTCTACGTCTCCGTGGGACCTTCATATACATCAATAACGAAATATAACCTAACCTAACCCAACCTAACATCTCGCCGGTAATATTTGACAACATTCCTTTCGAGTTGGCCTCTAGGTCTCCGTTTGACCTTCATATACATCAATAACGTAATATTACCTAACGTAACCCAACCTATCATCTCGACGGTAATATTTGACAACATTCCTGGCTTGTTGGCCTCTACGTCTGCGTGGGACGTTTATATACTTCAAGAACGTAATATAACCTACCCTAACCCAACCTAACATCTCGGCGGTAATATTTGACAAAATTCCTGGCGAGTTGGCTTCTCCGTCTCCGTGGGACCTTTATATACATCAATAACGTAATATAACCTAACCTAACCCAACCGAACATCTCGGCGGTAATATTTGACAACATACCTTGCGAGTTGGCCTCTACGTCTCCGCGGGATCTTTATATACATCAAGAACGTAATATAACATAACCTAACCCAACCTATCTTATCGGCGGTAATATTTGACAATATTCCTGGCGAGTTGGCTTCTCCGTCTCCGTGGGACCTTTATCTACATCAATAACGTAATATAACCAAACCTAACCCAACATAACTTCTCGGCGGTAATAATTGAAAACATACCTGGCGAGTTGGCCTCTACGTCTCCGTGGGACCTTCATGTACATCAATAACGAAATATAACCTAACCTAACCCAACCTATCATCTCGGCGGTAATATTTGACAACATACCTTGCGAATTGGCCTCTACGTCTCCGTGTGATATTTATATACATCAAGAACGTAATATAACATAACCTAACCCAACCTATCTGCTCTGCGGTAATATTTGACAACATTCCTGGCGAGTTGGCTTGTCCGTCTCCGTGGGACCTTTATATACATCAATAACGTAATATAACCTAACCAAACCCAACCTAGCTTATCGGCGGTAATAATTGAAAACATACCTGGCGAGTTGGCCTCTACGTCTCCGTAGGACCTTTATATACATCAATAACGTAATATAACCTAACCTAACCCAACCTAACGTCTCGGCGGTAATATTTGAAAACATACCTGGCGAGGTGGCCTCTACGTCTCCGTGGGATATTTATATACATCAATAACATAATATAACATAAGCTAACCCAATATAACATTTCGGCGGTAATATTTGACCACATTCCAGGCTTGTTGGACTCTACGTCTCCGTGGGGCCGTCATAGAGAACTATAACGTAATATAACCTAACCTAACCCAACCTAACATCTCGGCGGTAATATTTGAAAACATTCCTGGCGAGTTGGCCTCTACGTCCCCGTGGGAGCTTTATATACATCAATAACGTAATATAACCTTACCTAACCCAACCTAACATCTCGCCGGTAATATTTGACCACATTCCTGGCTTGTTGGCCTCTATGTCTCCGTGGGACCTTTATATACATTAATAACGTAATATAACCT
This sequence comes from Xylocopa violacea, assembly GCA_963969225.1. Classification (NCBI taxonomy): domain Eukaryota; kingdom Metazoa; phylum Arthropoda; class Insecta; order Hymenoptera; family Apidae; genus Xylocopa; species Xylocopa violacea. Next base: position 4,367 of record CAXAJV010001171.1, read on the forward strand.
AACCTAACCCAACCTAACATCTCGGCGGTAATATTTGACATCATTCCTGGCGAGATGGCTTCTACGTCTCTGTTTGACCATCATATACATCAATAACCTAGTATAACGTAACCTAAACCAACCTAACATCTCCGCGGTAATATTTGACCACATACCTGGTGAGTTGGCCTCTACTTTCCCGTGGGACCTTTATATACATCAATAACGTAATATAACCTTACCTAACCCAACCTAACATCTCGCCGGTAATATTTGACCACATTCCTGGCTTGTTGGCCTCTATGTCTCCGTGGGACCTTTATATACATCAATAACGTAATATAGCGTAACCTAACCCACCCTAACATCTCGGCGGTAATATTTGACATCATTCCTGGCGACATGGCTTCTACGTCTCCGTTTGACCATCATATACATCAATAACGTAATATAACTTAACCTAACCCAACCTAACATCTCCGCGGTAATATTTGACCACATACCTGGCGAGTCGGCCTCTACGTCTCCGTGGGACCTTCATATACATCAATAACGAAATATAACCTAACCTAACCCAACCTAACATCTCGCCGGTAATATTTGACAACATTCCTTTCGAGTTGGCCTCTAGGTCTACGTTTGACCTTCATATACATCAATAACGTAATATTACCTAACGTAACCCAACCTATCATCTCGACGGTAATATTTGACAACATTCCTGGCTTGTTGGCCTCTACGTCTGCGTGGGACGTTTATATACTTCAAGAACGTAATATAACCTAACCTAACCCAACCTAACATCTCGGCGGTAATATTTGACAACATTCCTGGCGAGTTGGCTTCTCCGTCTCCGTGGGACCTTTATATACATCAATAACGTAATATAACCTAACCTAACCCAACCGAACATCTCGGCGGTAATATTTGACAACATACCTTGCGAGTTGGCCTCTACGTCTCCGCGGGATCTTTATATACATCAAGAACGTAATATAACATAACCTAACCCAACCTATCTTCTCGGCGGTAATATTTGACAATATTCCTGGCGAGTTGGCTTCTCCGTCTCCGTGGGACCTTTATCTACATCAATAACGTAATATAACCAAACCTAACCCAACATAACTTCTCGGCGGTAATAATTGAAAACATACTTGGCGAGTTGGCCTCTACGTCTCCGTAGGACCCTTATATACATCAATAACGTAATATAACCTAACCTAACCCAACCTAACATCTCGGCGGTAATATTTGACCACATTCCTGGCTTGTTGGCCTCTATGTCTTCGCGGGACATTTATATACATCAATAACGTAATATAACCTAACCTAACCCAACCTTTCATCTCGGCGGTAATATGTGACCACATTCCAGGCTTGTTGGCCTCTATGCCTCCGTGGGACCTTTATATACATCAATAACGTAATATAACCTAACCTAACCCAACATAACATCTCGGCGGTAATATTTGACATCAATCCTGGCGAGTTGGCCTCTACGTCTCCGTGGGACCTTTATATACATCTATAACGTAATATAACCTAACCTAAACCAACCTAACATCTCGGCGATAATATTTGACCACATTCCTGGCTTGTTGGCCTCTACGTCTCCGCGGGACCTTTATATACATCAATAACGTAATATAACGTAACCTAACCCAACCTAAAATCTCGGCGGTAATATTTGACATCATTCCTGGCGAGTTGGCCTCTACGTCTCCGTGGGAACTTTATATACATCAATATCGTCATATAACCTAACCTAACCCAATCTAACATCTCGGCGGTAATATTTGACCACATTCCTGGCGAGTTGGCTTCTCCGTCTCCGTGGGACCTTTACATATATCAATAACGTAATATAACCTAACCTAACCCAACCTAACGTCTCGGCGGTAATATTTGAAAACATACCTGGCGAGGTGGCCTCTACGTCTCCGTGGGATATTTATATACATCAATAACATAATATAACATAAGCTAACCCAATATAACATTTCGGCGGTAATATTTGACCACATTCCTGGCTTGTTGGACTCTACGTCTCCGTGGGGCCGTCATAGAGAACTATAACGTAATATAACCTAACCTAACCCAACCTAACATCTCGGCGGTAATATTTGAAAACATTCCTGGCGAGTTGGCCTCTACGTCCCCGTGGGAGCTTTATATACATCAATAACGTAATATAACCTTACCTAACCCAACCTAACATCTCGCCGGTAATATTTGACCACATTCCTGGCTTGTTGGTCTCTATGTCTCCGTGGGACCTTTATATACATCAATAACGAAATATAACGTAACCTAACCCACCCTAACATCTCGGCGGTAATATTTGACATCATTCCTGGCGAGATGGCTTCTACGTCTCCGTTTGACCATCATATACATCAATAACGTAAAATAACGTAACCTAACCCAACCTAACATCTCCGCGGTAATATTTGACCACATACCTGGCGAGTCGGCCTCTACGTCTCCGTGGGACCTTCATATACATCAATAACGAAATATAACCTAACCTAACCCAACCTAACATCTCGCCGGTAATATTTGACAACATTCCTTTCGAGTTGGCCTCTAGGTCTCCGTTTGACCTTCATATACATCAATAACGTAATATTACCTAACGTAACCCAACCTATCATCTCGACGGTAATATTTGACAACATTCCTGGCTTGTTGGCCTCTACGTCTGCGTGGGACGTTTATATACTTCAAGAACGTAATATAACCGAACCTAACCCAACCTAACACCTCGGCGGTAATATTTGACAACATTCCTGGCGAGTTGGCTTCTCCGTCTCCGTGGGACCTTTATATACATCAATAACGTAATATAACCTAACCTAACCCAACCGAACATCTCGGCGGTAATATTTGATAACATTCCTGGCGAGTTGGCTTCTCCGTCTCCGTGGGACCCTTATATACATCAATAACGAAATATAACCTAACCTAACCCAACCTATCATCTCGGCGGTAATATTTGAAAACATTCCTGGCGAGTTGGCCTCTACGTCCCCGTGGGAGCTTTATATACATCAATAACGTAATATAACCTTACCTAACCCAACCTAACATCTCGCCGGTAATATTTGACCACATTCCTGGCTTGTTGGCCTCTATGTCTCCGTGGGACCTTTATATACATCAATAACGTAATATAACGTAACCTAACCCACCCTAACATCTCGGCGGTAATATTTGACATCATTCCTGGCGAGATGGCTTCTACGTCTCCGTTTGACCATCATATACATCAATAACGTAAAATAACGTAACCTAACCCAACCTAACATCTCCGCGGTAATATTTGACCACATACCTGGCGAGTCGGCCTCTACGTCTCCGTGGGACCTTCATATACATCAATAACGAAATATAACCTAACCTAACCCAACCTAACATCTCGCCGGTAATATTTGACAACATTCCTTTCGAGTTGGCCTCTAGGTCTCCGTTTGACCTTCATATACATCAATAACGTAATATTACCTAACGTAACCCAACCTATCATCTCGACGGTAATATTTGACAACATTCCTGGCTTGTTGGCCTCTACGTCTGCGTGGGACGTTTATATACTTCAAGAACGTAATATAACCGAACCTAACCCAACCTAACACCTCGGCGGTAATATTTGACAACATTCCTGGCGAGTTGGCTTCTCCGTCTCCGTGGGACCTTTATATACATCAATAACGTAATATAACCTAACCTAACCCAACCGAACATCTCGGCGGTAATATTTGATAACATTCCTGGCGAGTTGGCTTCTCCGTCTCCGTGGGACCCTTATATACATCAATAACGAAATATAACCTAACCTAACCCAACCTATCATCTCGGCGGTAATATTTGACAACATACCTTGCGAGTTGGCCTCTACGTCTCCGTAGGGCCTTTATATACATCAATAACGTAATATAACTTAACCTAACCCAACCTATCTGCTCTGCGGTAATATTTGACAACATTCCTGGCGAGTTGGCTTGTCCGTCTCCGTGGGACCTTTATATACATCAATAACGTAATATAACCTAACCAAACCCAACCTAACTTATCGGCGGTAATAATTGAAAACATACCTGGCGAGTTGGCCTCTACGTCTCCGTAGGGCCTTTATATACATCAATAACGTAATATAACTTAACCTAACCCAACCTAACATCTCCGCGGTAATATTTGACAACATACCTTGCGAGTTGGCCTCTACGTCTCCGTGGGACCTTCATATACATCAATAACGTAATATAACCTAACCTAACCCAACCTAACGTCTCGGCGGTAATATTTGAAAACATACCTGGCGAGGTGGCCTCTACGTCTCCGTGGGATATTTATATACATCAATAACGTAATATAACCTTACCTAACCCAACCTAACATCTCGCCGGTAATATTTGACCACATTCCTGGCTTGTTGGCCTCTATGTCTCCGTGGGACCTTTATATACATTAATAACGTAATATAACCTAACCTAACCCAACCTAACATCTCGGCGGTAATATTTGACATCATTCCTGGCGAGATGGCTTCTACGTCTCTGTTTGACCATCATATACATCAATAACGTAATATAACGTAACCTAAACCAACCTAACATCTCCGCGGTAATATTTGACCACATACCTGGTGAGTTGGCCTCTACTTTCCCGTGGGACCTTTATATACATCAATAACGTAATATAACCTTACCTAACCCAACCTAACGTCTCGGCGGTAATATTTGAAAACATACCTGGCGAGGTGGCCTCTACGTCTCCGTGGGATATTTATATACATCAATAACATAATATAACATAAGCTAACCCAATATAACATTTCGGCGGTAATATTTGACCACATTCCTGGCTTGTTGGACTCTACGTCTCCGTGGGGCCGTCATAGAGAACTATAACGTAATATAACCTAACCTAACCCAACCTAACATCTCGGCGGTAATGTTTGAAAACATTCCTGGCGAGTTGGCCTCTACGTCCCCGTGGGAGCTTTATATACATCAATAACGTAATATAACCTTACCTAACCCAACCTAACATCTCGCCGGTAATATTTGACCACATTCCTGGCTTGTTGGCCTCTATGTCTCCGTGGGACCTTTATATACATCAATAACGTAATATAGCGTAACCTAACCCACCCTAACATCTCGGCGGTAATATTTGACATCATTCCTGGCGACATGGCTTCTACGTCTCCGTTTGACCATCATATACATCAATAACGTAATATAACGTAACCTAACCCAACCTAACATCTCCGCGGTAATATTTGACCACATACCTGGCGAGTCGGCCTCTACGTCTCCGTGGGACCTTCATATACATCAATAACGAAATATAACCAAACCTAACCCAACCTAACATCTCGCCGGTAATATTTGACAACATTCCTTTCGAGTTGGCCTCTAGGTCTCCGTTTGACCTTCATATACATCAATAACGTAATATTACCTAACGTAACCCAACCTATCATCTCGACGGTAATATTTGACAACATTCCTGGCTTGTTGGCCTCTACGTCTGCGTGGGACGTTTATATACTTCAAGAACGTAATATAACCTAACCTAACCCAACCTAACATCTCGGCGGTAATATTTGACAACATTCCTGGCGAGTTGGCTTCTCCGTCTCCGTGGGACCTTTATATACATCAATAACGTAATATAACCTAACCTAACCCAACCGAACATCTCGGCGGTAATATTTGACAACATACCTTTCGAGTTGGCCTCTACGTCTCCGCGGGATCTTTATATACATCAAGAACGTAATATAACATAACCTAACCCAACCTATCTTCTCGGCGGTAATATTTGACAATATTCCTGGCGAGTTGGCTTCTCCGTCTCCGTGGGACCTTTATCTACATCAATAACGTAATATAACCAAACCTAACCCAACATAACTTTTCGGCGGTAATAATTGAAAACATACTTGGCGAGTTGGCCTCTACGTCTCCGTAGGACCCTTATATACATCAATAACGTAATATAACCTAACCTAACCCAACCTAACATCTCGGCGGTAATATTTGACCACATTCCTGGCTTGTTGGCCTCTATGTCTTCGCGGGACATTTATATACATCAATAACGTAATATAACCTAACCTAACCCAACCTTTCATCTCGGCGGTAATATGTGACCACATTCCAGGCTTGTTGGACTCTATGCCTCCGTGGGACCTTTATATACATCAATAACGTAATATAACCTAACCTAACCCAACATAACATCTCGGCGGTAATATTTGACATCAATCCTGGCGAGTTGGCCTCTACGTCTCCGTGGGACCTTTATATACATCTATAACGTAATATAACCTAACCTAAACCAACCTAACATCTCGGCGATAATATTTGACCACATTCCTGGCTTGTTGGCCTCTACGTCTCCGCGGGACCTTTATATACATCAATAACGTAATATAACGTAACCTAACCCAACCTAAAATCTCGGCGGTAATATTTGACATCATTCCTGGCGAGTTGGCCTCTACGTCTCCGTGGGACCTTTACATATATCAATAACGTAATATAACCTAACCTAACCCAACCTAACGTCTCGGCGGTAATATTTGAAAACATACCTGGCGATGTGGCCTCTACGTCTCCGTGGGATATTTATATACATCAATAACATAATATAACATAAGCTAACCCAATATAACATTTCGGCGGTAATATTTGAACACATTCCTGGCTTGTTGGACTCTACGTCTCCGTGGGGCCGTCATAGAGAACTATAACGTAATATAACCTAACCTAACCCAACCTAACATCTCGGCGGTAATATTTGAAAACATTCATGGCGAGTTGGCCTCTACGTCCCCGTGGGAGCTTTATATACATCAATAACGTAATATAACCTTACCTAACCCAACCTAACATCTCGCCGGTAATATTTGACCACATTCCTGGCTTGTTGGCCTCTATGTCTCCGTGGGACCTTTATATACATTAATAACGTAATATAACCTAACCTAACCCAACCTAACATCTCGGCGGTAATATTTGACATCATTCCTGGCGAGATGGCTTCTACGTCTCTGTTTGACCATCATATACATCAATAACGTAATATAACGTAACCTAAACCAACCTAACATCTCCGCGGTAATATTTGACCACATACCTGGTGAGTTGGCCTCTACTTTCCCGTGGGACCTTTATATACATCAATAACGTAATATAACCTTACCTAACCCAACCTAACATCTCGCCGGTAATATTTGACCACATTCCTGGCTTGTTGGCCTCTATGTCTCCGTGGGACCTTTATATACATCAATAACGTAATATAGCGTAACCTAACCCACCCTAACATCTCGGCGGTAATATTTGACATCATTCCTGGCGACATGGCTTCTACGTCTCCGTTTGACCATCATATACATCAATAACGTAATATAACGTAACCTAACCCAACCTAACATCTCCGCGGTAATATTTGACCACATACCTGGCGAGTCGGCCTCTACGTCTCCGTGGGACCTTCATATACATCAATAACGAAATATAACCTAACCTAACCCAACCTAACATCTCGCCGGCAATATTTGACAACATTCCTTTCGAGTTGGCCTCTAGGTCTCCGTTTGACCTTCATATACATCAATAACGTAATATTACCTAACGTAACCCAACCTATCATCTCGACGGTAATATTTGACAACATTCCTGGCTTGTTGGCCTCTACGTCTGCGTGGGACGTTTATATACTTCAAGAACGTAATATAACCTAACCTAACCCAACCTAACACCTCGGCGGTAATATTTGACAACATTCCTGGCGAGTTGGCTTCTCCGTCTCCGTGGGACCTTTATATACATCAATAACGTAATATAACCTAACCTAACCCAACCGAACATTTCGGCGGTAATATTTGACAACATACCTTGCGAGTTGGCCTCTACGTCTCCGCGGGATCTTTATATACATCAAGAACGTAATATAACATAACCTAACCCAACCTATCTTCTCGGCGGTAATATTTGACAATATTCCTGGCGAGTTGGCTTCTCCGTCTCCGTGGGACCTTTATCTACATCAATAACTTAATATAACCAAACCTAACCCAACATAACTTCTCGGCGGTAATAATTGAAAACATACTTGGCGAGTTGGCCTCTACGTCTCCGTAGGACCCTTATATACATCAATAACGTAATATAACCTAACCTAACCCAACATAACATCTCGGCGGTAATATTTGACATCAATCCTGGCGAGTTGGCCTCTACGTCTCCGTGGGACCTTTATATACATCTATAACGTAATATAACCTAACCTAAACCAACCTAACATCTCGGCGATAATATTTGACCACATTCCTGGCTTGTTGGCCTCTACGTCTCCGCGGGACCTTTATATACATCAATAACGTAATATAACGTAACCTAACCCAACCTAAAATCTCGGCGGTAATATTTGACATCATTCCTGGCGAGTTGGCCTCTACGTCTCCGTGGGAACTTTATATACATCAATATCGTAATATAACCTAACCTAACCCAACCTATCTTCTCTGCGGTAATATTTGACAACATTCCTGGCGAGTTGGCTTGTCCTTCTCCGTGGGACCCTTATATACATCAATAACGTAATATAACCTAACCAAACCCAACCTAACTTATCGGCGGTAATAATTGAAAGCATACCTGGCGAGTTGGCCTCTACGTCTCCGTAGGACCTTTATATACATCAATAACGTAATATAACCTAACCTAACCCAACCTTTCATCTCGGCGGAAATATTTGACCACATTCCAGGCTTGTTGGCCTCTATGTCTCCGTGGGACCTTTATATACATCTATAACGTAATATAACCTAACCTAACCCAACCTAAAATCTCGGCGGTAATATTTGACATCATTCCTGGCGAGTTGGCCTCTACGTCTCCGTGGGAGCTTTATATAGATCAATAACGTAATATAACGTAACCTAACCCACCCTAACATCTCGGCTGTAATATTTGACATCATTCCTGGCGAGATGGCTTCTACGTCTCCGTTTGACCATCATATACATCAATAACGTAATATAACGTAACCTAACCCAACCTAACATCTCCGCGGTAATATTTGACCACATACATGGCGAGTCGGCCTCTACGTCTCCGTGGGACCTTCATATACATCAATAACGAAATATAACCTAACCTAACCCAACCTAACATCTCGCCGGTAATATTTGACAACATTCCTTTCGAGTTGGCCTCTAGGTCTCCGTTTGACCTTCATATACATCAATAACGTAATATTACCTAACGTAACCCAACCTATCATCTCGACGGTAATATTTGACAACATTCCTGGCTTGTTGGCCTCTACGTCTGCGTGGGACGTTTATATACTTCAAGAACGTAATATAACCTAACCTAACCCAACCTAACACCTCGGCGGTAATATTTGACAACATTCCTGGCGAGTTGGCTTCTCCGTCTCCGTGGGACCTTTATATACATCAATAACGTAATATAACCTAACCTAACCCAACCGAACATTTCGGCGGTAATATTTGACAACATACCTTGCGAGTTGGCCTCTACGTCTCCGCGGGATCTTTATATACATCAAGAACGTAATATAACATAACCTAACCCAACCTATCTTCTCGGCGGTAATATTTGACAATATTCCTGGCGAGTTGGCTTCTCCGTCTCCGTGGGACCTTTATCTACATCAATAACTTAATATAACCAAACCTAACCCAACATAACTTCTCGGCGGTAATAATTGAAAACATACTTGGCGAGTTGGCCTCTACGTCTCCGTAGGACCCTTATATACATCAATAACGTAATATAACCTAACCTAACCCAACATAACATCTCGGCGGTAATATTTGACATCAATCCTGGCGAGTTGGCCTCTACGTCTCCGTGGGACCTTTATATACATCTATAACGTAATATAACCTAACCTAAACCAACCTAACATCTCGGCGATAATATTTGACCACATTCCTGGCTTGTTGGCCTCTACGTCTCCGCGGGACCTTTATATACATCAATAACGTAATATAACGTAACCTAACCCAACCTAAAACCTCGGCGGTAATATTTGACATCATTCCTGGCGAGTTGGCCTCTACGTCTCCGTGGGAACTTTATATACATCAATATCGTAATATAACCTAACCTAACCCAACCTATCTTCTCTGCGGTAATATTTGACAACATTCCTGGCGAGTTGGCTTGTCCTTCTCCGTGGGACCCTTATATACATCAATAACGTAATATAACCTAACCAAACCCAACCTAACTTATCGGCGGTAATAATTGAAAGCATACCTGGCGAGTTGGCCTCTACGTCTCCGTAGGACCTTTATATACATCAATAACGTAATATAACCTAACCTAACCCAACCTTTCATCTCGGCGGAAATATTTGACCACATTCCAGGCTTGTTGGCCTCTATGTCTCCGTGGGACCTTTATATACATCTATAACGTAATATAACCTAACCTAACCCAACCTAAAATCTCGGCGGTAATATTTGACATCATTCCTGGCGAGTTGGCCTCTACGTCTCCGTGGGAGCTTTATATAGATCAATAACGTAATATAACGTAACCTAACCCACCCTAACATCTCGGCTGTAATATTTGACATCATTCCTGGCGAGATGGCTTCTACGTCTCCGTTTGACCATCATATACATCAATAACGTAATATAACGTAACCTAACCCAACCTAACATCTCCGCGGTAATATTTGACCACATACATGGCGAGTCGGCCTCTACGTCTCCGTGGGACCTTCATATACATCAATAACGAAATATAACCTAACCTAACCCAACCTAACATCTCGCCGGTAATATTTGACAACATTCCTTTCGAGTTGGCCTCTAGGTCTCCGTTTGACCTTCATATACATCAATAACGTAATATTACCTAACGTAACCCAACCTATCATCTCGACGGTAATATTTGACAACATTCCTGGCTTGTTGGCCTCTACGTCTGCGTGGGACGTTTATATACTTCAAGAACGTAATATAACCTAACCTAACCCAACCTAACATCTCTGCGGTAATATTTGACAACATTCCTGGCGAGTTGGCTTCTCCGTCTCCGTGGGACCTTTATATACATCAATAACGTAATATAACCTAACCTAACCCAACCGAACATCTCGGCGGTAATATTTGACAACATACCTTGCGAGTTGGCCTCTACGTCTCCGCGGGATCTTTATATACATCAAGAACGTAATATAACATAACCTAACCCAACCTATCTTCTCGGCGGTAATATTTGACAATATTCCTGGCGAGTTGGCTTCTCCGTCTCCGTGGGACCTTTATCTACATCAATAACGTAATATAACCAAACCTAACCCAACATAACTTCTCGGCGGTAATAATTGAAAACATACTTGGCGAGTTGGCCTCTACGTCTCCGTAGGACCATTATATACATCAATAACGTAATATAACCTAACCTAACCCAACCTAACATCTCGGCGGTAATATTTGACCACATTCCTGGCTTGTTGGCCTCTATGTCTTCGCGGGACATTTATATACATCAATAACGTAATATAACCTAACCTAACCCAACCTTTTATCTCGGCGGTAATATGTGACCACATTCCAGGCTTGTTGGCCTCTATGCCTCCGTGGGACCTTTATATACATCAATAACGTAATATAACCTAACCTAAACCAACCTAACATCTCGGCGATAATATTTGACCACATTCCTGGCTTGTTGGCCTCTACGTCTCCGCGGGACCTTTATATACATCAATAACGTAATATAACGTAACCTAACCCAACCTAAAATCTCGGCGGTAATATTTGACATCATTCCTGGCGAGTTGGCCTCTACGTCTCCGTGGGAACTTTATATACATCAATAACGTAATATAACCTAACCTAACCCAACCGAACATCTCGGCGGTAATATTTGACAACATACCTTGCGAGTTGGCCTCTACGTCTCCGCGGGATCTTTATATACATCAAGAACGTAATATAACATAACCTAACCCAACCTATCTTCTCGGCGGTAATATTTGACAATATTCCTGGCGAGTTGGCTTCTCCGTCTCCGTGGGACCTTTATCTACATCAATAACGTAATATAACCAAACCTAACCCAACATAACTTCTCGGCGGTAATAATTGAAAACATACTTGGCGAGTTGGCCTCTACGTCTCCGTAGGACCATTATATACATCAATAACGTAATATAACATAACCTAACCCAACCTAACATCTCGGCGGTAATATTTGACCACATTCCTGGCTTGTTGGCCTCTATGTCTTCGCGGGACATTTATATACATCAATAACGTAATATAACCTAACCTAACCCAACCTTTGATCTCGGCGGTAATATGTGACCACATTCCAGGCTTGTTGGCCTCTATGCCTCCGTGGGACCTTTATATACATCAATAACGTAATATAACCTAACCTAAACCAACCTAACATCTCGGCGATAATATTTGACCACATTCCTGGCTTGTTGGCCTCTACGTCTCCGCGGGACCTTTATATACATCAATAACGTAATATAACGTAACCTAACCCAACCTAAAATCTCGGCGGTAATATTTGACATCATTCCTGGCGAGTTGGCCTCTACGTCTCCGTGGGAACTTTATATACATCAATATCGTAATATAACCTAACCTAACCCAACCTATCTTCTCTGCGGTAATATTTGACAACATTCCTGGCGAGTTGGCTTGTCCTTCTCCGTGGGACCTTTATATACATCAATAACGTAATATAACATAACCAAACCCAACCTAACTTATCGGCGGTAATAATTGAAAACATACCTGGCGAGTTGGCCTCTACGTCTCCGTAGGACCTTTATATACATCAATAACGTAATATAACCTAACCTAACCCAACCTTTCATCTCGGCGGTAATATTTGACCACATTCCAGGCTTGTTGGCCTCTATGTCTCCGTGGGACCTTTATATACATCAATAACGTAATATAACCTAACCTAACCCAACCTAAAATCTCGGCGGTAATATTTGACATCATTCCTGGCGAGTTGGCCTCTACGTCTCCGTGGGAGCTTTATATAGATCAATAACGTAATATAACGTAACCTAACCCACCCTAACATCTCGGCGGTAATATTTGACATCATTCCTGGCGAGATGGCTTCTACGTCTCCGTTTGACCATCATATACATCAATAACGTAATATAACGTAACCTAACCCAACCTAACATCTCCGCGGTAATATTTGACCACATACCTGGCGAGTCGGCCTCTACGTCTCCGTGGGACCTTCATATACATCAATAACGAAATATAAACTAACCTAACCCAACCTAACATCTCGCCGGTAATATTTGACAACATTCCTTTCGAGTTGGCCTCTAGGTCTCCGTTTGACCTTCATATACATCAATAACGTAATATTACCTAACGTAACCCAACCTATCATCTCGACGGTAATATTTGACAACATTCCTGGCTTGTTGGCCTCTACGTCTGCGTGGGACGTTTACATACTTCAAGAACGTAATATAACCTAACCTAACCCAACCTAACATCTCTGCGGTAATATTTGACAACATTCCTGGCGAGTTGGCTTCTCCGTCTCCGTGGGACCTTTATATACATCAATAACGTAATATAACATAACCAAACCCAACCTAACTTATCGGCGGTAATAATTGAAAACATACCTGGCGAGTTGGCCTCTACGTCTCCGTAGGACCTTTATATACATCAATAACGTAATATAACCTAACCTAACCCAACCTTTCATCTCGGCGGTAATATTTGACCACATTCCAGGCTTGTTGGCCTCTATGTCTCCGTGGGACCTTTATATACATCAATAACGTAATATAACCTAACCTAACCCAACCTAAAATCTCGGCGGTAATATTTGACATCATTCCTGGCGAGTTGGCCTCTACGTCTCCGTGGGAGCTTTATATAGATCAATAACGTAATATAACGTAACCTAACCCACCCTAACATCTCGGCGGTAATATTTGACATCATTCCTGGCGAGATGGCTTCTACGTCTCCGTTTGACCATCATATACATCAATAACGTAATATAACGTAACCTAACCCAACCTAACATCTCCGCGGTAATATTTGACCACATACCTGGCGAGTCGGCCTCTACGTCTCCGTGGGACCTTCATATACATCAATAACGAAATATAAACTAACCTAACCCAACCTAACATCTCGCCGGTAATATTTGACAACATTCCTTTCGAGTTGGCCTCTAGGTCTCCGTTTGACCTTCATATACATCAATAACGTAATATTACCTAACGTAACCCAACCTATCATCTCGACGGTAATATTTGACAACATTCCTGGCTTGTTGGCCTCTACGTCTGCGTGGGACGTTTACATACTTCAAGAACGTAATATAACCTAACCTAACCCAACCTAACATCTCTGCGGTAATATTTGACAACATTCCTGGCGAGTTGGCTTCTCCGTCTCCGTGGGACCTTTATATACATCAATAACGTAATATAACCTAACCTAACCCAACCGAACATCTCGGCGGTAATATTTGACAACATACCTTGCGAGTTGGCCTCTACGTCTCCGCGGGATCTTTATATACATCAAGAACGTAATATAACATAACCTAACCCAACCTATCTTCTCGGCGGTAATATTTGACAATATTCCTGGCGAGTTGGCTTCTCCGTCTCCGTGGGACCTTTATCTACATCAATAACGTAATATAACCAAACCTAACCCAACATAACTTCTCGGCGGTAATAATTGAAAACATACTTGGCGAATTGGCCTCTACGTCTCCGTAGGACCCTTATATACATCAATAACGTAATATAACCTAACCTAACCCAACCTAACATCTCGGCGGTAATATTTGACCACATTCCTGGCTTGTTGGCCTCTATGTCTTCGCGGGACCTTTATATACATCAATAACGTAATATAACCTAACCTAACCCAACCTTTCATCTCGGCGGTAATATGTGACCACATTCCAGGCTTGTTGGCCTCTATGCCTCCGTGGGACCTTTATATACATCAATAACGTAATATAACCTAACCTAACCCAACATAACATCTCGGCGGTAATATTTGACATCAATCCTGGCGAGTTGGCCTCTACGTCTCCGTGGGACCTTTATATACATCTATAACGTAATATAACCTAACCTAAACCAACCTAACATCTCGGCGATAATATTTGACCACATTCCTGGCTTGTTGGCCTCTACGTCTCAGCGGGACCTTTATATACATCAATAACGTAATATAACGTAACCTAACCCAACCTAAAATCTCGGCTGTAATATTTGACATCATTCCTGGCGAGTTGGCCTCTACGTCTCCGTGGGAACTTTATATACATCAATATCGTAATATAACCTAACCTAACCCAACCTAACATCTCCGCGGTAATATTTGACCACATACCTGGCGAGTTGGCCTCTACGTCTCCGTGGGACCTTCATATACATCAATAACGAAATATGACCTAACCTAACCCAACCTATCTTCTCTGCGGTAATATTTGACAACATTCCTGGCGAGTTGGCTTGTCCTTCTCCGTGGGACCTTTATATACATCAATAACGTAATATAACCTAACCAAACCCAACCTAACTTATCGGCGGTAATAATTGAAAACATACCTGGCGAGTTGGCCTCTACGTCTCCGTAGGACCTTTATATACATCAATAACGTAATATAACCTAACCTAACCCAACCTTTCATCTCGGCGGTAATATTTGACCACATTCCAGGCTTGTTGGCCTCTATGTCTCCGTGGGACCTTTATATACATCAATAACGTAATATAACCTAACCTAACCCAACCTAAAATCTCGGCGGTAATATTTGACATCATTCCTGGCGAGTTGGCCTCTACGTCCCCGTGTCACCTTTATATACATCAATAACGTAATATAACCTAACCTAACCCAACCTAACATCTCGGCGGTAATATTTGACCACATTCCTGTCTTGTTGGCCTCTACGTCTCCGTGGGACCTTCATATACATCAGTAACGAACTATAACCTAACCTAACCCAACCTAACATCTCGCCGGTAATATTTGACAACATTCCTTTCGAGTTGGCCTCTAGGTCTCCGTTTGACCTTCATATACATGAATAACGTAATATTACCTAACGTAACCCAACCTATCATCTCGACGGTAGTATTTGACAACATTCCTGGCTTGTTGGCCTCTACGTCTGCGTGGGACCTTTATATACTTCAAGAACGTAATATAACCTAACCTAACCCAACCTAACATCTCGGCGGTAATATTTGACAACATTCCTGGCGAGTTGGCTTCTCCGTCTCCGTGGGACGCTTATATACATCAATAACGTAATATAACCTGACCTAACCCAACCCAACATCTCGGCGGTAATATTTGACCACCTTCCTGGCTTGTTGGACTCTATGTCTCCGTGGGACCTTTATATACATCAATAACGTAATATAACCTAACCTAACCCAACCTAACATCTCGGCGGTAATATTTGACATCATTCCTGGCGAGTTGGCTTCTACGTCTCCGTTTGACCATCATATACATCAATAACGTAATATAACGTAACCTAACCCAACCTAACATCTCCGCGGTAATATTTGACCACATACCTGGCGAGTCGGCCTCTACGTCTCCGTGGGACCTTCATATACATCAATAACGAAATATAAACTAACCTAACCCAACCTAACATCTCGCCGGTAATATTTGACAACATTCCTTTCGAGTTGGCCTCTAGGTCTCCGTTTGACCTTCATATACATCAATAACGTAATATTACCTAACGTAACCCAACCTATCATCTCGACGGTAATATTTGACAACATTCCTGGCTTGTTGGCCTCTACGTCTGCGTGGGACGTTTACATACTTCAAGAACGTAATATAACCTAACCTAACCCAACCTAACATCTCTGCGTTAATATTTGACAACATTCCTGGCGAGTTGGCTTCTCCGTCTCCGTGGGACCTTTATATACATCAATAACGTAATATAACCTAACCTAACCCAACCGAACATCTCGGCGGTAATATTTGACAACATACCTTGCGAGTTGGCCTCTACGTCTCCGCGGGATCTTTATATACATCAAGAACGTAATATAACATAACCTAACCCAACCTATCTTCTCGGCGGTAATATTTGACAATATTCCTGGCGAGTTGGCTTCTCCGTCTCCGTGGGACCTTTATCTACATCAATAACGTAATATAACCAAACCTAACCCAACATAACTTCTCGGCGGTAATAATTGAAAACATACTTGGCGAATTGGCCTCTACGTCTCCGTAGGACCCTTATATACATCAATAACGTAATATAACCTAACCTAACCCAACCTAACATCTCGGCGGTAATATTTGACCACATTCCTGGCTTGTTGGCCTCTATGTCTTCGCGGGACCTTTATATACATCAATAACGTAATATAACCTAACCTAACCCAACCTTTCATCTCGGCGGTAATATGTGACCACATTCCAGGCTTGTTGGCCTCTATGCCTCCGTGGGACCTTTATATACATCAATAACGTAATATAACCTAACCTAACCCAACATAACATCTCGGCGGTAATATTTGACATCAATCCTGGCGAGTTGGCCTCTACGTCTCCGTGGGACCTTTATATACATCTATAACGTAATATAACCTAACCTAAACCAACCTAACATCTCGGCGATAATATTTGACCACATTCCTGGCTTGTTGGCCTCTACGTCTCCGCGGGACCTTTATATACATCAATAACGTAATATAACGTAACCTAACCCAACCTAAAATCTCGGCTGTAATATTTGACATCATTCCTGGCGAGTTGGCCTCTACGTCTCCGTGGGAACTTTATATACATCAATATCGTAATATAACCTAACCTAACCCAACCTAACATCTCCGCGGTAATATTTGACCACATACCTGGCGAGTTGGCCTCTACGTCTCCGTGGGACCTTCATATACATCAATAACGAAATATGACCTAACCTAACCCAACCTATCTTCTCTGCGGTAATATTTGACAACATTCCTGGCGAGTTGGCTTGTCCTTCTCCGTGGGACCTTTATATACATCAATAACGTAATATAACCTAACCAAACCCAACCTAACTTATCGGCGGTAATAATTGAAAACATACCTGGCGAGTTGGCCTCTAGGTCTCCGTTTGACCTTCATATACATCAATAACGTAATATTACCTAACGTAACCCAACCTATCATCTCGACGGTAATATTTGACAACATTCCTGGCTTGTTGGCCTCTACGTCTGCGTGGGACGTTTATATACTTCAAGAACGTAATATAACCTAACCTAACCCAACCTAACATCTCGGCGGTAATATTTGACAACATTCCTGGCGAGTTGGCTTCTCCGTCTCCGTGGGACCTTTATATACATCAATAACGTAATATAACCTAACCTAACCCAACCGAACATCTCGGCGGTAATATTTGACCACATTCCTGTCTTGTTGGCCTCTACGTCTCCGTGGGACCTTCATATACATCAGTAACGAACTATAACCTAACCTAACCCAACCTAACATCTCGCCGGTAATATTTGACAACATTCCTTTCGAGTTGGCCTCTAGGTCTCCGTTTGACCTTCATATACATGAATAACGTAATATTACCTAACGTAACCCAACCTATCATCTCGACGGTAGTATTTGACAACATTCCTGGCTTGTTGGCCTCTACGTCTGCGTGGGACCTTTATATACTTCAAGAACGTAATATAACCTAACCTAACCCAACCTAACATCTCGGCGGTAATATTTGACAACATTCCTGGCGAGTTGGCTTCTCCGTCTCCGTGGGACGCTTATATACATCAATAACGTAATATAACCTGACCTAACCCAACCCAACATCTCGGCGGTAATATTTGACCACCTTCCTGGCTTGTTGGACTCTATGTCTCCGTGGGACCTTTATATACATCAATAACGTAATATAACCTAACCTAACCCAACCTAACATCTCGGCGGTAATATTTGACATCATTCCTGGCGAGTTGGCTTCTACGTCTCCGTTTGACCATCATATACATCAATAACGTAATATAACGTAACCTAACCCAACCTAACATCACCGCGGTAATATTTGACAACATACCTGGCGAGTTGGCCTCTACGTCTCCGTGGGACCTTCATATACATCAATAACGAAATATAACCTAACCTAACCCAACCTATCATCTCGGCGGTAATATTTGACATCATACCTGGCGAGTTGGCCTCTACGTCTCCGTGTGATCTTTATATACATCAAGAACGTAATATAACTTAACCTAACCCAACCTAACATCTCCGCGGTAATATTTGACAACATACCTTGCGAGTTGGCCTCTACGTCTCCGTGGGACCTTCATATACATCAATAACGAAATATAACCTAACCTAACCCAACCTATCATCTCGGCGGTAATATTTGAAAACATACCTGGCGAGGTGGCCTCTACGTCTCCGTGGGATATTTATATACATCAATAACATAATATAACATAAGCTAACCCAATATAACATCTCGGCGGTAATATTTGACCACATTCCTGGCTTGTTGGACTCTACGTCTCCGTGGGGCCGTCATAGAGAACTATAACGTAATATAACCTAACCTAACCCAACCTAACATCTCGGCGGTAATATTTGAAAACATTCCTGGCGAGTTGGCCTCTACGTCCCCGTGGGAGCTTTATATACATCAATAACGTAATATAACCTTACCTAACCCAACCTAACATCTCGCCGGTAATATTTGACCACATTCCTGGCTTGTTGGCCTCTATGTCTCCGCGGGAACTTTATATACATCAATATCGTAATATAACCTAACCTAACCCAACCTAACATCTCCGCGGTAATATTTGACCACATACCTGGCGAGTTGGCCTCTACGTCTCCGTGGGATCTTCATATACATCAATAACGAAATATAACCTTACCTAACAAAACCTAAAATCTCGGCGGTAATATTTGACATGATTCCTGGCGAGTTGGCCTCTACGTCTCCGTGGGAACTTTATATACATCAATATCGTAATATAACCTAACCTAACCCAACCTAACATCTCCGCGGTAATATTTGACCACATAACTGGCGAGTTGGCCTCTACGTCTCCGTGGGACCTTCATGTACATCAATAACGAAATATAACCTAACCTAACCCAACCTATCATCTCGGCGGTAATATTTGACAACATACCTGGCGAATTGGCCTCTACGTCTCCGTGTGATATTTATATACATCAAGAACGTAATATAACATAACCTAAACCAACCTATCTGCTCTGCGGTAATATTTGACAACATTCCTAGCGAGTTGGCTTGTCCGTCTCCGTGGGACCTTTATATACATCAATAACGTAATATAACCTAACCAAACCCAACCTAACTTATCGGCGGTAATAATTGAAAACATACCTGGCGAGTTGGCCTCTACGTCTCCGTAGGACCTTTATATACATCAATAACGTAATATAACCTAACCTAACCCAACCTAACATCTCGGCGATAATATTTGACCACATTCCTGGCTTGTTGGCCTCTATGTCTTCGCGGGACATTTATATACATCAATAACGTAATATAACCTAACCTAACCCAACCTTTTATCTCGGCGGTAATATGTGACCACATTCCAGGCTTGTTGGCCTCTATGCCTCCGTGGGACCTTTATATACATCAATAACGTAATATAACCTAACCTAAACCAACCTAACATCTCGGCGATAATATTTGACCACATTCCTGGCTTGTTGGCCTCTACGTCTCCGCGGGACCTTTATATACATCAATAACGTAATATAACGTAACCTAACCCAACCTAAAATCTCGGCGGTAATATTTGACATCATTCCTGGCGAGTTGGCCTCTACGTCTCCGTGGGAACTTTATATACATCAATAACGTAATATAACCTAACCTAACCCAACCGAACATCTCGGGGTAATATTTGACAACATACCTTGCGAGTTGGCCTCTACGTCTCCGCGGGATCTTTATATACATCAAGAACGTAATATAACATAACCTAACCCAACCTATCTTCTCGGCGGTAATATTTGACAATATTCCTGGCGAGTTGGCTTCTCCGTCTCCGTGGGACCTTTATCTACATCAATAACGTAATATAACCAAACCTAACCCAACATAACTTCTCGGCGGTAATAATTGAAAACATACTTGGCGAGTTGGCCTCTACGTCTCCGTAGGACCATTATATACATCAATAACGTAATATAACCTAACCTAACCCAACCTTTTATCTCGGCGGTAATATTTGACCACATTCCTGGCTTGTTGGCCTCTATGTCTTCGCGGGACATTTATATACATCAATAACGTAATATAACCTAACCTAACCCAACCTTTGATCTCGGCGGTAATATGTGACCACATTCCAGGCTTGTTGGCCTCTATGCCTCCGTGGGACCTTTATATACATCAATAACGTAATATAACCTAACCTAAACCAACCTAACATCTCGGCGATAATATTTGACCACATTCCTGGCTTGTTGGCCTCTACGTCTCCGCGGGACCTTTATATACATCAATAACGTAATATAACGTAACCTAACCCAACCTAAGATCTCGGCGGTAATATTTGACATCATTCCTGGCGAGTTGGCCTCTACGTCTCCGTGGGAACTTTATATACATCAATATCGTAATATAACCTAACCTAACCCAACCTATCTTCTCTGCGGTAATATTTGACAACATTCCTGGCGAGTTGGCTTGTCCTTCTCCGTGGGACCTTTATATACATCAATAACGTAATATAACCTAACCAAACCCAACCTAACTTATCGGCGGTAATAATTGAAAACATACCTGGCGAGTTGGCCTCTACGTCTCCGTAGGACCTTTATATACATCAATAACGAAATATAAACTAACCTAACCCAACCTAACATCTCGCCGGTAATATTTGACAACATTCCTTTCGAGTTGGCCTCTAGGTCTCCGTTTGACCTTCATATACATCAATAACGTAATATTACCTAACGTAACCCAACCTATCATCTCGACGGTAATATTTGACAACATTCCTGGCTTGTTGGCCTCTACGTCTGCGTGGGACGTTTACATACTTCAAGAACGTAATATAACCTAACCTAACCCAACCTAACATCTCTGCGGTAATATTTGACAACATTCCTGGCGAGTTGGCTTCTCCGTCTCCGTGGGACCTTTATATACATCAATAACGTAATATAACCTAACCTAACCCAACCGAACATCTCGGCGGTAATATTTGACAACATACCTTGCGAGTTGGCCTCTACGTCTCCGCGGGATCTTTATATACATCAAGAACGTAATATAACATAACCTAACCCAACCTATCTTCTCGGCGGTAATATTTGACAATATTCCTGGCGAGTTGGCTTCTCCGTCTCCGTGGGACCTTTATCTACATCAATAACGTAATATAACCAAACCTAACCCAACATAACTTCTCGGCGGTAATAATTGAAAACATACTTGGCGAATTGGCCTCTACGTCTCCGTAGGACCCTTATATACATCAATAACGTAATATAACCTAACCTAACCCAACCTAACATCTCGGCGGTAATATTTGACCACATTCCTGGCTTGTTGGCCTCTATGTCTTCGCGGGACCTTTATATACATCAATAACGTAATATAACCTAACCTAACCCAACCTTTCATCTCGGCGGTAATATGTGACCACATTCCAGGCTTGTTGGCCTCTATGCCTCCGTGGGACCTTTATATACATCAATAACGTAATATAACCTAACCTAACCCAACATAACATCTCGGCGGTAATATTTGACATCAATCCTGGCGAGTTGGCCTCTACGTCTCCGTGGGACCTTTATATACATCTATAACGTAATATAACCTAACCTAAACCAACCTAACATCTCGGCGATAATATTTGACCACATTCCTGGCTTGTTGGCCTCTACGTCTCCGCGGGACCTTTATATACATCAATAACGTAATATAACGTAACCTAACCCAACCTAAAATCTCGGCTGTAATATTTGACATCATTCCTGGCGAGTTGGCCTCTACGTCTCCGTGGGAACTTTATATACATCAATATCGTAATATAACCTAACCTAACCCAACCTAACATCTCCGCGGTAATATTTGACCACATACCTGGCGAGTTGGCCTCTACGTCTCCGTGGGACCTTCATATACATCAATAACGAAATATGACCTAACCTAACCCAACCTATCTTCTCTGCGGTAATATTTGACAACATTCCTGGCGAGTTGGCTTGTCCTTCTCCGTGGGACCTTTATATACATCAATAACGTAATATAACCTAACCAAACCCAACCTAACTTATCGGCGGTAATAATTGAAAACATACCTGGCGAGTTGGCCTCTACGTCTCCGTAGGACCTTTATATACATCAATAACGTAATATAACCTAACCTAACCCAACCTTTCATCTCGGCGGTAATATTTGACCACATTCCAGGCTTGTTGGCCTCTATGTCTCCGTGGGACCTTTATATACATCAATAACGTAATATAACCTAACCTAACCCAACCTAAAATCTCGGCGGTAATATTTGACATCATTCCTGGCGAGATGGCCTCTACGTCCCCGTGTCACCTTTATATACATCAATAACGTAATATAACCTAACCTAACCCAACCTAACATCTCGGCGGTAATATTTGACCACATTCCTGTCTTGTTGGCCTCTACGTCTCCGTGGGACCTTCATATACATCAGTAACGAACTATAACCTAACCTAACCCAACCTAACATCTCGCCGGTAATATTTGACAACATTCCTTTCGAGTTGGCCTCTAGGTCTCCGTTTGACCTTCATATACATGAATAACGTAATATTACCTAACGTAACCCAACCTATCATCTCGACGGTAGTATTTGACAACATTCCTGGCTTGTTGGCCTCTACGTCTGCGTGGGACCTTTATATACTTCAAGAACGTAATATAACCTAACCTAACCCAACCTAACATCTCGGCGGTAATATTTGACAACATTCCTGGCGAGTTGGCTTCTCCGTCTCCGTGGGACGCTTATATACATCAATAACGTAATATAACCTGACCTAACCCAACCCAACATCTCGGCGGTAATAGTTGACCACCTTCCTGGCTTGTTGGACTCTATGTCTCCGTGGGACCTTTATATACATCAATAACGTAATATAACCTAACCTAACCCAACCTAACATCTCGGCGGTAATATTTGACATCATTCCTGGCGAGTTGGCCTCTACGTCTCCGTTTGACCATCATATACATCAATAACGTAATATAACGTAACCTAACCCAACCTAACATCACCGCGGTAATATTTGACAACATACCTGCCGAGTTGGCCTCTACGTCTCCGTGGGACCTTCATATACATCAATAACGAAATATAACCTAACCTAACCCAACCTATCATCTCGGCGGTAATATTTGACATCATACCTGGCGAGTTGGCCTCTACGTCTCCGTGTGATCTTTATATACATCAAGAACGTAATATAACTTAACCTAACCCAACCTAACATCTCCGCGGTAATATTTGACAACATACCTTGCGAGTTGGCCTCTACGTCTCCGTGGGACCTTCATATACATCAATAACCAAATATAACCTAACCTAACCCAACCTATCATCTCGGCGGTAATATTTGAAAACATACCTGGCGAGGTGGCCTCTACGTCTCCGTGGGATATTTATATACATCAATAACATAATATAACATAAGCTAACCCAATATAACATCTCGGCGGTAATATTTGACCACATTCCTGGCTTGTTGGACTCTACGTCTCCGTGGGGCCGTCATAGAGAACTATAACGTAATATAACCTAACCTAACCCAACCTAACATCTCGGCGGTAATATTTGAAAACATTCCTGGCGAGTTGGCCTCTACGTCCCCGTGGGAGCTTTATATACATCAATAACGTAATATAACCTTACCTAACCCAACCTAACATCTCGCCGGTAATATTTGACCACATTCCTGGCTTGTTGGCCTCTATGTCTCCGTTCGACCTTTATATACATTAATAACGTAATATATCCTAACCTAACCCAACCTAACATCTCGGCGGTAATATTTGACATCATTCCTGGCGAGATGGCTTCTACGTCTCTGTTTGACCATCATATACATCAAGAACGTAATATAACGTAACCTAAACCAACCTAACATCTCCGCGGTAATATTTTACCACATACCAGGTGAGTTGGCCTCTACGTCCCCGTGGGACCTTTATATACATCAATAACGTAATATAACCTTACCTAACCCAACCTAACATCTCGCCGGTAATATTTGACCACATTCCTGGCTTGTTGGCCTCTATGTCTCCGTGGGACCTTTATATACATCAATAACGTAATATAACGTAACCTAACCCACCCTAACATCTCGGCGGTAATATTTGACATCATTCCTGGCGAGATGGCTTCTACGTCTCCGTTTGACCATCATATACATCAATAACGTAATATAACCAAACCTAACACAACATAACTTCTCGGCGGTAATAATTGAAAACATACCTGGCGAGTTGGCCTCTACGTCTCCGTAGGACCCTTATATACATCAATAACGTAATATAACCTAACCTAACCCAACCTAACATCTCGGCGGTAATATTTGACAACATTCCTGGCTTGTTGGCCTCTACGTCTGCGTGGGACGTTTATGTACTTCAAGAACGTAATATAACCTAACCTAACCCAACCTAACATCTCGGCGGTAATATTTGACAACATTCCTGGCGAGTTGGCTTCTCCGTCTCCGTGGGACCTTTATATACATCAATAACGTAATATAACCTAACCTAACCCAACCGAACATCTCGGCAGTAATATTTGACAACATACCCTGCGAGTTGGCCTCTACGTCTCCACGGGATCTTTATATACATCAAGAACGTAATATAACATAACCTAACCCAACCTATCATCTCAGCGGTAATATTTGACAATATTCCTGGCGAGTTGGCTTCTCCGTCTCCGTGGGACCTTTATCTACATCAATAACGTAATATAACCAAACCTAACCCAACATAACTTCTCGGCGGTAATAATTGAAAACATACCTGGCGAGTTGGCCTCTACGTCTCCGTAGGACCCTTATATACATCAATAACGTAATATAACCTAACCTAACCCAACCTAACATCTCGGCGGTAATATTTGACCACATTCCTGGCTTGTTGGACTCTATGTCTCCGCGGGAACTTTATATACATCAATATCGTAATATAACCTAACCTAACCCAACCTAACATCTCCGCGGTAATATTTGACCACATACCTGGCGAGTTGGCCTCTACGTCTCCGTGGGACCTTCATGTACATCAATAACGAAATATAACCTAACCTAACCCAACCTATCATCTCGGCGGTAATATTTGACAACATACCTGGCGAATTGGCCTCTACGTCTCCGTGTGATATTTATATACATCAAGAACGTAATATAACATAACCTAAACCAACCTATCTGCCCTGCGGTAATATTTGACAACATTCCTGGCGAGTTGGCTTGTCCGTCTCCGTGGGACCTTTATATACATCAATAACGTAATATAACCTAACCAAACCCAACCTAACTTATCGGCGGTAATAATTGAAAACATACCTGGCGAGTTGGCCTCCACGTCTCCGTAGGACCTTTATATACATCAATAACGTAATATAACTTAACCTAACCCAACCTAACATCTCCGCGGTAATATTTGACAACATACCTTGCGAGTTGGCCTCTACGTCTCCGTGTGATCTTTATATACATCAAGAACGTAATATAACATAACCTAACCCAACCTACCTTCTCGGCGGTAATATTTGACAACATTCCTGGCGAGTTGGCTTCTCCGTCTCCGTGGGACCTTTATATACATCAATAACGTAATATAACGTAACCTAACCCAAACTATCATCGCGGCGGTAATATTTGACATCATTCCTGGCGAGTTGGCCTCTACATCTCCGTGGGATCTTTATATACATCAATAACGTAATATAACCTAACCTAACCCAATCAAACATCTCGGCGGTAATATTTGACCACATTCCTGGCGAGTTGGCTTCTCCGTATCCGTGGGACCTTTATATACATCAATAACGTAATATAACCTAACCTAACCCAACCTACCTTCTCGGCGGTAATATTTGACAACATTCCTGGCGAGTTGGCTTCTCCGTCTCCGTGGGACATTTATATACATCAATAACGTAATATAACGTAACCTAACCCAACCTAACATCTCCGCGGTAATATTTGACCACATACCTGGTGAGTTGGCCTCTACGTCCCCGTGGGACCTTTATATACATCAAGAACGTAATATAACCTTACCTAACCCAACCTAACATCTCCGCGGTAATATTTGACCACATACCTGGTGAGTTGGCCTCTACGTCCCCGTGGGACCTTTATATACATCAATAACGTAATATAACCTAACCTAACCCAACCTAACATCTCGCCGGTAATATTTGACAACATTCCTTTCGAGTTGGCCTCTAGGTCTCCGTTTGACCTTTATATACATCAATAACGTAATATAACGTAACCTAACCCAAACTATCATCGCGGCGGTAATATTTGACATCATTCCTGGCGAGTTGGCCTCTACATCTCCGTGGGATCTTTATATACATCAATAACGTAATATAACCTAACCTAACCCAATCAAACATCTCGGCGGTAATATTTGACCACATTCCTGGCGAGTTGGCTTCTCCGTATCCGTGGGACCTTTATATACATCAATAACGTAATATAACCTAACCTAACCCAACCTACCTTCTCGGCGGTAATATTTGACAACATTCCTGGCGAGTTGGCTTCTCCGTCTCCGTGGGACATTTATATACATCAATAACGTAATATAACGTAACCTAACCCAACCTAACATCTCCGCGGTAATATTTGACCACATACCTGGTGAGTTGGCCTCTACGTCCCCGTGGGACCTTTATATACATCAAGAACGTAATATAACCTTACCTAACCCAACCTAACATCTCCGCGGTAATATTTGACCACATACCTGGTGAGTTGGCCTCTACGTCCCCGTGGGACCTTTATATACATCAATAACGTAATATAACCTAACCTAACCCAACCTAACATCTCGCCGGTAATATTTGACAACATTCCTTTCGAGTTGGCCTCTAGGTCTCCGTTTGACCTTCATATACATCAATAACGTAATATTACCTAACGTAACCCAACCTATCATCTCGACGGTAATATTTGACAACATTCCTGGCTTGTTGGCCTCTACGTCTGCGTGGGACGTTTATATACTTCAAGAACGTAATGTAACCTAACCTAACCCAACCTAACATCTCGGCGGTAATATTTGACAACATTCCTGGCGAGTTGGCTTCTCCGTCTCCGTGGGACCTTTATATACATCAATAACGTAATATAACCTAACCTAACCCAACCGAACATCTCGGCGGTAATATTTGACAACATACCTTGCGAGTTGGCCTCTACGTCTCCGCGGGATCTTTATATACATCAAGAACGTAATATAACATAACCTAACCCAACCTATCTTCTCGGCGGTAATATTTGACAATATTCCTGGCGAGTTGGCTTCTCCGTCTCCGTGGGACCTTTATCTACATCAATAACGTAATATAACCAAACCTAACCCAACATAACTTCTCGGCGGTAATAATTGAAAACATACCTGGCGAGTTGGCCTCTACGTCTCCGTAGGACCCTTATATACATCAATAACGTAATATAACCTAACCTAACCCAACCTAACATCTCGGCGGTAATATTTGACCACATTCCTGGCTTGTTGGACTCTATGTCTCCGCGGGAACTTTATATACATCAATATCGTAATATAACCTAACCTAACCCAACCTAACATCTCCGCGGTAATATTTGACCACATACCTGGCGAGTTGGCCTCTACGTCTCCGTGGGACCTTCATGTACATCAATAACGAAATATAACCTAACCTAACCCAACCTATCATCTCGGCGGTAATATTTGACAACATACCTGGCGAATTGGCCTCTACGTCTCCGTGTGATATTTATATACATCAAGAACGTAATATAACATAACCTAAACCAACCTATCTGCCCTGCGGTAATATTTGACAACATTCCTGGCGAGTTGGCTTGTCCGTCTCCGTGGGACCTTTATATACATCAATAACGTAATATAACCTAACCAAACCCAACCTAACTTATCGGCGGTAATAATTGAAAACATACCTGGCGAGTTGGCCTCCACGTCTCCGTAGGACCTTTATATACATCAATAACGTAATATAACTTAACCTAACCCAACCTAACATCTCCGCGGTAATATTTGACAACATACCTTGCGAGTTGGCCTCTACGTCTCCGTGTGATCTTTATATACATCAAGAACGTAATATAACATAACCTAACCCAACCTACCTTCTCGGCGGTAATATTTGACAACATTCCTGGCGAGTTGGCTTCTCCGTCTCCGTGGGACCTTTATATACATCAATAACGTAATATAACGTAACCTAACCCAAACTATCATCGCGGCGGTAATATTTGACATCATTCCTGGCGAGTTGGCCTCTACATCTCCGTGGGATCTTTATATACATCAATAACGTAATATAACCTAACCTAACCCAATCAAACATCTCGGCGGTAATATTTGACCACATTCCTGGCGAGTTGGCTTCTCCGTATCCGTGGGACCTTTATATACATCAATAACGTAATATAACCTAACCTAACCCAACCTACCTTCTCGGCGGTAATATTTGACAACATTCCTGGCGAGTTGGCTTCTCCGTCTCCGTGGGACATTTATATACATCAATAACGTAATATAACGTAACCTAACCCAACCTAACATCTCCGCGGTAATATTTGACCACATACCTGGTGAGTTGGCCTCTACGTCCCCGTGGGACCTTTATATACATCAAGAACGTAATATAACCTTACCTAACCCAACCTAACATCTCCGCGGTAATATTTGACCACATACCTGGTGAGTTGGCCTCTACGTCCCCGTGGGACCTTTATATACATCAATAACGTAATATAACCTAACCTAACCCAACCTAACATCTCGCCGGTAATATTTGACAACATTCCTTTCGAGTTGGCCTCTAGGTCTCCGTTTGACCTTCATATACATCAATAACGTAATATTACCTAACGTAACCCAACCTATAATCTCGACGGTAATATTTGACAACATTCCTGGCTTGTTGGCCTCTACGTCTGCGTGGGACGTTTATATACTTCAAGAACGTAATGTAACCTAACCTAACCCAACCTAACATCTCGGCGGTAATATTTGACAACATTCCTGGCGAGTTGGCTTCTCCGTCTCCGTGGGACCTTTATATACATCAATAACGTAATATAACCTAACCTAACCCAACCGAACATCTCGGCGGTAATATTTGACAACATACCTTGCGAGTTGGCCTCTACGTCTCCAGGGGATCTTTATATACATCAAGAACGTAATATAACATAACCTAACCCAACCTATCTTCTCGGCGGTAATATTTGACAATATTCCTGGCGAGTTGGCTTCTCCGTCTCCGTGGGACCTTTATCTACATCAATAACGTAATATAACCAAACCTAACCCAACATAACTTCTCGGCGGTAATAATTGAAAACATACTTGGCGAGTTGGCCTCTACGTCTCCGTAGGACCCTTATATACATCAATAACGTAATATAACCTAACCTAACCCAACCTAACATCTCGGCGGTAATATTTGACCACATTCCTGGCTTGTTGGCCTCTATGTCTTCGCGGGACCTTTATATACATCAATAACGTAATATAACCTAACCTAACCCAACCTTTCATCTCGACGGTAATATTTGACCACATTCCTGGCTTGTTGGCCTCTATGTCTTCGCGGGACCTTTATATACATCAATAACGTAATATAACCTAACCTAACCCAACCTTTCATCTCGACGGTAATATGTGACCACATTCCAGGCTTGTTGGCCTCTACGTCTCCGCGGGACCTTTATATACATCAATAACGTAATATAACGTAACCTAACCCAACCTAAAATCTCGGCGGTAATATTTGACATCATTCCTGGCGAGTTGGCCTCTACGTCTCCGTGGGAACTTTATATACATCAATATCGTAATATAACCTAACCTAACCCAACCTAACATCTCCGCGGTAATATTTGACCACATACCTGGCGAGTTGGCCTCTACGTCACCGTGGGACCTTCATATACATCAATAACGAAATATAACCTAACCTAACCCAACCTATCTTCTCTGCGGTAATATTTGACAACATTCCTGGCGAGTTGGCTTGTCCGTCTCCGTGGGACCTTTATATACATCAATAACGTAATATAACCTAACCAAACCCAACCTAACTTATCGGCGGTAATAATTGAAAACATACCTGGCGAGTTGGCCTCCACGTCTCCGTAGGACCTTTATATACATCAATAACGTAATATAACTTAACCTAACCCAACCTAACATCTCCGCGGTAATATTTGACAACATACCTTGCGAGTTGGCCTCTACGTCTCCGTGTGATCTTTATATACATCAAGAACGTAATATAACATAACCTAACCCAACCTACCTTCTCGGCGGTAATATTTGACAACATTCCTGGCGAGTTGGCTTCTCCGTCTCCGTGGGACCTTTATATACATCAATAACGTAATATAACGTAACCTAACCCAAACTATCATCGCGGCGGTAATATTTGACATCATTCCTGGCGAGTTGGCCTCTACATCTCCGTGGGATCTTTATATACATCAATAACGTAATATAACCTAACCTAACCCAATCAAACATCTCGGCGGTAATATTTGACCACATTCCTGGCGAGTTGGCTTCTCCGTATCCGTGGGACCTTTATATACATCAATAACGTAATATAACCTAACCTAACCCAACCTACCTTCTCGGCGGTAATATTTGACAACATTCCTGGCGAGTTGGCTTCTCCGTCTCCGTGGGACATTTATATACATCAATAACGTAATATAACGTAACCTAACCCAACCTAACATCTCCGCGGTAATATTTGACCACATACCTGGTGAGTTGGCCTCTACGTCCCCGTGGGACCTTTATATACATCAAGAACGTAATATAACCTTACCTAACCCAACCTAACATCTCCGCGGTAATATTTGACCACATACCTGGTGAGTTGGCCTCTACGTCCCCGTGGGACCTTTATATACATCAATAACGTAATATAACCTAACCTAACCCAACCTAACATCTCGCCGGTAATATTTGACAACATTCCTTTCGAGTTGGCCTCTAGGTCTCCGTTTGACCTTCATATACATCAATAACGTAATATTACCTAACGTAACCCAACCTATCATCTCGACGGTAATATTTGACAACATTCCTGGCTTGTTGGCCTCTACGTCTGCGTGGGACGTTTATATACTTCAAGAACGTAATGTAACCTAACCTAACCCAACCTAACATCTCGGCGGTAATATTTGACAACATTCCTGGCGAGTTGGCTTCTCCGTCTCCGTGGGACCTTTATATACATCAATAACGTAATATAACCTAACCTAACCCAACCGAACATCTCGGCGGTAATATTTGACAACATACCTTGCGAGTTGGCCTCTACGTCTCCGCGGGATCTTTATATACATCAAGAACGTAATATAACATAACCTAACCCAACCTATCTTCTCGGCGGTAATATTTGACAATATTCCTGGCGAGTTGGCTTCTCCGTCTCCGTGGGACCTTTATCTACATCAATAACGTAATATAACCAAACCTAACCCAACATAACTTCTCGGCGGTAATAATTGAAAACATACTTGGCGAGTTGGCCTCTACGTCTCCGTAGGACCCTTATATACATCAATAACGTAATATAACCTAACCTAACCCAACCTAACACCTCGGCGGTAATATTTGACCACATTCCTGGCTTGTTGGCCTCTATGTCTTCGCGGGACCTTTATATACATCAATAACGTAATATAACCTAACCTAACCCAACCTTTCATCTCGACGGTAATATGTGACCACATTCCAGGCTTGTTGGCCTCTACGTCTCCGCGGGACCTTTATATACATCAATAACGTAATATAACGTAACCTAACCCAACCTAAAATCTCGGCGGTAATATTTGACATCATTCCTGGCGAGTTGGCCTCTACGTCTCCGTGGGAACTTTATATACATCAATATCGTAATATAACCTAACCTAACCCAACCTAACATCTCCGCGGTAATATTTGACCACATACCTGGCGAGTTGGCCTCTACGTCACCGTGGGACCTTCATATACATCAATAACGAAATATAACCTAACCTAACCCAACCTATCTTCTCTGCGGTAATATTTGACAACATTCCTGGCGAGTTGGCTTCTCCGTCTCCGTGGGACCTTTATATACATCAATAACGTAATATAACGTAACCTAACCCAAACTATCATCGCGGCGGTAATATTTGACATCATTCCTGGCGAGTTGGCCTCTACATCTCCGTGGGATCTTTATATACATCAATAACGTAATATAACCTAACCTAACCCAATCAAACATCTCGGCGGTAATATTTGACCACATTCCTGGCGAGTTGGCTTCTCCGTATCCGTGGGACCTTTATATACATCAATAACGTAATATAACCTAACCTAACCCAACCTACCTTCTCGGCGGTAATATTTGACAACATTCCTGGCGAGTTGGCTTCTCCGTCTCCGTGGGACATTTATATACATCAATAACGTAATATAACGTAACCTAACCCAACCTAACATCTCCGCGGTAATATTTGACCACATACCTGGTGAGTTGGCCTCTACGTCCCCGTGGGACCTTTATATACATCAAGAACGTAATATAACCTTACCTAACCCAACCTAACATCTCCGCGGTAATATTTGACCACATACCTGGTGAGTTGGCCTCTACGTCCCCGTGGGACCTTTATATACATCAATAACGTAATATAACCTAACCTAACCCAACCTAACATCTCGCCGGTAATATTTGACAACATTCCTTTCGAGTTGGCCTCTAGGTCTCCGTTTGACCTTCATATACATCAATAACGTAATATTACCTAACGTAACCCAACCTATCATCTCGACGGTAATATTTGACAACATTCCTGGCTTGTTGGCCTCTACGTCTGCGTGGGACGTTTATATACTTCAAGAACGTAATGTAACCTAACCTAACCCAACCTAACATCTCGGCGGTAATATTTGACAACATTCCTGGCGAGTTGGCTTCTCCGTCTCCGTGGGACCTTTATATACATCAATAACGTAATATAACCTAACCTAACCCAACCGAACATCTCGGCGGTAATATTTGACAACATACCTTGCGAGTTGGCCTCTACGTCTCCGCGGGATCTTTATATACATCAAGAACGTAATATAACATAACCTAACCCAACCTATCTTCTCGGCGGTAATATTTGACAATATTCCTGGCGAGTTGGCTTCTCCGTCTCCGTGGGACCTTTATCTACATCAATAACGTAATATAACCAAACCTAACCCAACATAACTTCTCGGCGGTAATAATTGAAAACATACTTGGCGAGTTGGCCTCTACGTCTCCGTAGGACCCTTATATACATCAATAACGTAATATAACCTAACCTAACCCAACCTAACATCTCGGCGGTAATATTTGACCACATTCCTGGCTTGTTGGCCTCTATGTCTTCGCGGGACCTTTATATACATCAATAACGTAATATAACCTAACCTAACCCAACCTTTCATCTCGACGGTAATATGTGACCACATTCCAGGCTTGTTGGCCTCTACGTCTCCGCGGGACCTTTATATACATCAATAACGTAATATAACGTAACCTAACCCAACCTAAAATCTCGGCGGTAATATTTGACATCATTCCTGGCGAGTTGGCCTCTACGTCTCCGTGGGAACTTTATATACATCAATATCGTAATATAACCTAACCTAACCCAACCTAACATCTCCGCGGTAATATTTGACCACATACCTGGCGAGTTGGCCTCTACGTCACCGTGGGACCTTCATATACATCAATAACGAAATATAACCTAACCTAACCCAACCTATCTTCTCTGCGGTAATATTTGACAACATTCCTGGCGAGTTGGCTTGTCCTTCTCCGTGGGACCTTTATGTACATCAATAACGTAATATAACCTAACCTGTCCCAACCAAACATCTCGGCGGTAATATTTGACATCATTCCTGGCGAGATGGCTTCTACGTCTCTGTTTGACCATCATATACATCAATAACGTAATATAACGTAACCTAACCCAACCTAACATCTCCGCGGTAATATTTGACCACATACCTGGTGAGTTGGCCTCTACGTCCCCGTGGGACATTTATATACATCAATAACGTAATATAACCTTACCTTACCCAACCTAACATCTCGGCGGTAATATTTGACCACATTCCTGGCGAGTTGGCTTCTCCGTCTCCGTGGGACCTTTATATACATTAATAACCTAATATAACCTAACCCAACCCAACCTAACTTCTCGGCGGTAATATTTGACATCATTCCTGGCGAGATGGCTTCTACGTCTCTGTTTGACCATCATATACATCAATAACGTAATATAACGTAACCTAACCCAACCTAACATCTCCGCGGTAATATTTGACCACATACCTGGTGAGTTGGCCTCTACGTCCCCGTGGGACCTTTATATACATCAATAACGTAATATAACCTTACCTAACCAAACCTAACATCTCGCCGGTAATATTTGACCACATTCCTGGCTTGTTGGCCTCTATGTCTCCGTGGGACCTTTATATACATCAATAACGTAATATAACGTAACCTAACCCACCCTAACATCTCGGCGGTAATATTTGACATCATTCCTGGCGAGATGGCTTCTACGTCTCCGTTTGACCATCATATACATCCATAACGTAATATAACGTAACCTAACCCAACCTAACATCTCCGCGGTAATATTTGACCACATACCTGGCGAGTCGGCCTCTACGTCTCCGTGGGACCTTCATATACATCAATAACGAAATATAACCTAACCTAACCCAACCTAACATCTCGCCGGTAATATTTGACAACATTCCTTTCGAGTTGGCCTCTTGGTCTCCGTTTGACCTTCATATACGTCAATAACGTAATATTACCTAACGTAACCCAACCTATCATCTCGGCGGTAATATTTGACAACATTCCTGGCTTGTTGGCCTCTACGTCTGCGTGGGACGTTTATATACTTCAAGAACGTAATATAACCTAACCTAACCCAACCTAACATCTCGGCGGTAATATTTGACCACATTCCTGGCTTGTTGGCCTCTATGTCTCCGCGGGACCTTTATATACATCAATAACGTAATATAACCTAACCTAACCCAACCTATCATCTCGGCGGTAATATTTGACCACATTCCAGGCTTGTTGTCCCCTATGCCTCCGTGGAACCTTTATATACATCAATAACGTAATATAACCTAACCTAACCCAACCTAACATCTCGGCGGTAATATTTGACATCAATCCTGGCGAGTTGGCCTCTACGTCTCCGTGGGACCTTTATATACATCTATAACGTAATATAACCTAACCTAAACCAACCTAACATCTCGGCGATAATATTTGACCACATTCCTGGCTTGTTGGCCTCTACGTCTCCGCGGGACCTTTATATACATCAATAACGTAATATAACGTAACCTAACCCAACCTAAAATCTCGGCGGTAATATTTGACATCATTCCTGGCGAGTTGGCCTCTACGTCTCCGTGGGACCTTTACATATATCAATAACGTAATATAACCTAACCTAACCCAACCTAACGTCTCGGCGGTAATATTTGAAAACATACCTGGCGAGGTGGCCTCTACGTCTCCGTGGGATATTTATATACATCAATAACATAATATAACATAAGCTAACCCAATATAACATTTCGGCGGTAATATTTGACCACATTCCTGGCTTGTTGGACTCTACGTCTCCGTGGGGCCGTCATAGAGAACTATAACGTAATATAACCTAACCTAACCCAACCTAACATCTCGGCGGTAATATTTGACCACATTCCTGGCTTGTTGGCCTCTATGTCTCCGTGGGACCTTTATATACATTAATAACGTAATATAACCTAAGCTAACCCAACCTAACATCTCGGCGGTAATATTTGACATCATTCCTGGCGAGATGGCTTCTACGTCTCTGTTTGACCATCATATACATCAATAACGTAATATAACGTAACCTAAACCAACCTAACATCTCCGCGGTAATATTTGACCACATACCTGGTGAGTTGGCCTCTACTTTCCCGTGGGACCTTTATATACATCAATAACGTAATATAACCTTACCTAACCCAACCTAACATCTCGCCGGTAATATTTGACCACATTCCTGGCTTGTTGGCCTCTATGTCTCCGTGGGACCTTTATATACATCAATAACGTAATATAGCGTAACCTAACCCACCCTAACATCTCGGCGGTAATATTTGACATCATTCCTGGCGACATGGCTTCTACGTCTCCGTTTGACCATCATATACATCAATAACGTAATATAACGTAACCTAACCCAACCTAACATCTCCGCGGTAATATTTGACCACATACCTGGCGAGTCGGCCTCTACGTCTCCGTGGGACCTTCATATACATCAATAACGAAATATAACCTAACCTAACCCAACCTAACATCTCGCCGGTAATATTTGACAACATTCCTTTCGAGTTGGCCTCTAGGTCTCCGTTTGACCTTCATATACATCAATAACGTAATATTACCTAACGTAACCCAACCTATCATCTCGACGGTAATATTTGACAACATTCCTGGCTTGTTGGCCTCTACGTCTGCGTGGGACGTTTATATACTTCAAGAACGTAATATAACCTAACCTAATCCAACCTAACATCTCGGCGGTAATATTTGACAACATTCCTGGCGAGTTGGCTTCTCCGTCTCCGTGGGACCTTTATATACATCAATAACGTAATATAACCTAACCTAACCCAACCGAACATTTCGGCGGTAATATTTGACAACATACCTTGCGAGTTGGCCTCTACGTCTCCGCGGGATCTTTATATACATCAAGAACGTAATATAACATAACCTAACCCAACCTATCTTCTCGGCGGTAATATTTGACAATATTCCTGGCGAGTTGGCTTCTCCGTCTCCGTGGGACCTTTATCTACATCAATAACTTAATATAACCAAACCTAACCCAACATAACTTCTCGGCGGTAATAATTGAAAACATACTTGGCGAGTTGGCCTCTACGTCTCCGTAGGACCCTTATATACATCAATAACGTAATATAACCTAACCTAACCCAACATAACATCTCGGCGGTAATATTTGACATCAATCCTGGCGAGTTGGCCTCTACGTCTCCGTGGGACCTTTATATACATCTATAACGTAATATAACCTAACCTAAACCAACCTAACATCTCGGCGATAATATTTGACCACATTCCTGACTTGTTGGCCTCTACGTCTCCGCGGGACCTTTATATACATCAATAACGTAATATAACGTAACCTAACCCAACCTAAAATCTCGGCGGTAATATTTGACATCATTCCTGGCGAGTTGGCCTCTACGTCTCCGTGGGAACTTTATATACATCAATATCGTAATATAACCTAACCTAACCCAACCTATCTTCTCTGCGGTAATATTTGACAACATTCCTGGCGAGTTGGCTTGTCCTTCTCCGTGGGACCTTTATATACATCAATAACGTAATATAACCTAACCAAACCCAACCTAACTTATCGGCGGTAATAATTGAAAACATACCTGGCGAGTTGGCCTCTACGTCTCCGTAGGACCTTTATATACATCAATAACGTAATATAACCTAACCTAACCCAACCTTTCATCTCGGCGGTAATATTTGACCACATTCCAGGCTTGTTGGCCTCTATGTCTCCGTGGGACCTTTATATACATCTATAACGTAATATAACCTAACCTAACCCAACCTAAAATCTCGGCGGTAATATTTGACATCATTCCTGGCGAGTTGGCCTCTACGTCTCCGTGGGAGCTTTATATAGATCAATAACGTAATATAACATAACCTAACCCACCCTAACATCTCGGCGGTAATATTTGACATCATTCCTGGCGAGATGGCTTCTACGTCTCCGTTTGACCATCATATACATCAATAACGTAATATAACGTAACCTAACCCAACCTAACATCTCCGCGGTAATATTTGACCACATACCTGGCGAGTCGGCCTCTACGTCTCCGTGGGACCTTCATATACATCAATAACGAAATATAACCTAACCTAACCCAACCTAACATCTCGCCGGTAATATTTGACAACATTCCTTTCGAGTTGGCCTCTAGGTCTCCGTTTGACCTTCATATACATCAATAACGTAATATTGCCTAACGCAACCCAACCTATCATCTCGACGGTAATATTTGACAACATTCCTGGCTTGTTGGCCTCTACGTCTGCGTGGGACGTTTATATACTTCAAGAACGTAATATAACCTAACCTAACCCAACCTAACATCTCTGCGGTAATATTTGACAACATTCCTGGCGAGTTGGCTTCTCCGTCTCCGTGGGACCTTTATATACATCAATAACGTAATATAACCTAACCTAACCCAACCGAACATCTCGGCGGTAATATTTGACAACATACCTTGCGAGTTGGCCTCTACGTCTCCGCGGGATCTTTATATACATCAAGAACGTAATATAACATAACCTAACCCAACCTATCTTCTCGACGGTAATATTTGACAATATTCCTGGCGAGTTGGCTTCTCCGTCTCCGTGGGACCTTTATCTACATCAATAACGTAATATAACCAAACCTAACCCAACATAACTTCTCGGCAGTAATAATTGAAAACTTACTTGGCGAGTTGGCCTCTACGTCTCCGTAGGACCATTATATACATCAATAACGTAATATAACCTAACCTAACCCAACCTAACATCTCGGCGGTAATATTTGACCACATTCCTGGCTTGTTGGCCTCTATGTCTTCGCGGGACATTTATATACATCAATAACGTAATATAACCTAACCTAACCCAACCTTTTATCTCGGCGGTAATATGTGACCACATTCCAGGCTTGTTGGCCTCTATGCCTCCGTGGGACCTTTATATACATCAATAACGTAATATAACCTAACCTAAACCAACCTAACATCTCGGCGATAATATTTGACCACATTCCTGGCTTGTTGGCCTCTACGTCTCCGCGGGACCTTTATATACATCAATAACGTAATATAACGTAACCTAACCCAACGTAAAATCTCGGCGGTAATATTTGACATCATTCCTGGCGAGTTGGCCTCTACGTCTCCGTGGGAACTTTATATACATCAATAACGTAATATAACCTAACCTAACCCAACCGAACATCTCGGCGGTAATATTTGACAACATACCTTGCGAGTTGGCCTCTACGTCTCCGCGGGATCTTTATATACATCAAGAACGTAATATAACATAACCTAACCCAACCTATCTTCTCGGCGGTAATATTTGACAATATTCCTGGCGAGTTGGCTTCTCCGTCTCCGTGGGACCTTTATCTACATCAATAACGTAATATAACCAAACCTAACCCAACATAACTTCTCGGCGGTAATAATTGAAAACATACTTGGCGAGTTGGCCTCTACGTCTCCGTAGGACCATTATATACATCAATAACGTAATATAACCTAACCTAACCCTACCTAACATCTCGGCGGTAATATTTGACCACATTCCTGGCTTGTTGGCCTCTATGTCTTCGCGGGACCTTTATATACATCAATAACGTAATATAACCTAACCTAACCCAACCTTTCATCTCGGCGGTAATATGTGACCACATTCCAGGCTTGTTGGCCTCTATGCCTCCGTGGGACCTTTATATACATCAATAACGTAATATAACCTAACCTAACCCAACATAACATCTCGGCGGTAATATTTGACATCAATCCTGGCGAGTTGGCCTCTACGTCTCCGTGGGACCTTTATATACATCTATAACGTAATATAACCTAACCTAAACCAACCTAACATCTCGGCGATAATATTTGACAACATTCCTGGCTTGTTGGCCTCTACGTCTCCGCGGGACCTTTATATACATCAATAACGTAATATAACGTAACCTAACCCAACCTAAAATCTCGGCTGTAATATTTGACATCATTCCTGGCGAGTTGGCCTCTACGTCTCCGTGGGAACTTTATATACATCAATATCGTAATATAACCTAACCTAACCCAACCTAACATCTCCGCGGTAATATTTGACCACATACCTGGCGAGTTGGCCTCTACGTCTCCGTGGGACCTTCATATACATCAATAACGAAATATGACCTAACCTAACCCAACCTATCTTCTCTGCGGTAATATTTGACAACATTCCTGGCGAGTTGGCTTGTCCTTCTCCGTGGGACCTTTATATACATCAATAACGTAATATAACCTAACCAAACCCAACCTAACTTATCGGCGGTAATAATTGAAAACATACCTGGCGAGTTGGCCTCTACGTCTCCGTAGGACCTTTATATACATCAATAACGTAATATAACCTAACCTAACCCAACCTTTCATCTCGGCGGTAATATTTGACCACATTCCAGGCTTGTTGGCCTCTATGTCTCCGTGGGACCTTTATATACATCAATAACGTAATATAACCTAACCTAACCCAACCTAAAATCTCGGCGGTAATATTTGAAATCATTCCTGGCGAGTTGGCCTCTACGTCCCCGTGTCACCTTTATATACATCAATAACGTAATATAACCTAACCTAACCCAACCTAACATCTCGGCGGTAATATTTGACCACATTCCTGTCTTGTTGGCCTCTACGTCTCCGTGGGACCTTCATATACATCAGTAACGAACTATAACCTAACCTAACCCAACCTCACATCTCGCCGGTAATATTTGACAACATTCCTTTCGAGTTGGCCTCTAGGTCTCCGTTTGACCTTCATATACATGAATAACGTAATATTACCTATCGTAACCCAACCTATCATCTCGACGGTAGTATTTGACAACATTCCTGGCTTGTTGGCCTCTACGTCTGCGTGGGACCTTTATATACTTCAAGAACGTAATATAACCTAACCTAACCCAACCTAACATCTCGGCGGTAATATTTGACAACATTCCTGGCGAGTTGGCTTCTCCGTCTCCGTGGGACGCTTATATACATCAATAACGTAATATAACCTGACCTAACCCAACCCAACATCTCGGCGGTAATATTTGACCACCTTCCTGGCTTGTTGGACTCTATGTCTCCGTGGGACCTTTATATACATCAATAACGTAATATAACCTAACCTAACCCAACCTAACATCTCGGCGGTAATATTTGACATCATTCCTGGCGAGTTGGCTTCTACGTCTCCGTTTGACCATCATATACATCAATAACGTAATATAACGTAACCTAACCCAACCTAACATCACCGCGGTAATATTTGACAACATACCTGGCGAGTTGGCCTCTACGTCTCCGTGGGACCTTCATATACATCAATAACGAAATATAACCTAACCTAACCCAACCTATCATCTCGGCGGTAATATTTGACATCATACCTGGCGAGTTGGCCTCTACGTCTCCGTGTGATCTTTATATACATCAAGAACGTAATATAACTTAACCTAACCCAACCTAACATCTCCGCGGTAATATTTGACAACATACCTTGCGAGTTGGCCTCTACGTCTCCGTGGGACCTTCATATACATCAATAACGAAATATAACCTAACCTAACCCAACCTATCATCTCGGCGGTAATATTTGAAAACATACCTGGCGAGGTGGCCTCTACGTCTCCGTGGGATATTTATATACATCAATAACATAATATAACATAAGCTAACCCAATATAACATCTCGGCGGTAATATTTGACCACATTCCTGGCTTGTTGGACTCTACGTCTCCGTGGGGCCGTCATAGAGAACTATAACGTAATATAACCTAACCTAACCCAACCTAACATCTCGGCGGTAATATTTGAAAACATTCCTGGCGAGTTGGCCTCTACGTCCCCGTGGGAGCTTTATATACATCAATAACGTAATATAACCTTACCTAACCCAACCTAACATCTCGCCGGTAATAATTGAAAACATACCTGGCGAGTTGGCCTCTACGTCTCCGTAGGACCCTTATATACATCAATAACGTAATATAACCTAACCTAACCCAACCTAACATCTCGGCGGTAATATTTGACAACATTCCTGGCTTGTTGGCCTCTACGTCTGCGTGGGACGTTTATGTACTTCAAGAACGTAATATAACCTAACCTAACCCAACCTAACATCTCGGCGGTAATATTTGACAACATTCCTGGCGAGTTGGCTTCTCCGTCTCCGTGGGACCTTTATATACATCAATAACGTAATATAACCTAACCTAACCCAACCGAACATCTCGGCAGTAATATTTGAC
The DNA here is from genome assembly GCA_963969225.1 of Xylocopa violacea. NCBI lineage: Eukaryota > Metazoa > Arthropoda > Insecta > Hymenoptera > Apidae > Xylocopa > Xylocopa violacea. Next base: position 47,896 of record CAXAJV010001171.1, read on the forward strand.
AACATACCCTGCGAGTTGGCCTCTACGTCTCCACGGGATCTTTATATACATCAAGAACGTAATATAACATAACCTAACCCAACCTATCATCTCAGCGGTAATATTTGACAATATTCCTGGCGAGTTGGCTTCTCCGTCTCCGTGGGACCTTTATCTACATCAATAACGTAATATAACCAAACCTAACCCAACATAACTTCTCGGCGGTAATAATTGAAAACATACCTGGCGAGTTGGCCTCTACGTCTCCGTAGGACCCTTATATACATCAATAACGTAATATAACCTAACCTAACCCAACCTAACATCTCGGCGGTAATATTTGACCACATTCCTGGCTTGTTGGCCTCTATGTCTCCGCGGGAACTTTATATACATCAATATCGTAATATAACCTAACCTAACCCAACCTAACATCTCCGCGGTAATATTTGACCACATACCTGCCGAGTTGGCCTCTACGTCTCCGTGGGATCTTCATATACATCAATAACGAAATATAACCTTACCTAACCCAACCTAAAATCTCGGCGGTAATATTTGACATGATTCCTGGCGAGTTGGCCTCTACGTCTCCGTGGGAACTTTATATACATCAATATCGTAATATAACCTAACCTAACCCAACCTAACATCTCCGCGGTAATATTTGACCACATAACTGGCGAGTTGGCCTCTACGTCTCCGTGGGACCTTCATGTACATCAATAACGAAATATAACCTAACCTAACCCAACCTATCATCTCGGCGGTAATATTTGACAACATACCTGGCGAATTGGCCTCTACGTCTCCGTGTGATATTTATATACATCAAGAACGTAATATAACATAACCTAAACCAACCTATCTGCTCTGCGGTAATATTTGACAACATTCCTGGCGAGTTGGCTTGTCCGTCTCCGTGGGACCTTTATATACATCAATAACGTAATATAACCTAACCAAACCCAACCTAACTTATCGGCGGTAATAATTGAAAACATACCTGGCGAGTTGGCCTCTACGTCTCCGTAGGACCTTTATATACATCAATAACGTAATATAACTTAACCTAACCCAACCTAACATCTCCGCGGTAATATTTGACAACATACCTTGCGAGTTGGCCTCTACGTCTCCGTGTGATCTTTATATACATCAAGAACGTAATATAACATAACCTAACCCAACCTACCTTCTCGGCGGTAATATTTGACAACATTCCTGGCGAGTTGGCTTCTCCGTCTCCGTGGGACCTTTATATACATCAATAACGTAATATAACGTAACCTAACCCAAACTATCATCGCGGCGGTAATATTTGACATCATTCCTGGCGAGTTGGCCTCTACATCTCCGTGGGATCTTTATATACATCAATAACGTAATATAACCTAACCTAACCCAATCAAACATCTCGGCGGTAATATTTGACCACATTCCTGGCGAGTTGGCTTCTCCGTATCCGTGGGACCTTTATATACATCAATAACGTAATATAACCTAACCTAACCCAACCTACCTTCTCGGCGGTAATATTTGACAACATTCCTGGCGAGTTGGCTTCTCCGTCTCCGTGGGACATTTATATACATCAATAACGTAATATAACGTAACCTAACCCAACCTAACATCTCCGCGGTAATATTTGACCACATACCTGGTGAGTTGGCCTCTACGTCCCCGTGGGACCTTTATATACATCAATAACGTAATATAACCTTACCTAACCCAACCTAACATCTCGCCGGTAATATTTGACCACATTCCTGGCTTGTTGGCCTCTATGTCTCCGTGGGACCTTTATATACATCAATAACGTAATATAACGTAACCTAACCCACCCTAACATCTCGGCGGTAATATTTGACATCATTCCTGGCGAGATGGCTTCTACGTCTCCGTTTGACCATCATATACATCAATAACGTAATATAACGTAACCTAACCCAACCTAACATCTCCGCGGTAATATTTGACCACATACCTGGCGAGTCGGCCTCTGCGTCTCCGTGGGACCTTCAGATACATCAATAACGAAATATAACCTAACCTAACCCAACCTAACATCTCGCCGGTAATATTTGACAACATTCCTTTCGAGTTGGCCTCTAGGTCTCCGTTTGACCTTCATATACATCAATAACGTAATATTACCTAACGTAACCCAACCTATCATCTCGACGGTAATATTTGACAACATTCCTGGCTTGTTGGCCTCTACGTCTGCGTGGGACGTTTATATACTTCAAGAACGTAATGTAACCTAACCTAACCCAACCTAACATCTCGGCGGTAATATTTGACAACATTCCTGGCGAGTTGGCTTCTCCGTCTCCGTGGGACCTTTATATACATCAATAACGTAATATAACCTAACCTAACCCAACCGAACATCTCGGCGGTAATATTTGACAACATACCTTGCGAGTTGGCCTCTACGTCTCCGCGGGATCTTTATATACATCAAGAACGTAATATAACATAACCTAACCCAACCTATCTTCTCGGCGGTAATATTTGACAACATTCCTGGCGAGTTGGCTTGTCCTTCTCCGTGGGACCTTTATATACATCAATAACGTAATATAACCTAACCTGTCCCAACCAAACATCTCGGCGGTAATATTTGACATCATTCCTGGCGAGATGGCTTCTACGTCTCTGTTTGACCATCATATACATCAATAACGTAATATAACGTAACCTAACCCAACCTAACATCTCCGCGGTAATATTTGACCACATACCTGGTGAGTTGGCCTCTACGTCCCCGTGGGACATTTATATACATCAATAACGTAATATAACCTTACCTAACCCAACCTAACATCTCGGCGGTAATATTTGACCACATTCCTGGCGAGTTGGCTTCTCCGTCTCCGTGGGACCTTTATATACATTAATAACCTAATATAACCTAACCTAACCCAACCTAACTTCTCGGCGGTAATATTTGACATCATTCCTGGCGAGATGGCTTCTACGTCTCTGTTTGACCATCATATACATCAATAACGTAATATAACGTAACCTAACCCAACCTAACATCTCCGCGGTAATATTTGACCACATACCTGGTGAGTTGGCCTCTACGTCCCCGTGGGACCTTTATATACATCAATAACGTAATATAACCTTACCGTACCCAACCTAACATCTCGCCGGTAATATTTGACCACATTCCTGGCTTGTTGGCCTCTATGTCTCCGTGGGACCTTTATATACATCAATAACGTAATATAACGTAACCTAACCCACCCTAACATCTCGGCGGTAATATTTGACATCATTCCTGGCGAGATGGCTTCTACGTCTCCGTTTGACCATCATATACATCCATAACGTAATATAACGTAACCTAACCCAACCTAACATCTCCGCGGTAATATTTGACCACATACCTGGCGAGTCGGCCTCTACGTCTCCGTGGGACCTTCATATACATCAATAACGAAATATAACCTAACCTAACCCAACCTAACATCTCGCCGGTAATATTTGACAACATTCCTTTCGAGTTGGCCTCTAGGTCTCCGTTTGACCTTCATATACGTCAATAACGTAATATTACCTAACGTAACCCAACCTATCATCTCGGCGGTAATATTTGACAACATTCCTGGCTTGTTGGCCTCTACGTCTGCGTGGGACGTTTATATACTTCAAGAACGTAATATAACCTAACCTAACCCAACCTAACATCTCGGCGGTAATATTTGACCACATTCCTGGCTTGTTGGCCTCTATGTCTCCGCAGGACCTTTATATACATCAATAACGTAATATAACCTAACCTAACCCAACCTATCATCTCGGCGGTAATATTTGACCACATTCCAGGCTTGTTGTCCCCTACGCCTCCGTGGAACCTTTATATACATCAATAACGTAATATAACCTAACCTAACCCAACCTAACATCTCGGCGGTAATATTTGACATCAATCCTGGCGAGTTGGCCTCTACGTCTCCGTGGGACCTTTATATGCATCTATAACGTAATATAACCTAACCTAAACCAACCTAACATCTCGGCGATAATATTTGACCACATTCCTGACTTGTTGGCCTCTACGTCTCCGCGGGACCTTTATATACATCAATAACGTAATATAACGTAACCTAACCCAACCTAAAATCTCGGCGGTAATATTTGACATCATTCCTTGCGAGTTGGCCTCTACGTCTCCGTGGGAACTTTATATACATCAATATCGTAATATAACCTAACATAACCCAACCTAACATCTCCGCGGTAATATTTGACCACATACCTGGCGAGTTGGCCTCTACGTCTCCATGGGACCTTCATATACATCAATAACGAAATATAACCTAACCTAACCCAACCTATCATCTCGGCGGTAATATTTGACAACATACCTGGCGAATTGGCCTCTACGTCTCCGTGTGATCTTTATATACATCAAGAACGTAATATAACATTACCTAACCCAACCTATCTTCTCTGCCGTAATATTTGACAACATTCCTGGCGAGTTGGCTTGTCCGTCTCCGTGGGACCTTTATATACATCAATAACGTAATATAACCTAACCAAACCCAACCTAACTTATCGGCGGTAATAATTGAAAACATACCTGGCGAGTTGGCCTCTACGTCCCCGTAGGACCTTTATATACATCAATAACGTAATATAACCTAACCTAACCCAACTTAACATCTCCGCGGTAATATTTGACCACATACCTGGCGAGTTGGCCTCTACGTCTCCGTGGGACCTTCATATACATCAATAACGAAATATAACCTAACCTAACCCAACCTATCTTCTCTGCGGTAATATTTGACAACATTCCTTTCGAGTTGGCCTCTAGGTCTCCGTTTGACCTTCATATACATCAATAACGTAATATTACCTAACGTAACCCAACCTATCATCTCGACGGTAATATTTGACAACATTCCTGGCTTGTTGGCCTCTACGTCTGCGTGGGACGTTTATATACTTCAAGAACGTAATATAACCTAACCTAACCCAACCTAACATCTCGGCGGTAATATTTGACCACATACCTGGTGAGTTGGCCTCTACGTCCCCGTGGGACCTTTATATACATCAATAACGTAATATAACCTTACCTAACCCAACCTAACATCTCGCCGGTAATATTTGACCACATTCCTGGCTTGTTGGCCTCTATGTCTCCGTGGGACCTTTATATACATCAATAACGTAATATAACGTAACCTAACCCACCCTAACATCTCGGCGGTAATATTTGACATCATTCCTGGCGAGATGGGTTCTACGTCTCCGTTTGACCAGCATATACATCCATAACGTAATATAACGTAACCTAACCCAACCTAACATCACCGCGGTAATATTTGACCACATACCTGGCGAGTCGGCCTCTACGTCTCCGTGGGACCTTCATATACATCAATAACGAAATATAACCTAACCTAACCCAACCTAACATCTCGCCGGTAATATTTGACAACATTCCTTTCGAGTTGGCCTCTAGGTCTCCGTTTGACCTTCATATACATGAATAACGTAATATTACCTAACGTAACCCAACCTATCATCTCGACGGTAGTATTTGACAACATTCCTGGCTTGTTGGCCTCTACGTCTGCGTGGGACCTTTATATACTTCAAGAACGTAATATAACCTAACCTAACCCAACCTAACATCTCGGCGGTAATATTTGACATCATTCCTGGCGAGTTGGCTTGTACGTCTCCGTTTGACCATCATATACATCAATAACGTAATATAACGTAACCTAACCCAACCTAACATCACCGCGGTAATATTTGACAACATACCTGGCGAGTTGGCCTCTACGTCTCCGTGGGACCTTCATATACATCAATAACGAAATATAACCTAAATTAACCCAACCTATCATCTCGGCGGTAATATTTGACAACATACCTGGCGAATTGGCCTATACGTCTCCGTGTGATCTTTATATACATCAAGAACGTAATATAACTTAACCTAACCCAACCCAACATCTCCGCGGTAATATTTGACAACATACCTTGCGAGTTGGCCTCTACGTCTCCGTGGGACCTTCATATACATCAATAACGAAATATAACCTAACCTAGCCCAACCTATCATCTCGGCGGTAATATTTGACAACATACCTGGCGAATTGGCCTCTACGTCTCCGTGTGATCTTTATATACATCAAGAACGTAATATAACATAACCTAACCCAACCTATCTGCTCTGCGGTAATATTTGACAACATTCCTGGCGAGTTGGCTTGTCCGTCTCCGTGGGACCTTTATCTACATCAATAACGTAATATACCCTAACCAAACCCAACCTAACTTATCGGCGGTAATAATTGAAAACATACCTGGCGAGTTGGCCTCTACGTCTCCGTAGGACCTTTATATACATCAATAACGTAATATAACTTAACCTAACCCAACCTAACATCTCCGCGGTAATATTTGACAACATACCTTGCGAGTTGGCCTCTACGTCTCCGTGAGACCTTCATATACATCAATAACGAAATATAACCTAACCTAACCCAACCTATCATCTCGGCGGTAATATTTGACAACATACCTGGCGAATTGGCCTCTACGTCTCCGTGTGATCTTTATATACATCAAGAACGTAATATAACATAACCTAACCCAACCTACCCTCTCGGCGGTAATATTTGACAACATTCCTGGCGAGTTGGCTTCTCCGTCTCCGTGGGACCTTTATATACATCAATAACGTAATATAACGTAACCTAACCCAACCTATCATCGCGGCGGTAATATTTGACAACATACCTTGCGAGTTGGCCTCTACGTCTCCGTGGGACCTTCATATACATCAATAACGAAATATAACCTAACCTAACCCAACCTATCATCTCGGCGGTAATATTTGAAAACATACCTGGCGAGGTGGCCTCTACGTCTCCGTGGGATATTTATATACATCAATAACATAATATAACATAAGCTAACCCAATATAACATCTCGGCGGTAATATTTGACCACATTCCTGGCTTGTTGGACTCTACGTCTCCGTGGGGCCGTCATAGAGAACTATAACGTAATATAACCTAACCTAACCCAACCTAACATCTCGGCGGTAATATTTGAAAACATTCCTGGCGAGTTGGCCTCTACGTCCCCGTGGGAGCTTTATATACATCAATAACGTAATATAACCTTACCTAACCCAACCTAACATCTCGCCGGTAATATTTGACCACATTCCTGGCTTGTTGGCCTCTATGTCTCCGTTCGACCTTTATATACATTAATAACGTAATATATCCTAACCTAACCCAACCTAACATCTCGGCGGTAATATTTGACATCATTCCTGGCGAGATGGCTTCTACGTCTCTGTTTGACCATCATATACATCAAGAACGTAATATAACGTAACCTAAACCAACCTAACATCTCCGCGGTAATATTTGACCACATACCTGGCGAGTTGGCCTCTACGTCTCCGTGGGATCTTCATATACATCAATAACGAAATATAACCTTACCTAACCCAACCTAAAATCTCGGCGGTAATATTTGACATGATTCCTGGCGAGTTGGCCTCTACGTCTCCGTGGGAACTTTATATACATCAATATCGTAATATAACCTAACCTAACCCAACCTAACATCTCCGCGGTAATATTTGACCACATAACTGGCGAGTTGGCCTCTACGTCTCCGTGGGACCTTCATGTACATCAATAACGAAATATAACCTAACCTAACCCAACCTATCATCTCGGCGGTAATATTTGACAACATACCTGGCGAATTGGCCTCTACGTCTCCGTGTGATATTTATATACATCAAGAACGTAATATAACATAACCTAACCCAACCTATCTGCTCTGCGGTAATATTTGACAACATTCCTGGCGAGTTGGCTTGTCCGTCTCCGTGGGACCTTTATAAACATCAATAACGTAATATAACCTAACCAAACCCAACCTAACTTATCGGCGGTAATAATTGAAAACATACCTGGCGAGTTGGCCTCTACGTCTCCGTAGGACCTTTATATACATCAATAACGTAATATAACTTAACCTAACCCAACCTAACATCTCCGCGGTAATATTTGACAACATACCTTGCGAGTTGGCCTCTACGTCTCCGTGTGACCTTTATATACATCAAGAACGTAATATAACATAACCTAACCCAACCTACCCTCTCGGCGGTAATATTTGACAACATTCCTGGCGAGTTGGCTTCTCCGTCTCCGTGGGACCTTTATATACATCAATAACGTAATATAACGTAACCTAACCCAAACTATCATCGCGGCGGTAATATTTGACATCATTCCTGGCGAGTTGGCCTCTACATCTCCGTGGGATCTTTATATACATCAATAACGTAATATAACCTAACCTAACCCAATCAAACATCTCGGCGGTAATATTTGACCACATTCCTGGAGAGTTGGCTTCTCCGTATCCGTGGGACCTTTATATACTTCAATAACGTAATATAACCTAACCTAACCCAACCTACCTTCTTGGCGGTAATATTTGACAACATTCCTGGCGAGTTGGCTTCTCCGTCTCCGTGGGACATTTATATACATCAATAACGTAATATAACGTAACCTAACCCAACCTAACATCTCCGCGGTAATATTTGACCACATACCTGGTGAGTTGGCCTCTACGTCCCCGTGGGACCTTTATATACATCAATAACGTAATATAACCTTACCTAACCCAACCTAACATCTCGCCGGTAATATTTGACCACATTCCTGGCTTGTTGGCCTCTATGTCTCCGTGGGACCTTTATATACATCAATAACGTAATATAACGTAACCTAACCCACCCTAACATCTCGGCGGTAATATTTGACATCATTCCTGGCGAGATGGCTTCTACGTCTCCGTTTGACCATCATATACATCCATAACGTAATATAACGTAACCTAACCCAACCTAACATCTCCGCGGTAATATTTGACCACATACCTGGCGAGTCGGCCTCTACGTCTCCGTGGGACCTTCATATACATCAATAACGAAATATAACCTAACCTAACCCAACCTAACATCTCGCCGGTAATATTTGACAACATTCCTTTCGAGTTGGCCTCTAGGTCTCCGTTTGACCTTCATATACGTCAATAACGTAATATTACCTAACGTAACCCAACCTATCATCTCGGCGGTAATATTTGACAACATTCCTGGCTTGTTGGCCTCTACGTCTGCGTGGGACGTTTATATACTTCAAGAACGTAATATAACCTAACCTAACCCAACCTAACATCTCGGCGGTAATATTTGACCACATTCCTGGCTTGTTGGCCTCTATGTCTCCGCAGGACCTTTATATACATCAATAACGTAATATAACCTAACCTAACCCAACCTATCATCTCGGCGGTAATATTTGACCACATTCCAGGCTTGTTGTCCCCTACGCCTCCGTGGAACCTTTATATACATCAATAACGTAATATAAACTAACCTAACCCAACCTAACATCTCGGCGGTAATATTTGACATCAATCCTGGCGAGTTGGCCTCTACGTCTCCGTGGGACCTTTATATGCATCTATAACCTAATATAACCTAACCTAAACCAACCTAACATCTCGGCGATAATATTTGACCACATTCCTGACTTGTTGGCCTCTACGTCTCCGCGGGACCTTTATATACATCAATAACGTAATATAACGTAACCTAACCCAACCTAAAATCTCGGCGGTAATATTTGACATCATTCCTTGCGAGTTGGCCTCTACGTCTCCGTGGGAACTTTATATACATCAATATCGTAATATAACCTAACATAACCCAACCTAACATCTCCGCGGTAATATTTGACCACATACCTGGCGAGTTGGCCTCTACGTCTCCATGGGACCTTCATATACATCAATAACGAAATATAACCTAACCTAACCCAACCTATCATCTCGGCGGTAATATTTGACAACATACCTGGCGAATTGGCCTCTACGTCTCCGTGTGATCTTTATATACATCAAGAACGTAATATAACATTACCTAACCCAACCTATCTTCTCTGCCGTAATATTTGACAACATTCCTGGCGAGTTGGCTTGTCCGTCTCCGTGGGACCTTCATATACATCAATAACGAAATATAACCTAACCTAACCCAACCTATCTTCTCTGCGGTAATATTTGACAACATTCCTTTCGAGTTGGCCTCTAGGTCTCCGTTTGACCTTCATATACATCAATAACGTAATATTACCTAACGTAACCCAACCTATCATCTCGACGGTAATATTTGACAACATTCCTGGCTTGTTGGCCTCTACGTCTGCGTGGGACGTTTATATACTTCAAGAACGTAATATAACCTAACCTAACCCAACCTAACATCTCGGCGGTAATATTTGACCACATACCTGGTGAGTTGGCCTCTACGTCCCCGTGGGACCTTTATATACATCAATAACGTAATATAACCTTACCTAACCCAACCTAACATCTCGCCGGTAATATTTGACCACATTCCTGGCTTGTTGGCCTCTATGTCTCCGTGGGACCTTTATATACATCAATAACGTAATATAACGTAACCTAACCCACCCTAACATCTCGGCGGTAATATTTGACATCATTCCTGGCGAGATGGCTTCTACGTCTCCGTTTGACCATCATATACATCCATAACGTAATATAACGTAACCTAACCCAACCTAACATCACCGCGGTAATATTTGACCACATACCTGGCGAGTCGGCCTCTACGTCTCCGTGGGACCTTCATATACATCAATAACGAAATATAACCTAACCTAACCCAACCTAACATCTCGCCGGTAATATTTGACAACATTCCTTTCGAGTTGGCCTCTAGGTCTCCGTTTGACCTTCATATACATGAATAACGTAATATTACCTAACGTAACCCAACCTATCATCTCGACGGTAGTATTTGACAACATTCCTGGCTTGTTGGCCTCTACGTCTGCGTGGGACCTTTATATACTTCAAGAACGTAATATAACCTAACCTAACCCAACCTAACATCTCGGCGGTAATATTTGACATCATTCCTGGCGAGTTGGCTTGTACGTCTCCGTTTGACCATCATATACATCAATAACGTAATATAACGTAACCTAACCCAACCTAACATCACCGCGGTAATATTTGACAACATACCTGGCGAGTTGGCCTCTACGTCTCCGTGGGACCTTCATATACATCAATAACGAAATATAACCTAAATTAACCCAACCTATCATCTCGGCGGTAATATTTGACAACATACCTGGCGAATTGGCCTATACGTCTCCGTGTGATCTTTATATACATCAAGAACGTAATATAACTTAACCTAACCCAACCCAACATCTCCGCGGTAATATTTGACAACATACCTTGCGAGTTGGCCTCTACGTCTCCGTGGGACCTTCATATACATCAATAACGAAATATAACCTAACCTAACCCAACCTATCATCTCGGCGGTAATATTTGACAACATACCTGGCGAATTGGCCTCTACGTCTCCGTGTGATCTTTATATACATCAAGAACGTAATATAACATAACCTAACCCAACCTATCTGCTCTGCGGTAATATTTGACAACATTCCTGGCGAGTTGGCTTGTCCGTCTCCGTGGGACCTTTATATACATCAATAACGTAATATACCCTAACCAAACCCAACCTAACTTATCGGCGGTAATAATTGAAAACATACCTGGCGAGTTGGCCTCTACGTCTCCGTAGGACCTTTATATACATCAATAACGTAATATAACTTAACCTAACCCAACCTAACATCTCCGCGGTAATATTTGACAACATACCTTGCGAGTTGGCCTCTACGTCTCCGTGAGACCTTCATATACATCAATAACGAAATATAACCTAACCTAACCCAACCTATCATCTCGGCGGCAATATTTGACAACATACCTGGCGAATTGGCCTCTACGTCTCCGTGTGATCTTTATATACATCAAGAACGTAATATAACATAACCTAACCCAACCTACCCTCTCGGCGGTAATATTTGACAACATTCCTGGCGAGTTGGCTTCTCCGTCTCCGTGGGACCTTTATATACATCAATAACGTAATATAACGTAACCTAACCCAACCTATCATCGCGGCGGTAATATTTGACAACATACCTTGCGAGTTGGCCTCTACGTCTCCGTGGGACCTTCATATACATCAATAACGAAATATAACCTAACCTAACCCAACCTATCATCTCGGCGGTAATATTTGAAAACATACCTGGCGAGGTGGCCTCTACGTCTCCGTGGGATATTTATATACATCAATAACATAATATAACATAAGCTAACCCAATATAACATCTCGGCGGTAATATTTGACCACATTCCTGGCTTGTTGGACTCTACGTCTCCGTGGGGCCGTCATAGAGAACTATAACGTAATATAACCTAACCTAACCCAACCTAACATCTCGGCGGTAATATTTGAAAACATTCCTGGCGAGTTGGCCTCTACGTCCCCGTGGGAGCTTTATATACATCAATAACGTAATATAACCTTACCTAACCCAACCTAACATCTCGCCGGTAATATTTGACCACATTCCTGGCTTGTTGGCCTCTATGTCTCCGTTCGACCTTTATATACATTAATAACGTAATATATCCTAACCTAACCCAACCTAACATCTCGGCGGTAATATTTGACATCATTCCTGGCGAGATGGCTTCTACGTCTCTGTTTGACCATCATATACATCAAGAACGTAATATAACGTAACCTAAACCAACCTAACATCTCCGCGGTAATATTTGACCACATACCTGGCGAGTTGGCCTCTACGTCTCCGTGGGATCTTCATATACATCAATAACGAAATATAACCTTACCTAACCAAACCTAAAATCTCGGCGGTAATATTTGACATGATTCCTGGCGAGTTGGCCTCTACGTCTCCGTGGGAACTTTATATACATCAATATCGTAATATAACCTAACCTAACCCAACCTAACATCTCCGCGGTAATATTTGACCACATAACTGGCGAGTTGGCCTCTACGTCTCCGTGGGACCTTCATGTACATCAATAACGAAATATAACCTAACCTAACCCAACCTATCATCTCGGCGGTAATATTTGACAACATACCTGGCGAATTGGCCTCTACGTCTCCGTGTGATATTTATATACATCAAGAACGTAATATAACATAACCTAACCCAACCTATCTGCTCTGCGGTAATATTTGACAACATTCCTGGCGAGTTGGCTTGTCCGTCTCCGTGGGACCTTTATATACATCAATAACGTAATATAACCTAACCAAACCCAACCTAACTTATCGGCGGTAATAATTGAAAACATACCTGGCTTGTTGGCCTCTATGTCTCCGTGGGACCTTTATATACATCAATAACGTAATATAACGTAACCTAACCCACCCTAACATCTCGGCGGTAATATTTGACATCATTCCTGGCGAGATGGCTTCTACGTCTCCGTTTGACCATCATATACATCAATAACGTAATATAACGTAACCTAACCCAACCTAACATCTCCGCGGTAATATTTGACCACATACCTGGCGAGTCGGCCTCTGCGTCTCCGTGGGACCTTCAGATACATCAATAACGAAATATAACCTAACCTAACCCAACCTAACATCTCGCCGGTAATATTTGACAACATTCCTTTCGAGTTGGCCTCTAGGTCTCCGTTTGACCTTCATATACATCAATAACGTAATATTACCTAACGTAACCCAACCTATCATCTCGACGGTAATATTTGACAACATTCCTGGCTTGTTGGCCTCTACGTCTGCGTGGGACGTTTATATACTTCAAGAACGTAATGTAACCTAACCTAACCCAACCTAACATCTCGGCGGTAATATTTGACAACATTCCTGGCGAGTTGGCTTCTCCGTCTCCGTGGGACCTTTATATACATCAATATCGTAATATAACCTAACCTAACCCAACCTAACATCTCCGCGGTAATATTTGACCACATACCTGGCGAGTTGGCCTCTACGTCTCCGTGGGACCTTCATATACATCAATAACGAAATATAACCTAACCTAACCCAACCTATCTTCCCTGCGGTAATATTTGACAACATTCCTGGCGAGTTGGCTTGTCCTTCTCCGTGGGACCTTTATATACATCAATAACGTAATATAACCTAACCAAACCCAACCTAACTTATCGGCGGTAATAATTGAAAACATACCTGGCGAGTTGGCCTCTACGTCTCCGTAGGACCTTTATATACATCAATAACGTAATATAACCTAACCTAACCCAAGCTTTCATCTCGGCGGTAATATTTGACCACATTCCAGGCTTGTTGGCCTCTATGTCTCCGTGGGACCTTTATATACATCAATAACGTAATATAACCTAACCTAACCCAACCTAACATCTCGGCGGTAATATTTGACCACATTCCTGTCTTGTTGGCCTCTACGTCTCCGTGGGACCTTCATATACATCAATAACGAAATATAACCTAACCTAACCCAACCTAACATCTCGCCGGTAATATTTGACAACATTCCTTTCGAGTTGGCCTCTAGGTCTCCGTTTGACCTTCATATACATGAATAACGTAATATTACCTAACGTAACCCAACCTATCATCTCGACGGTAGTATTTGACAACATTCCTGGCTTGTTGGCCTCTACGTCTGCGTGGGACCTTTATATACTTCAAGAACGTAATATAACCTAACCTAACCCAACCTAACATCTCGGCGGTAATATTTGACAACATTCCTGGCGTGTTGGCTTCTCCGTCTCCGTGGGACCCTTATATATATCAATAACGTAATATAACCTAACCTAACCTAACCCAACATCTCGGCGGTAATATTTGACCACATTCCTGGCTTGTTGGACTCTATGTCTCCGTGGGACCTTTATATACATCAATAACGTAATATAACCTAACCTAACCCAACCTAACATCTCGGCGGTAATATTTGACATCATTCCTGGCGAGTTGGCTTCTACGTCTCCGTTTGACCATCATATACATCAATAACGTAATATAACGTAACCTAACCCAACCTAACATCACCGCGGTAATATTTGACAACATACCTGGCGAGTTAGCCTCTACGTCTCCGTGGGACCTTCATATACATCAATAACGAAATATAACCTAACCTAACCCAACCTATCATCTCGGCGGTAATATTTGACAACATACCTGGCGAATTGGCCTATACGTCTCCGTGGGACCTTCATAGACATCAATAACGAAATATAACCTAACCTAACCCAACCTATCATCTCGGCGGTAATATTTGACAACATACCTGGCGAATTGGCCTCTACGTCTCCGTGTGATCTTTATATACATCAAGAACGTAATATAACATAACCTAACCCAACCTACCCTCTCGGCGGTAATATTTGACAACATTCCTGGCGAGTTGGCTTCTCCGTCTCCGTGGGACCTTTATATACATCAATAACGTAATATAACGTAACCTAACCCAACCTATCATCGCGGCGGTAATATTTGACAACATACCTTGCGAGTTGGCCTCTACGTCTCCGTGGGACCTTCATATACATCAATAACGAAATATAACCTAACCTAACCCAACCTATCATCTCGGCGGTAATATTTGAAAACATACCTGGCGAGGTGGCCTCTACGTCTCCGTGGGATATTTATATACATCAATAACATAATATAACATAAGCTAACCCAATATAACATCTCGGCGGTAATATTTGACCACATTCCTGGCTTGTTGGACTCTACGTCTCCGTGGGGCCGTCATAGAGAACTATAACGTAATATAACCTAACCTAACTCAACCTAACATCTCGGCGGTAATATTTGAAAACATTCCTGGCGAGTTGGCCTCTACGTCTGCGTGGGACGTTTATGTACTTCAAGAACGTAATATAACCTAACCTAACCCAACCTAACATCTTGGCGGTAATATTTGACAACATTCCTTTCGAGTTGGCCTCTAGGTCTCCGTTTGACCTTCATATACATCAATAACGTAATATTACCTAACGTAACCCAACCTATCATCTCGACGGTAATATTTGACAACATTCCTGGCTTGTTGGACTCTACGTCTCCGCGGGGCCGTCATAGAGAAATATAACGTAATATAACCTAACCTAACCCAACCTATCATCGCGGCGGTAATATTTGACAACATTCCTGGCGAGTTGGCTTGTCCTTCTCCGTGGGACCTTTATATACATCAATAACGTAATATAACCTAACCAAACCCAACCTAACTTATCGGCGGTAATAATTGAAAACATACCTGGCGAGTTGGCCTCTACGTCTCCGTAGGACCTTTATATACATCAATAACGTAATATAACCTAACCTAACCCAAGCTTTCATCTCGGCGGTAATATTTGACCACATTCCAGGCTTGTTGGCCTCTATGTCTCCGTGGGACCTTTATATACATCAATAACGTAATATAACCTAACCTAACCCAACCTAACATCTCGGCGGTAATATTTGACCACATTCCTGTCTTGTTGGCCTCTACGTCTCCGTGGGACCTTCATATACATCAATAACGAAATATAACCTAACCTAACCCAACCTAACATCTCGCCGGTAATATTTGACAACATTCCTTTCGAGTTGGCCTCTAGGTCTCCGTTTGACCTTCATATACATGAATAACGTAATATTACCTAACGTAACCCAACCTATCATCTCGACGGTAGTATTTGACAACATTCCTGGCTTGTTGGCCTCTACGTCTGCGTGGGACCTTTATATACTTCAAGAACGTAATATAACCTAACCTAACCCAACCTAACATCTCGGCGGTAATATTTGACAACATTCCTGGCGTGTTGGCTTCTCCGTCTCCGTGGGACCCTTATATATATCAATAACGTAATATAACCTAACCTAACCCAACCCAACATCTCGGCGGTAATATTTGACCACATTCCTGGCTTGTTGGACTCTATGTCTCCGTGGGACCTTTATATACATCAATAACGTAATATAACCTAACCTAACCCAACCTAACATCTCGGCGGTAATATTTGACATCATTCCTGGCGAGTTGGCTTCTACGTCTCCGTTTGACCATCATATACATCAATAACGTAATATAACGTAACCTAACCCAACCTAACATCACCGCGGTAATATTTGACAACATACCTGGCGAGTTGGCCTCTACGTCTCCGTGGGACCTTCATATACATCAATAACGAAATATAACCTAACCTAACCCAACCTATCATCTCGGCGGTAATATTTGACAACATACCTGGCGAATTGGCCTATACGTCTCCGTGTGATCTTTATATACATCAAGAACGTAATATAACTTAACCTAACCCAACCTAACATCTCCGCGGTAATATTTGACAACATACCTTGCGAGTTGGCCTCTACGTCTCCGTGGGACCTTCATATACATCAATAACGAAATATAACCTAACCTAACCCAACCTATCATCTCGGCGGTAATATTTGACAACATACCTGGCGAATTGGCCTCTACGTCTCCGTGTGATCTTTATATACATCAAGAACGTAATATAACATAACCTAACCCAACCTACCCTCTCGGCGGTAATATTTGACAACATTCCTGGCGAGTTGGCTTCTCCGTCTCTGTGGGACCTTTATATACATCAATAACGTAATATAACGTAACCTAACCCAACCTATCATCGCGGCGGTAATATTTGACATCATTCCTGGCGAGTTGGCCTCTACATCTCCGTGGGATCTTTATATACACCAATAACGTAATATAACCTAACCTAACCCAACCTACCTTCTCGGCGGTAATATTTGACAACATTCCTGGCGAGTTGGCTTCTCCGTCTCCGTGGGACATTTATATACATCAATAACGTAATATAACGTAACCTAACCCAACCTAACATCTCCGCGGTAATATTTGACCACATACCTGGTGAGTTGGCCTCTACGTCCCCGTGGGACCTTTATATACATCAATAACGTAATATAACCTTACCTAACCCAACCTAACATCTCGCCGGTAATATTTGACCACATTCCTGGCTTGTTGGCCTCTATGTCTCCGTGGGACCTTTATATACATCAATAACGTAATATAACGTAACCTAACCCACCCTAACATCTCGGCGGTAATATTTGACATCATTCCTGGCGAGATGGCTTCTACGTCTCCGTTTGACCATCATATACATCAATAACGTAATATAACGTAACCTAACCCAACCTAACATCTCCGCGGTAATATTTGACCACATACCTGGCGAGTCGGCCTCTGCGTCTCCGTGGGACCTTCAGATACATCAATAACGAAATATAACCTAACCTAACCCAACCTAACATCTCGCCGGTAATATTTGACAACATTCCTTTCGAGTTGGCCTCTAGGTCTCCGTTTGACCTTCATATACATGAATAACGTAATATTACCTACCGTAACCCAACCTATCATCTCGACGGTAGTATTTGACAACATTCCTGGCTTGTTGGCCTCTACGTCTGCGTGGGACCTTTATATACTTCAAGAACGTAATATAACGTAACCTAACCCAACCTAACATCACCGCGGTAATATTTGACAACATACCTGGCGAGTTGGCCTCTACGTCTCCGTGGGACTTTCATATACATCAATAACGAAATATAACCTAACCTAACCCAACCTATCATCTCGGCGGTAATATTTGACAACATACCTGGCGAATTGGCCTATACGTCTCCGTGTGATCTTTATATACATCAAGAACGTAATATAACTTAACCTAACCCAACCTAACATCTCCGCGGTAATATTTGACAACATACCTTGCGAGTTGGCCTCTACGTCTCCGTGGGACCTTCATAGACATCAATAACGAAATATAACCTAACCTAACCCAACCTATCATCTCGGCGGTAATATTTGACAACATACCTGGCGAATTTGCCTCTACGTCTCCGTGTGATCTTTATATACATCAAGAACGTAATATAACATAACCTAACCCAACCTATCTGCTCTGCGGTAATATTTGACAACATTCCTGGCGAGTTGGCTTGTATGTCTCCGTGGGACCTTTATATACATCAATAACGTAATATAACCTAACCAAACCCAACCTAACTTATCGGCGGTAATAATTGAAAACATACCTGACGAGTTGGCCTCTACGTCTCCGTAGGACCTTTATATACATCAATAACGTAATATAACTTAACCTAACCCAACCTAACATCTCCGCGGTAATATTTGACAACATACCTTGCGAGTTGGCCTCTACGTCTCCGTGGGACCTTCATATACATCAATAACGAAATATAACCTAACCTAACCCAACCTATCATCTCGGCGGTAATATTTGACAACATACCTGGCGAATTGGCCTCTACGTCTCCGTGTGATCTTTATATACATCAAGAACGTAATATAACATAACCTAACCCAACCTACCCTCTCGGCGGTAATATTTGACAACATTCCTGGCGAGTTGGCTTCTCCGTCTCCGTGGGACCTTTATATACATCAATAACGTAATATAACGTAACCTAACCCAACCTATCATCGCGGCGGTAATATTTGACAACATACCTTGCGAGTTGGCCTCTACGTATCCGTGGGACCTTCATATACATCAATAACGAAATATAACCTAACCTAACCCAACCTATCATCTCGGCGGTAATATTTGAAAACATACCTGGCGAGGTGGCCTCTACGTCTCCGTGGGATATTTATATACATCAATAACATAATATAACATAAGCTAACCCAATATAACATCTCGGCGGTAATATTTGACCACATTCCTGGCTTGTTGGACTCTACGTCTCCGTGGGGCCGTCATAGAGAACTATAACGTAATATAACCTAACCTAACCCAACCTAACATCTCGGCGGTAATATTTGAAAACATTCCTGGCGAGTTGGCCTCTACGTCCCCGTGGGAGCTTTATATACATCAATAACGTAATATAACCTGACCTAACCCACCCTAACATCTCGGCGGTAATATTTGACATCATTCCTGGCGAGATGGCTTCTACGTCTCCGTTTGACCATCATATACATCAATAACGTAATATAACCAAACCTAACACAACATAACTTCTCGGCGGTAATAATTGAAAACATACCTGGCGAGTTGGCCTCTACGTCTCCGTAGGACCCTTATATACATCAATAACGTAATATAACCTAACCTAACCCAACCTAACATCTCGGCGGTAATATTTGACAACATTCCTGGCTTGTTGGCCTCTACGTCTGCGTGGGACGTTTATGTACTTCAAGAACGTAATATAACCTAACCTAACCCAACCTAACATCTCGGCGCTAATATTTGACAACATTCCTGGCGAGTTGGCTTCTCCGTCTCCGTGGGACCTTTATATACATCAATATCGTAATATAACCTAACCTAACCCAACCGAACATCTCGGCGGTAATATTTGACAACATACCTTGCGAGTTGGCCTCTACGTCTCCGCGGGATCTTTATATACATCAAGAACGTAATATAACATAACCTAACCCAACCTATCATCTCGGCGGTAATATTTGACAATATTCCTGGCGAGTTGGCTTCTCCGTCTCCGTGGGACCTTTATCTACATCAATAACGTAATATAACCAAACCTAACCCAACATAACTTCTCGGCGGTAATAATTGAAAACATACCTGGCGAGTTGGCCCCTACGTCTCCGTAGGACCCTTATATACATCAATAACGTAATATAACCTAACCTAACCCAACCTAACATCTCGGCGGTAATATTTGACCACATTCCTGGCTTGTTGGCCTCTATGTCTCCGCGGGAACTTTATATACATCAATATCGTAATATAACCTAACCTAACCCAACCTAACATCTCCGCGTTAATATTTGACCACATACCTGGCGAGTTGGCCTCTACGTCTCCGTGGGATCTTCATATACATCAATAACGAAATATAACCTTACCTAACCCAACCTAAAATCTCGGCGGTAATATTTGACATGATTCCTGGCGAGTTGGCCTCTACGTCTCCGTGGGAACTTTATATACATCAATATCGTAATATAACCTAACCTAACCCAACCTAACATCTCCGCGGTAATATTTGACCACATAACTGGCGAGTAGGCCTCTACGTCTCCGTGGGACCTTCATGTACATCAATAACGAAATATAACCTAACCTAACCCAACCTATCATCTCGGCGGTAATATTTGACAACATACCTGGCGAATTGGCCTCTACGTCTCCGTGTGATATTTATATACATCAAGAACGTAATATAACATAACCTAACCCAACCTATCTGCTCTGCGGTAATATTTGACAACATTCCTGGCGAGTTGGCTTGTCCGTCTCCGTGGGACCTTTATATACATCAATAACGTAATATAACCTAACCAAACCCAACCTAACTTATCGGCGGTAATAATTGAAAACATACCTGGCGAGTTGGCCTCTACGTCTCCGTAGGACCTTTATATACATCAATAACGTAATATAACTTAACCTAACCCAACCTAACATCTCCGCGGTAATATTTGACAACATACCTTGCGAGTTGGCCTCTACGTCTCCGTGTGATCTTTATATACATCAAGAACGTAATATAACATAACCTAACCCAACCTACCCTCTCGGCGGTAATATTTGACAACATTCCTGGCGAGTTGGCTTCTCCGTCTCCGTGGGACCTTTATATACATCAATAACGTAATATAACGTAACCTAACCCAAACTATCATCGCGGCGGTAATATTTGACATCATTCCTGGCGAGTTGGCCTCTACATCTCCGTTGGATCTTTATATACATCAATAACGTAATATAACCTAACCTAACCCAATCAAACATCTCGGCGGTAATATTTGACCACATTCCTGGCGAGTTGGCTTCTCCGTATCCGTGGGACCTTTATATACTTCAATAACGTAATATAACCTAACCTAACCCAACCTACCTTCTCGGCGGTAATATTTGACAACATTCCTGGCGAGTTGGCTTCTCCGTCTCCGTGGGACATTTATATACATCAATAACGTAATATAACGTAACCTAACCCAACCTAACATCTCCGCGGTAATATTTGACCACATACCTGGTGAGTTGGCCTCTACGTCCCCGTGGGACCTTTATATACATCAATAACGTAATATAACCTTACCTAACCCAACCTAACATCTCGCCGGTAATATTTGACCACATTCCTGGCTTGTTGGCCTCTATGTCTCCGTGGGACCTTTATATACATCAATAACGTAATATAACGTAACCTAACCCACCCTAACATCTCGGCGGTAATATTTGACATCATTCCTGGCGAGATGGCTTCTACGTCTCCGTTTGACCATCATATACATCAATAACGTAATATAACGTAACCTAACCCAACCTAACATCTCCGCGGTAATATTTGACCACATACCTGGCGAGTCGGCCTCTGCGTCTCCGTGGGACATTCAGATACATCAATAACGAAATATAACCTAACCTAACCCAACCTAACATCTCGCCGGTAATATTTGACAACATTCCTTTCGAGTTGGCCTCTAGGTCTCCGTTTGACCTTCATATACATCAATAACGTAATATTACCTAACGTAACCCAACCTATCATCTCGACGGTAATATTTGACAACATTCCTGGCTTGTTGGCCTCTACGTCTGCGTGGGACGTTTATATACTTCAAGAACGTAATGTAACCTAACCTAACCCAACCTAACATCTCGGCGGTAATATTTGACAACATTCCTGGCGAGTTGGCTTCTCCGTCTTCGTGGGACCTTTATATACATCAATAACGTAATATAACCTAACCTAACCCAACCGAACATCTCGGCGGTAATATTTGACAACATACCTTGCGAGTTGGCCTCTACATCTCCGCGGGATCTTTATATACATCAAGAATGTAATATAACATAACCTAACCCAACCTATCTTCTCGGCGGTAATATTTGACAATATTCCTGGCGAGTTGGCTTCTCCGTCTCCGTGGGACCTTTATCTACATCAATAACGTAATATAACCAAACCTAACCCAACATAACTTCTCGGCGGTAATAATTGAAAACATACTTGGCGAGTTGGCCTCTACGTCTCCGTAGGACCCTTATATACATCAATAACGTAATATAACCTAACCTAACCCAACCTAACATCTCGGCGGTAATATTTGACCACATTCCTGGCTTGTTGGCCTCTATGTCTTCGCGGGACCTTTATATACATCAATAACGTAATATAACCTAACCTAACCCAACCTTTCATCTCGGCGGTAATATGTGACCACATTCCAGGCTTGTTGGCCTCTACGTCTCCGCGGGACCTTTATATACATCAATAACGTAATATAACGTAACCTAACCCAACCTAAAATCTCGGCGGTAATATTTGACATCATTCCTGGCGAGTTGGCCTCTACGTCTCCGTGGGAACTTTATATACATCAATATCGTAATATAACCTAACCTAACCCAACCTAACATCTCCGCGGTAATATTTGATCACATACCTGGCGAGTTGGCCTCTACGTCTCCGTGGGACCTTCATATACATCAATAACGAAATATAACCTAACCTAACCCAACCTATCATCTCGGCGGTAATATTTGACAACATACCTGGCGAATTGGCCTCTACGTCTCCGTGTGATCTTTATATACATCAAGAACGTAATATAACATAACCTAACCCAACCTACCCTCTCGGCGGTAATATTTGACAACATTCCTGGCGAGTTGGCTTCTCCGTCTCTGTGGGACCTTTATATACATCAATAACGTAATATAACGTAACCTAACCCACCCTAACATCTCGGCGGTAATATTTGACATCATTCCTGGCGAGATGGCTTCTACGTCTCCGTTTGACCACCATATACATCAATAACGTAATATAACGTAACCTAACCCAACCTAACATCTCCGCGGTAATATTTGACCACATACCTGGCGAGTCGGCCTCTGCGTCTCCGTGGGACCTTCAGATACATCAATAACGAAATATAACCTAACCTAACCCAACCTAACATCTCGCCGGTAATATTTGACAACATTCCTTTCGAGTTGGCTTCTAGGTCTCCGTGGGACCTTCATATACATCAATAACGAAATATAACCTAACCTAACCCAACCTATCTTCCCTGCGGTAATATTTGACAACATTCCTGGCGAGTTGGCTTGTCCTTCTCCGTGGGACCTTTATATACATCAATAACGTAATATAACCTAACCAAACCCAACCTAACTTATCGGCGGTAATAATTGAAAACATACCTGGCGAGTTGGCCTCTACGTCTCCGTAGGACCTTTATATACATCAATAACGTAATATAACCTAACCTAACCCAAGCTTTCATCTCGGCGGTAATATTTGACCACATTCCAGGCTTGTTGGCCTCTATGTCTCCGTGGGACCTTTATATACATCAATAACGTAATATAACCTAACCTAACCCAACCTAACATCTCGGCGGTAATATTTGACCACATTCCTGTCTTGTTGGCCTCTACGTCTCCGTGGGACCTTCATATACATCAATAACGAAATATAACCTAACCTAACCCAACCTAACATCTCGCCGGTAATATTTGACAACATTCCTTTCGAGTTGGCCTCTAGGTCTCCGTTTGACCTTCATATACATGAATAACGTAATATTACCTACCGTAACCCAACCTATCATCTCGACGGTAGTATTTGACAACATTCCTGGCTTGTTGGCCTCTACGTCTGCGTGGGACCTTTATATACTTCAAGAACGTAATATAACCTAACCTAACCCAACCTAACATCTCGGCGGTAATATTTGACAACATTCCTGGCGAGTTGGCTTCTCCGTCTCCGTGGGACCCTTATATATATCAATAACGTAATATAACCTAACCTAACCCAACCCAACATCTCGGCGGTAATATTTGACCACATTCCTGGCTTGTTGGACTCTATGTCTCCGTGGGACCTTTATATACATCAATAACGTAATATAACCTAACCTAACCCAACCTAACATCTCGGCGGTAATATTTGACATCATTCCTGGCGAGTTGGCTTCTACGTCTCCGTTTGACCATCATATACATCAATAACGTAATATAACGTAACCTAACCCAACCTAACATCACCGCGGTAATATTTGACAACATACCTGGCGAGTTGGCCTCTACGTCTCCGTGGGACCTTCATATACATCAATAACGAAATATAACCTAACCTAACCCAACCTATCATCTCGGCGGTAATATTTGACAACATACCTGGCGAATTGGCCTATACGTCTCCGTGTGATCTTTATATACATCAAGAACGTAATATAACTTAACCTAACCCAACCTAACATCTCCGCGGTAATATTTGACAACATACCTTGCGAGTTGGCCTCTACGTCTCCGTGGGACCTTCATAGACATCAATAACGAAATATAACCTAACCTAACCCAACCTATCATCTCGGCGGTAATATTTGACAACATACCTGGCGAATTTGCCTCTACGTCTCCGTGTGATCTTTATATACATCAAGAACGTAATATAACATAACCTAACCCAACCTATCTGCTCTGCGGTAATATTTGACAACATTCCTGGCGAGTTCGCTTGTCCGTCTCCGTGGGACCTTTATATACATCAATAACGTAATATAACCTAACCAAACCCAACCTAACTTATCGGCGGTAATAATTGAAAACATACCTGACGAGTTGGCCTCTACGTCTCCGTAGGACCTTTATATACATCAATAACGTAATATAACTTAACCTAACCCAACCTAACATCTCCGCGGTAATATTTGACAACATACCTTGCGAGTTGGCCTCTACGTCTCCGTGGGACCTTCATATACATCAATAACGAAATATAACCTAACCTAACCCAACCTATCATCTCGGCGGTAATATTTGACAACATACCTGGCGAATTGGCCTCTACGTCTCCGTGTGATCTTTATATACATCAAGAACGTAATATAACATAACCTAACCCAACCTACCCTCTCGGCGGTAATATTTGACAACATTCCTGGCGAGTTGGCTTCTCCGTCTCCGTGGGACCTTTATATACATCAATAACGTAATATAACGTAACCTAACCCAAACTATCATCGCGGCGGTAATATTTGACATCATTCCTGGCGAGTTGGCCTCTACATCTCCGTTGGATCTTTATATACATCAATAACGTAATATAACCTAACCTAACCCAATCAAACATCTCGGCGGTAATATTTGACCACATTCCTGGCGAGTTGGCTTCTCCGTATCCGTGGGACCTTTATATACTTCAATAACGTAATATAACCTAACCTAACCCAACCTACCTTCTCGGCGGTAATATTTGACAACATTCCTGGCGAGTTGGCTTCTCCGTCTCCGTGGGACATTTATATACATCAATAACGTAATATAACGTAACCTAACCCAACCTAACATCTCCGCGGTAATATTTGACCACATACCTGGTGAGTTGGCCTCTACGTCCCCGTGGGACCTTTATATACATCAATAACGTAATATAACCTTACCTAACCCAACCTAACATCTCGCCGGTAATATTTGACCACATTCCTGGCTTGTTGGCCTCTATGTCTCCGTGGGACCTTTATATACATCAATAACGTAATATAACGTAACCTAACCCACCCTAACATCTCGGCGGTAATATTTGACATCATTCCTGGCGAGATGGCTTCTACGTCTCCGTTTGACCATCATATACATCAATAACGTAATATAACGTAACCTAACCCAACCTAACATCTCCGCGGTAATATTTGACCACATACCTGGCGAGTCGGCCTCTGCGTCTCCGTGGGACATTCAGATACATCAATAACGAAATATAACCTAACCTAACCCAACCTAACATCTCGCCGGTAATATTTGACAACATTCCTTTCGAGTTGGCCTCTAGGTCTCCGTTTGACCTTCATATACATCAATAACGTAATATTACCTAACGTAACCCAACCTATCATCTCGACGGTAATATTTGACAACATTCCTGGCTTGTTGGCCTCTACGTCTGCGTGGGACGTTTATATACTTCAAGAACGTAATGTAACCTAACCTAACCCAACCTAACATCTCGGCGGTAATATTTGACAACATTCCTGGCGAGTTGGCTTCTCCGTCTTCGTGGGACCTTTATATACATCAATAACGTAATATAACCTAACCTAACCCAACCGAACATCTCGGCGGTAATATTTGACAACATACCTTGCGAGTTGGCCTCTACATCTCCGCGGGATCTTTATATACATCAAGAACGTAATATAACATAACCTAACCCAACCTATCTTCTCGGCGGTAATATTTGACAATATTCCTGGCGAGTTGGCTTCTCCGTCTCCGTGGGACCTTTATCTACATCAATAACGTAATATAACCAAACCTAACCCAACATAACTTCTCGGCGGTAATAATTGAAAACATACTTGGCGAGTTGGCCTCTACGTCTCCGTAGGACCCTTATATACATCAATAACGTAATATAACCTAACCTAACCCAACCTAACATCTCGGCGGTAATATTTGACCACATTCCTGGCTTGTTGGCCTCTATGTCTTCGCGGGACCTTTATATACATCAATAACGTAATATAACCTAACCTAACCCAACCTTTCATCTCGGCGGTAATATGTGACCACATTCCAGGCTTGTTGGCCTCTACGTCTCCGCGGGACCTTTATATACATCAATAACGTAATATAACGTAACCTAACCCAACCTAAAATCTCGGCGGTAATATTTGACATCATTCCTGGCGAGTTGGCCTCTACGTCTCCGTGGGAACTTTATATACATCAATATCGTAATATAACCTAACCTAACCCAACCTAACATCTCCGCGGTAATATTTGATCACATACCTGGCGAGTTGGCCTCTACGTCTCCGTGGGACCTTCATATACATCAATAACGAAATATAACCTAACCTAACCCAACCTATCATCTCGGCGGTAATATTTGACAACATACCTGGCGAATTGGCCTCTACGTCTCCGTGTGATCTTTATATACATCAAGAACGTAATATAACATAACCTAACCCAACCTACCCTCTCGGCGGTAATATTTGACAACATTCCTGGCGAGTTGGCTTCTCCGTCTCTGTGGGACCTTTATATACATCAATAACGTAATATAACGTAACCTAACCCACCCTAACATCTCGGCGGTAATATTTGACATCATTCCTGGCGAGATGGCTTCTACGTCTCCGTTTGACCACCATATACATCAATAACGTAATATAACGTAACCTAACCCAACCTAACATCTCCGCGGTAATATTTGACCACATACCTGGCGAGTCGGCCTCTGCGTCTCCGTGGGACCTTCAGATACATCAATAACGAAATATAACCTAACCTAACCCAACCTAACATCTCGCCGGTAATATTTGACAACATTCCTTTCGAGTTGGCTTCTAGGTCTCCGTGGGACCTTCATATACATCAATAACGAAATATAACCTAACCTAACCCAACCTATCTTCCCTGCGGTAATATTTGACAACATTCCTGGCGAGTTGGCTTGTCCTTCTCCGTGGGACCTTTATATACATCAATAACGTAATATAACCTAACCAAACCCAACCTAACTTATCGGCGGTAATAATTGAAAACATACCTGGCGAGTTGGCCTCTACGTCTCCGTAGGACCTTTATATACATCAATAACGTAATATAACCTAACCTAACCCAAGCTTTCATCTCGGCGGTAATATTTGACCACATTCCAGGCTTGTTGGCCTCTATGTCTCCGTGGGACCTTTATATACATCAATAACGTAATATAACCTAACCTAACCCAACCTAACATCTCGGCGGTAATATTTGACCACATTCCTGTCTTGTTGGCCTCTACGTCTCCGTGGGACCTTCATATACATCAATAACGAAATATAACCTAACCTAACCCAACCTAACATCTCGCCGGTAATATTTGACAACATTCCTTTCGAGTTGGCCTCTAGGTCTCCGTTTGACCTTCATATACATGAATAACGTAATATTACCTACCGTAACCCAACCTATCATCTCGACGGTAGTATTTGACAACATTCCTGGCTTGTTGGCCTCTACGTCTGCGTGGGACCTTTATATACTTCAAGAACGTAATATAACCTAACCTAACCCAACCTAACATCTCGGCGGTAATATTTGACAACATTCCTGGCGAGTTGGCTTCTCCGTCTCCGTGGGACCCTTATATATATCAATAACGTAATATAACCTAACCTAACCCAACCCAACATCTCGGCGGTAATATTTGACCACATTCCTGGCTTGTTGGACTCTATGTCTCCGTGGGACCTTTATATACATCAATAACGTAATATAACCTAACCTAACCCAACCTAACATCTCGGCGGTAATATTTGACATCATTCCTGGCGAGTTGGCTTCTACGTCTCCGTTTGACCATCATATACATCAATAACGTAATATAACGTAACCTAACCCAACCTAACATCACCGCGGTAATATTTGACAACATACCTGGCGAGTTGGCCTCTACGTCTCCGTGGGACCTTCATATACATCAATAACGAAATATAACCTAACCTAACCCAACCTATCATCTCGGCGGTAATATTTGACAACATACCTGGCGAATTGGCCTATACGTCTCCGTGTGATCTTTATATACATCAAGAACGTAATATAACTTAACCTAACCCAACCTAACATCTCCGCGGTAATATTTGACAACATACCTTGCGAGTTGGCCTCTACGTCTCCGTGGGACCTTCATAGACATCAATAACGAAATATAACCTAACCTAACCCAACCTATCATCTCGGCGGTAATATTTGACAACATACCTGGCGAATTTGCCTCTACGTCTCCGTGTGATCTTTATATACATCAAGAACGTAATATAACATAACCTAACCCAACCTATCTGCTCTGCGGTAATATTTGACAACATTCCTGGCGAGTTCGCTTGTCCGTCTCCGTGGGACCTTTATATACATCAATAACGTAATATAACCTAACCAAACCCAACCTAACTTATCGGCGGTAATAATTGAAAACATACCTGACGAGTTGGCCTCTACGTCTCCGTAGGACCTTTATATACATCAATAACGTAATATAACTTAACCTAACCCAACCTAACATCTCCGCGGTAATATTTGACAACATACCTTGCGAGTTGGCCTCTACGTCTCCGTGGGACCTTCATATACATCAATAACGAAATATAACCTAACCTAACCCAACCTATCATCTCGGCGGTAATATTTGACAACATACCTGGCGAATTGGCCTCTACGTCTCCGTGTGATCTTTATATACATCAAGAACGTAATATAACATAACCTAACCCAACCTACCCTCTCGGCGGTAATATTTGACAACATTCCTGGCGAGTTGGCTTCTCCGTCTCCGTGGGACCTTTATATACATCAATAACGTAATATAACGTAACCTAACCCAACCTATCATCGCGGCGGTAATATTTGACAACATACCTTGCGAGTTGGCCTCTACGTCACCGTGGGACCTTCATATACATCAATAACGAAATATAACCTAACCTAACCCAACCTATCATCTCGGCGGTAATATTTGAAAACATACCTGGCGAGGTGGCCTCTACGTCTCCGTGGGATATTTATATACATCAATAACATAATATAACATAAGCTAACCCAATATAACATCTCGGCGGTAATATTTGACCACATTCCTGGCTTGTTGGACTCTACGTCTCCGTGGGGCCGTCATAGAGAACTATAACGTAATATAACCTAACCTAACCCAACCTAACATCTCGGCGGTAATATTTGAAAACATTCCTGGCGAGTTGGCCTCTACGTCCCCGTGGGAGCTTTATATACATCAATAACGTAATATAACCTTACCTAACCCACCCTAACATCTCGGCGGTAATATTTGACATCATTCCTGGCGAGATGGCTTCTACGTCTCCGTTTGACCATCATATACATCAATAACGTAATATAACCAAACCTAACACAACATAACTTCTCGGCGGTAATAATTGAAAACATACCTGGCGAGTTGGCCTCTACGTCTCCGTAGGACCCTTATATACATCAATAACGTAATATAACCTAACCTAACCCAACCTAACATCTCGGCGGTAATATTTGACCACATTCCAGGCTTGTTGGCCTCTATGTCTCCGTGGGACCTTTATATACATCAATAACGTAATATAACCTAACCTAACCCAACCTAACATCTCGGCGGTAATATTTGACCACATTCCTGTCTTGTTGGCCTCTACGTCTCCGTGGGACCTTCATATACATCAATAACGAAATATAACCTAACCTAACCCAACCTAACATCTCGCCGGTAATATTTGACAACATTCCTTTCGAGTTGGCCTCTAGGTCTCCGTTTGACCTTCATATACATGAATAACGTAATATTACCTACCGTAACCCAACCCAACATCTCGGCGGTAATATTTGACCACATTCCTGGCTTGTTGGACTCTATGTCTCCGTGGGACCTTTATATACATCAATAACGTAATATAACCTAACCTAACCCAACCTAACATCTCGGCGGTAATATTTGACATCATTCCTGGCGAGTTGGCTTCTACGTCTCCGTTTGACCATCATATACATCAATAACGTAATATAACGTAACCTAACCCAACCTAACATCACCGCGGTAATATTTGACAACATACCTGGCGAGTTGGCCTCTACGTCTCCGTGGGACCTTCATATACATCAATAACGAAATATAACCTAACCTAACCCAACCTATCATCTCGGCGGTAATATTTGACAACATACCTGGCGAATTGGCCTATACGTCTCCGTGTGATCTTTATATACATCAAGAACGTAATATAACTTAACCTAACCCAACCTAACATCTCCGCGGTAATATTTGACAACATACCTTGCGAGTTGGCCTCTACGTCTCCGTGGGACCTTCATAGACATCAATAACGAAATATAACCTAACCTAACCCAACCTATCATCTCGGCGGTAATATTTGACAACATACCTGGCGAATTTGCCTCTACGTCTCCGTGTGATCTTTATATACATCAAGAACGTAATATAACATAACCTAACCCAACCTATCTGCTCTGCGGTAATATTTGACAACATTCCTGGCGAGTTCGCTTGTCCGTCTCCGTGGGACCTTTATATACATCAATAACGTAATATAACCTAACCAAACCCAACCTAACTTATCGGCGGTAATAATTGAAAACATACCTGACGAGTTGGCCTCTACGTCTCCGTAGGACCTTTATATACATCAATAACGTAATATAACTTAACCTAACCCAACCTAACATCTCCGCGGTAATATTTGACAACATACCTTGCGAGTTGGCCTCTACGTCTCCGTGGGACCTTCATATACATCAATAACGAAATATAACCTAACCTAACCCAACCTATCATCTCGGCGGTAATATTTGACAACATACCTGGCGAATTGGCCTCTACGTCTCCTTGTGATCTTTATATACATCAAGAACGTAATATAACATAACCTAACCCAACCTACCCTCTCGGCGGTAATATTTGACAACATTCCTGGCGAGTTGGCTTCTCCGTCTCCGTGGGACCTTTATATACATCAATAACGTAATATAACGTAACCTAACCCAACCTATCATCGCGGCGGTAATATTTGACAACATACCTTGCGAGTTGGCCTCTACGTCTCCGTGGGACCTTCATATACATCAATAACGAAATATAACCTAACCTAACCCAACCTATCATCTCGGCGGTAATATTTGAAAACATACCTGGCGAGGTGGCCTCTACGTCTCCGTGGGATATTTATATACATCAATAACATAATATAACATAAGCTAACCCAATATAACACCTCGGCGGTAATATTTGACCACATTCCTGGCTTGTTGGACTCTACGTCTCCGTGGGGCCGTCATAGAGAACTATAACGTAATATAACCTAACCTAACCCAACCTAACATCTCGGCGGTAATATTTGAAAACATTCCTGGCGAGTTGGCCTCTACGTCCCCGTGGGAGCTTTATATACATCAATAACGTAATATAACCTTACCTAACCCACCCTAACATCTCGGCGGTAATATTTGACATCATTCCTGGCGAGATGGCTTCTACGTCTCCGTTTGACCATCATATACATCAATAACGTAATATAACCAGAACCTAACACAACATAACTTCTCGGCGGTAATAATTGAAAACATACCTGGCGAGTTGGCCTCTACGTCTCCGTAGGACCATTATATACATCACTAACGTAATATAACCTAACCTAACCCAACCTAACATCTCGGCGGTAATATTTGACCACATTCCAGGCTTGTTGGCCTCTATGTCTCCGTGGGACCTTTATATACATCAATAACGTAATATAACCTAACCTAACCCAACCTAACATCTCGGCGGTAATATTTGACCACATTCCTGTCTTGTTGGCCTCTACGTCTCCGTGGGACCTTCATATACATCAATAACGAAATATAACCTAACCTAACCCAACCTAACATCTCGCCGGTAATATTTGACAACATTCCTTTCGAGTTGGCCTCTAGGTCTCCGTTTGACCTTCATATACATGAATAACGTAATATTACCTACCGTAACCCAACCTATCATCTCGACGGTAGTATTTGACAACATTCCTGGCTTGTTGGCCTCTACGTCTGCGTGGGACCTTTATATACTTCAATAACGTAATATAACCTAACCTAACCCAACCCAACATCTCGGCGGTAATATTTGACCACATTCCTGGCTTGTTGGACTCTATGTCTCCGTGGGACCTTTATATACATCAATAACGTAATATAACCTAACCTAACCCAACCTAACATCTCGGCGGTAATATTTGACATCATTCCTGGCGAGTTGGCTTCTACATCTCCGTTTGACCATCATATACATCAATAACGTAATATAACGTAACCTAACCCAACCTAACATCACCGCGGTAATATTTGACAACATACCTGGCGAGTTGGCCTCTACGTCTCCGTGGGACCTTCATATACATCAATAACGAAATATAACCTAACCTAACCCAACCTATCATCTCGGCGGTAATATTTGACAACATACCTGGCGAATTGGCCTATACGTCTCCGTGTGATCTTTATATACATCAAGAACGTAATATAACTTAACCTAACCCAACCTAACATCTCCGCGGTAATATTTGACAACATACCTTGCGAGTTGGCCTCTACGTCTCCGTGGGACCTTCATAGACATCAATAACGAAATATAACCTAACCTAACCCAACCTATCATCTCGGCGGTAATATTTGACAACATACCTGGCGAATTTGCCTCTACGTCTCCGTGTGATCTTTATATACATCAAGAACGTAATATAACATAACCTAACCCAACCTATCTGCTCTGCGGTAATATTTGACAACATTCCTGGCGAGTTCGCTTGTCCGTCTCCGTGGGACCTTTATATACATCAATAACGTAATATAACCTAACCAAACCCAACCTAACTTATCGGCGGTAATAATTGAAAACATACCTGACGAGTTGGCCTCTACGTCTCCGTAGGACCTTTATATACATCAATAACGTAATATAACTTAACCTAACCCAACCTAACATCTCCGCGGTAATATTTGACAACATACCTTGCGAGTTGGCCTCTACGTCTCCGTGGGACCTTCATATACATCAATAACGAAATATAACCTAACCTAACCCAACCTATCATCTCGGCGGTAATATTTGACAACATACCTGGCGAATTGGCCTCTACGTCTCCGTGTGATCTTTATATACATCAAGAACGTAATATAACATAACCTAACCCAACCTACCCTCTCGGCGGTAATATTTGACAACATTCCTGGCGAGTTGGCTTCTCCGTCTCCGTGGGACCTTTATATACATCAATAACGTAATATAACGTAACCTAACCCAACCTATCATCGCGGCGGTAATATTTGACAACATACCTTGCGAGTTGGCCTCTACGTCTCCGTGGGACCTTCATATACATCAATAACGAAATATAACCTAACCTAACCCAACCTATCATCTCGGCGCTAATATTTGAAAACATACCTGGCGAGGTGGCCTCTACGTCTCCGTGGGATATTTATATACATCAATAACATAATATAACATAAGCTAACCCAATATATCATCTCGGCGGTAATATTTGACCACATTCCTGGCTTGTTGGACTCTACGTCTCCGTGGGGCCGTCATAGAGAACTATAACGTAATATAACCTAACCTAACCCAACCTAACATCTCGGCGGTAATATTTGAAAACATTCCTGGCGAGTTGGCCTCTACGTCCCCGTGGGAGCTTTATATACATCAATAACGTAATATAACCTTATCTAACCCACCCTAACATCTCGGCGGTAATATTTGACATCATTCCTGGCGAGATGGCTTCTACGTCTCCGTTTGACCATCATATACATCAATAACGTAATATAACCAAACCTAACACAACATAACTTCTCGGCGGTAATAATTGAAAACATACCTGGCGAGTTGGCCTCTACGTCTCCGTAGGACCCTTATATACATCAATAACGTAATATAACCTAACCTAACCCAACCTAACATCTCGGCGGTAATATTTGACCACATTCCAGGCTTGTTGGCCTCTATGTCTCCGTGGGACCTTTATATACATCAATAACGTAATATAACCTAACCTAACCCAACCTAACATCTCGGCGGTAATATTTGACCACATTCCTGTCTTGTTGGCCTCTACGTCTCCGTGGGACCTTCATATACATCAATAACGAAATATAACCTAACCTAACCCAACCTAACATCTCGCCGGTAATATTTGACAACATTCCTTTCGAGTTGGCCTCTAGGTCTCCGTTTGACCTTCATATACATGAATAACGTAATATTACCTACCGTAACCCAACCTATCATCTCGACGGTAGTATTTGACAACATTCCTGGCTTGTTGGCCTCTACGTCTGCGTGGGACCTTTATATACTTCAAGAACGTAATATAACCTAACCTAACCCAACCTAACATCTCGGCGGTAATATTTGACAACATTCCTGGCGTGTTGGCTTCTCCGTCTCCGTGGGACCCTTATATATATCAATAACGTAATATAACCTAACCTAACCCAACCCAACATCTCGGCGGTAATATTTGACCACATTCCTGGCTTGTTGGACTCTATGTCTCCGTGGGACCTTTATATACATCAATAACGTAATATAACCTAACCTAACCCAACCTAACATCTCGGCGGTAATATTTGACATCATTCCTGGCGAGTTGGCTTCTACGTCTCCGTTTGACCATCATATACATCAATAACGTAATATAACGTAACCTAACCCAACCTAACATCACCGCGGTAATATTTGACAACATACCTGGCGAGTTGGCCTCTACGTCTCCGTGGGACC
Source organism: Xylocopa violacea (assembly GCA_963969225.1). Lineage (NCBI taxonomy): Eukaryota > Metazoa > Arthropoda > Insecta > Hymenoptera > Apidae > Xylocopa > Xylocopa violacea. Next base: position 84,234 of record CAXAJV010001171.1, read on the forward strand.
TTCATATACATCAATAACGAAATATAACCTAACCTAACCCAACCTATCATCTCGGCGGTAATATTTGACAACATACCTGGCGAATTGGCCTATACGTCTCCGTGTGATCTTTATATACATCAAGAACGTAATATAACTTAACCTAACCCAACCTAACATCTCCGCGGTAATATTTGACAACATACCTTGCGAGTTGGCCTCTACGTCTCCGTGGGACCTTCATAGACATCAATAACGAAATATAACCTAACCTAACCCAACCTATCATCTCGGCGGTAATATTTGACAACATACCTGGCGAATTGGCCTCTACGTCTCCGTGTGATATTTATATACATCAAGAACGTAATATAACATAACCTAACCCAACCTATCTGCTCTGCGGTAATATTTGACAACATTCCTGGCGAGTTGGCTTGTCCGTCTCCGTGGGACCTTTATATACATCAATAACGTAATATAACCTAACCAAACCCAACCTAACTTATCGGCGGTAATAATTGAAAACATACCTGGCGAGTTGGCCTCTACGTCTCCGTAGGACCTTTATATACATCAATAACGTAATATAACTTAACCTAACCCAACCTAACATCTCCGCGGTAATATTTGACAACATACCTTGCGAGTTGGCCTCTACGTCTCCGTGTGATCTTTATATACATCAAGAACGTAATATAACATAACCTAACCCAACCTACCCTCTCGGCGGTAATATTTGACAACATTCCTGGCGAGTTGGCTTCTCCGTCTCCGTGGGACCTTTATATACATCAATAGCGTAATATAACGTAACCTAACCCAAACTATCATCGCGGCGGTAATATTTGACATCATTCCTGGCGAGTTGGCCTCTACATCTCCGTGGGATCTTTATATACATCAATAACGTAATATAACCTAACCTAACCCAATCAAACATCTCGGCGGTAATATTTGACCACATTCCTGGCGAGTTGGCTTCTCCGTATCCGTGGGACCTTTATATACTTCAATAACGTAATATAACCAAACCTAACCCAACATAACTTCTCGGCGGTAATAATTGAAAACATACTTGGCGAGTTGGCCTCTACGTCTCCGTAGGACCCTTATATACATCAATAACGTAATATAACCTAACCTAACCCAACCTAACATCTCGGCGGTAATATTTGACCACATTCCTGGCTTGTTGGCCTCTATGTCTTCGCGGGACCTTTATATACATCAATAACGTAATATAACCTAACCTAACCCAACCTAACATCTCCGCGGTAATATTTGACCACATAACTGGCGAGTTGGCCTCTACGTCTCCGTGGGACCTTCATGTACATCAATAACGAAATATAACCTAACCTAACCCAACCTATCATCTCGGCGGTAATATTTGACAACATACCTGGCGAATTGGCCTCTACGTCTCCGTGTGATATTTATATACATCAAGAACGTAATATAACATAACCTAACCCAACCTATCTGCTCTGCGGTAATATTTGACAACATTCCTGGCGAGTTGGCTTGTCCGTCTCCGTGGGACCTTTATATACATCAATAACGTAATATAACCTAAACAAACCCAACCTAACTTATCGGCGGTAATAATTGAAAACATACCTGGCGAGTTGGCCTCTACGTCTCCGTAGGACCTTTATATACATCAATAACGTAATATAACTTAACCTAACCCAACCTAACATCTCCGCGGTAATATTTGACAACATACCTTGCGAGTTGGCCTCTACGTCTCCGTGTGATCTTTATATACATCAAGAACGTAATATAACATAACCTAACCCAACCTACCCTCTCGGCGGTAATATTTGACAACATTCCTGGCGAGTTGGCTTCTCCGTCTCCGTGGGACCTTTATATACATCAATAACGTAATATAACGTAACCTAACCCAAACTATCATCGCGGCGGTAATATTTGACATCATTCCTGGCGAGTTGGCCTCTACATCTCCGTGGGATCTTTATATACATCAATAACGTAATATAACCTAACCTAACCCAATCAAACATCTCGGCGGTAATATTTGACCACATTCCTGGCGAGTTGGCTTCTCCGTATCCGTGGGACATTTATATACATCAATAACGTAATATAACGTAACCTAACCCAACCTAACATCTCCGCGGTAATATTTGACCACATACCTGGTGAGTTGGCCTCTACGTCCCCGTGGGACCTTTATATACATCAATAACGTAATATAACCTTACCTAACCGAACCTAACATCTCGCCGGTAATATTTGACCACATTCCTGGCTTGTTGGCCTCTATGTCTCCGTGGGACCTTTATATACATCAATAACGTAATATAACGTAACCTAACCCACCCTAACATCTCGGCGGTAATATTTGACATCATTCCTGGCGAGATGGCTTCTACGTCTCCGTTTGACCATCATATACATCAATAACGTAATATAACGTAACCTAACCCAACCTAACGTCTCCGCGGTAATATTTGACCACATACCTGGCGAGTCGGCCTCTGCGTCTCCGTGGGACCTTCAGATACATCAATAACGAAATATAACCTAACCTAACCCAACCTAACATCTCGCCGGTAATATTTGACAACATTCCTTTCGAGTTGGCCTCTAGGTCTCCGTTTGACCTTCATATACATCAATAACGTAATATTACCTAACGTAACCCAACCTATCATCTCGACGGTAATATTTGACAACATTCCTGGCTTGTTGGCCTCTACGTCTGCGTGGGACGTTTATATACTTCAAGAACGTAATGTAACCTAACCTAACCCAACCTAACATCTCGGCGGTAATATTTGACAGCATTCCTGGCGAGTTGGCTTCTCCGTCTCCGTGGGACCTTTATATACATCAATAACGTAATATAACCTAACCTAACCCAACCGAACATCTCGGCGGTAATATTTGACAACATACCTTGCGAGTTGGCCTCTACGTCTCCGCGGGATCTTTATATACATCAAGAACGTAATATAACATAACCTAACCCAACCTATCTTCTCGGCGGTAATATTTGACAATATTCCTGGCGAGTTGGCTTCTCCGTCTCCGTGGGACCTTTATCTACATCAATAACGTAATATAACCAAACCTAACCCAACATAACTTCTCGGCGGTAATAATTGAAAACATACTTGGCGAGTTGGCCTCTACGTCTCCGTAGGACCCTTATATACATCAATAACGTAATATAACCTAACCTAACCCAACCTAACATCTCGGCGGTAATATTTGACCACATTCCTGGCTTGTTGGCCTCTATGTCTTCGCGGGACCTTTATATACATCAATAACGTAATATAACCTAACCTAACCCAACCTTTCATCTCGGCGGTAATATGTGACCACATTCCAGGCTTGTTGGGCTCTACGTCTCCGCGGGACCTTTATATACATCAATAACGTAATATAACGTAACCTAACCCAACCTAAAATCTCGGCGGTAATATTTGACATCATTCCTGGCGAGTTGGCCTCTACGTCTCCGTGGGAACTTTATATACATCAATATCGTAATATAACCTAACCTAACCCAACCTAACATCTCCGCGGTAATATTTGACCACATACCTGGCGAGTTGGCCTTTACGTCTCCGTGGGACCTTCATATACATCAATAACGAAATATAACCTAACCTAACCCAACCTATCTTCCCTGCGGTAATAGTTGACAACATTCCTGGCGAGTTGGCTTGTCCTTCTCCGTGGGACCTTTATATACATCAATAACGTAATATAACCTAACCAAACCCAACCTAACTTATCGGCGGTAATAATTGAAAACATACCTGGCTAGTTGGCCTCTACGTCTCCGTAGGACCTTTATATACATCAATAACGTAATATAACCTAACCTAACCCAAGCTTTCATCTCGGCGGTAATATTTGACCACATTCCAGGCTTGTTGGCCTCTATGTCTCCGTGGGACCTTTATATACATCAATAACGTAATATAACCTAACCAAACCCAACCTAACTTATCGGCGGTAATAATTGAAAACATGCCTGACGAGTTGGCCTCTACGTCTCCGTAGGACCTTTATATACATCAATAACGTAATATAACTTAACCTAACCCAACCTAACATCTCCGCGGTAATATTTGACAACATACCTTGCGAGTTGGCCTCTACGTCTCCGTGGGACCTTCATATACATTAATAACGAAATATAACCTAACCTAACCCAACCTATCATCTCGGCGGTAATATTTGACAACATACCTGGCGAATTGGCCTCTACGTCTCCGTGTGATCTTTATATACATCAAGAACGTAATATGACATAACCTAACCCAACCTACCCTCTCGGCGGTAATATTTGACAACATTCCTGGCGAGTTGGCTTCTCCGTCTCCGTGGGACCTTTATATACATCAATAACGTAATATAACGTAACCTAACCCAACCTAAAATCTCGGCGGTAATATTTGACATCATTCCTGGCGAGTTGGCCTCTACGTCTCCGTGGGAACTTTATATACATCAATATCGTAATATAACCTAACCTAACCCAATCTAACATCTCGGCGGTAATATTTGACCACATTCCTGGCGAGTTGGCTTCTCCGTCTCCGTGGGACCTTCATATACATCAATAACGAAATATAACCTAACCTAACCCAACCTATCTTCCCTGCGGTAATAGTTGACAACATTCCTGGCGAGTTGGCTTGTCCTTCTCCGTGGGACCTTTATATACATCAATAACGTAATATAACCTAACCAAACCCAACCTAACTTATCGGCGGTAATAATTGAAAACATACCTGGCGAGTTGGCCTCTACGTCTCCGTAGGACCTTTATATACATCAATAACGTAATATAACCTAACCTAACCCAACCTAACATCTCGGCGGTAATATTTGACCACATTCCTGTCTTGTTGGCCTCTACGTCTCCGTGGGACCTTCATATACATCAATAACGAAATATAACCTAACCTAACCCAACCTAACATCTCGCCGGTAATTTTTGACAACATTCCTTTCGAGTTGGCCTCTAGGTCTCCGTTTGACCTTCATATACATGAATAACGTAATATTACCTAACGTAACCCAACCTATCATCTCGACGGTAGTATTTGACAACATTCATGGCTTGTTGGCCTCTACGTCTGCGTGGGACCTTTATATACTTCAAGAACGTAATATAACCTAACCTAACCCAACCTAACATCTCGGCGGTAATATTTGACAACATTCCTGGCGAGTTGGCTTCTCCGTCTCCGTGGGACCCTTATATATATCAATAACGTAATATAACCTAACCTAACCCAACCCAACATCTCGGCGGTAATATTTGACCACATTCCTGGCTTGTTGGACTCTATGTCTCCGTGGGACCTTTATATACATCAATAACGTAATATAACCTAACCTAACCCAACCTAACATCTCGGCGGTAATATTTGACATCATTCCTGGCGAGTTGGCTTCTACGTCTCCGTTTGACCATCATATACATCAATAACGTAATATAACGTAACCTAACCCAACCTAACATCACCGCGGTAATATTTGACAACATACCTGGCGAGTTGGCCTCTACGTCTCCGTAGGACCCTTATATACATCAATAACGTAATATAACCTAACCTAACCCAACCTATCTTCACGGCGGTAATATTTGACCACATTCCTGGCTTGTTGGCCTCTATGTCTCCGCGGGACCTTTATATACATCAATAACGTAATATAGCCTAACCTAACCCAACCTTTCATCTCGGCGGTAATATTTGACCACATTCCAGGCTTGTTGGCCTCTATGCCTCCGTGGGACCTCTATATACATCAATAACGTAATATAACCTAACCTAACCCAACCTATCATCTCGGCGGTAATATTTGACAACATACCTGGCGAATTGGCCTATACGTCTCCGTGTGATCTTTATATACATCAAGAACGTAATATAACTTAACCTAACCCAACCTAACATCTCCGCGGTAATATTTGACAACATACCTTGCGAGTTGGCATCTACGTCTCCGTGGGACCTTCATATACATCAATAACGAAATATAACCTAACCTAACCCAACCTATCATCTCGGCGGTAATATTTGACAACATACCTGGCGAATTGGCCTCTACGTCTCCGTGTGATCTTTATATACATCAAGAACGTAATATAACATAACCTAACCCAACCTATCTGCTCTGCGGTAATATTTGACAACATTCCTGGCGAGTTGGCTTGTCCGTCTCCGTGGGACCTTTATATACATCAATAACGTAATATACCCTAACCAAACCCAACCTAACTTATCGGCGGTAATAATTGAAAACATACCTGGCGAGTTGGCCTCTACGTCTCCGTAGGACCTTTATATACATCAATAACGTAATATAACTTAACCTAACCCAACCTAACATCTCCGCGGTAATATTTGACAACATACCTTGCGAGTTGGCATCTACGTCTCCGTGGGACCTTCATATACATCAATAACGAAATATAACCTAACCTAACCCAACCTATCATCTCGGCGGTAATATTTGACAACATACCTGGCGAATTGGCCTCTACGTCTCCGTGTGATCTTTATATACATCAAGAACGTAATATAACATAACCTAACCCAACCTACCCTCTCGGCGGTAATATTTGACAACATTCCTGGCGAGTTGGCTTCTCCGTCTCCGTGGGACCTTTATATACATCAATAACGTAATATAACGTAACCTAACCCAACCTAACATCGCGGCGGTAATATTTGACATCATTCCTGGCGAGTTGGCTTCTCCGTCTCCGTGGGACCTTTATATACAACAATAACGTAATATAACGTAACCTAACCCAACCTAACATCTCGGCGGTAATATTTGATCACATTCCTGGCGAGTTGGCTTCTCCGTCTCCGTGGGACCTTTATATACATTAATAACGTAATATAACCTAACCTAACCCAACCTAACATCTCAGCGGTAATATTTGACATCATTCCTGGCGAGATGGCTTCTACGTCTCTGTTTGACCATCATATACATCAATAACTTAATATAACGTAACCTAACCCAACCTAACATCTCCGCGGTAATATTTGACCACATACCTGGTGAGTTGGCCTCTACGTCCCCGTGGGACATTTATATACATCAATAACGTAATATAACCTTACCTAACCCAACCTAACATCTCGGCGGTAATATTTGACCACATTCCTGGCGAGTTGGCTTCTCCGTCTCCGTGGGACCTTTATATACATCAAGAACGTAATATAACATAACCTAACCCAACCTATCTGCTCTGCGGTAATATTTGACAACATTCCTGGCGAGTTGGCTTGTCCGTCTCCGTGGGACCTTTATATACATCAATAACGTAATATACCCTAACCAAACCCAACCTAACTTATCGGCGGTAATAATTGAAAACATACCTGGCGAGTTGGCCTCTACGTCTCCGTAGGACCTTTATATACATCAATAACGTAATATAACTTAACCTAACCCAACCTAACATCTCCGCGGTAATATTTGACAACATACCTTGCGAGTTGGCATCTACGTCTCCGTGGGACCTTCATATACATCAATAACGAAATATAACCTAACCTAACCCAACCTATCATCTCGGCGGTAATATTTGACAACATACCTGGCGAATTGGCCTCTACGTCTCCGTGTGATCTTTATATACATCAAGAACGTAATATAACATAACCTAACCCAACCTACCCTCTCGGCGGTAATATTTGACAACATTCCTGGCGAGTTGGCTTCTCCGTCTCCGTGGGACCTTTATATACATCAATAACGTAATATAACGTAACCTAACCCAACCTAACATCGCGGCGGTAATATTTGACATCATTCCTGGCGAGTTGGCTTCTCCGTCTCCGTGGGACCTTTATATACAACAATAACGTAATATAACGTAACCTAACCCAACCTAACATCTCGGCGGTAATATTTGATCACATTCCTGGCGAGTTGGCTTCTCCGTCTCCGTGGGACCTTTATATACATTAATAACGTAATATAACCTAACCTAACCCAACCTAACATCTCAGCGGTAATATTTGACATCATTCCTGGCGAGATGGCTTCTACGTCTCTGTTTGACCATCATATACATCAATAACTTAATATAACGTAACCTAACCCAACCTAACATCTCCGCGGTAATATTTGACCACATACCTGGTGAGTTGGCCTCTACGTCCCCGTGGGACATTTATATACATCAATAACGTAATATAACCTTACCTAACCCAACCTAACATCTCGGCGGTAATATTTGACCACATTCCTGGCGAGTTGGCTTCTCCGTCTCCGTGGGACCTTTATATACATTAATAACGTAATATAACCTAACCTAACCCAACCTAACATCTCGGCGGTAATATTTGATCACATTCCTGGCGAGTTGGCTTCTCCGTCTCCGTGGGACATTTATATACATCAATAACGTAATATAACCTAACCTAACCCAACCGAACATCTCGGCGGTAATATTTGACAACATACCTTGCGAGTTGGCCTCTACGTCTCCGCGGGATCTTTATATACATCAAGAACGTAATATAACCTAACCTAACCCAACCTAACATCTCGGCGGTAATATTTGACCACATTCCTGGCGAGTTGGCTTCTCCGTCTCCGTGGGACCTTTATATACATTAATAACGTAATATAACCTAACCTAACCCAACCTAACATCTCGGCGGTAATATTTGACATCATTCCTGGCGAGATGGTTTCTACGTCTCTGTTTGACCATCATATACATCAATAACGTAATATATCGTAACCTAACCCAACCTAACATCTCCGCGGTAATATTTGACCATATACCTGGTGAGTTGGCCTCTACGTCCCCGTGGGACATTTATATACATCAATAACGTAATATAACCTTACCTAAACCAACCTAACATCTCGGCGGTAATATTTGACCACATTCCTGGCGAGTTGGCTTCTCCGTCTCCGTGGGACCTTTATATACATTAATAACGTAATATAACCTAACCTAACCCAACCTAACATCTCGGCGGTAATATTTGACATCATTCCTGGCGAGATGGCTTCTACGCCTCTGTTTGACCATCATATACATCAATAACGTAATATAACGTAACCTAACCCAACCTAACATCTCCGCGGTAATATTTGACCACATACCTGGTGAGTTGGCCTCTACGACCCCGTCGGACCTTTATATACATCAATAACGTAATATAACCTTACCTAACCCAACCTAACATCTCGCCGCTAATATTTGACCACATTCCTGGCTTGTTGGCCTCTATGTCTCCGTGGGACCCTTATATACATCAATAACGTAATATAACGTAACCTAACCCACCCTAACATCTCGGCGGTAATATTTGACCACATACCTGGCGAGTCGGCCTCTACGTCACCGCGGGACCTTCATATACATCAATAACGAAATGTAACCTAACCTAACCCAACCTAACATCTCGCCGGTAATATTTGACAACATTCCTTTCGAGTTGGCCTCTAGGTCTCCGTTTGACCTTCAGATACATCAATAACGTAATATTACCTAACGTAACCCAACCTATCATCTCGACGGTAATATTTGACAACATTCCTGGCTTGTTGGCCTCTACGTCTGCGTGGGACGTTTATATACTTCAAGAACGTAATATAACCTAACCTAACCCAACCTAACATCTCGGCGGTAATATTTGACAACATTCCTGGCGAGTTGGCTTCTCCGTCTCCGTGGGACCTTTATATACATCAATAACGTAATATAACCTAACCTAACCCAACCGAACATCTCGGCGGTAATATTTGACAACATACCTTGCGAGTTGGCCTCTACGTATCCGCGGGACCTTTATATACATCAATAACGTAATATAGCCTAACCTAACCCAACCTATCTTCTCGGCGGTAATATTTGACCACATTCCAGGCTTGTTGGCCTCTATGCCTCCGTGAGACCTTTATATACATCAATAACGTAATATAACCTAACCTAACCCAACCTAACATCTCGGCGGTAATATTTGACATCATTCCTGGCGAGATGGCTACTACGTCTCCGTTTGACCATCATATACATCCATAACGTAATATAACGTAACCTAACCCAACCTAACATCACCGCGGTAATATTTGACCACATACCTGGCGAGTCGGCCTCTACGTCTCCGTGGGACCTTCATATACATCAATAACGAAATATAACCTAACCTAACCCTACCTAACATCTCGCCGGTAATATTTGACAACATTCCTTTCGAGTTGGCCTCTAGGTCTCCGTTTGACCTTCATATACATCTATAACGTAATATAACCTAACCTAAACCAACCTAACATCTCGGCGATAATATTTGACCACATTCCTGGCTTGTTGGCCTCTACATCTCCGCGGGACCTTTATATACATCAATAACGAAATATAACCTAACCTAACCCAACCTATCATCTCGGCGGTAATATTTGACAACATACCTGGCGAATTGGCCTCTACGTCTCCGTGTGATCTTTATATACATCAAGAACGTAATATAACATTACCTAAGCCAACCTATCTTCTCTGCGGTAATATTTGACAACATTCCTGGCGAGTTGGCCTCTACGTCTCCGTGGGACCTTTATATACATCAATAACGTAATATAACCTAACCAAACCCAACCTAACTTATCGGCGGTAATAATTGAAAACATACCTGGCGAGTTGGCCTCTACGTCCCTGTAGGACCTTTATATACATCAATAACGTAATATAACCTAACCTAACCCAACCTAACATATCGGCGGTAATATTTGACCACATTCCTGTCTTGTTGGCCTCTACGTCTCCGTGGGACCTTCATATACATCAATAACGACATATAACCTAACGTAACCCAACCTATCATCTCGACGGTAATATTTGACAACATTCCTGGCTTGTTGGCCTCTACGTCTGCGTGGGACGTTTATATACTTCAAGAACGTAATATAACCTAACCTAACCCAACCTAACATCTCGGCGGTAATATTTGACAACATTCCTGGCGAGTTGGCTTCTCCGTCTCCGTGGGACCTTTATATACATCAATAACGTAATATAACCTAACCTAACCCAACCGAACATCTCGGCGGTAATATTTGACAACATACCTTGCGAGTTGGCCTCTACGTCTCCGCGGGATCTTTATATACATCAAGAACGTAATATAACATAACCTAACCCAACCTATCTTCTCGGCGGTAATATTTGACAATATTCCTGGCGAGTTGGCTTCTCCGTCTCCGTGGGACCTTTATCTACATCAATAACGTAATATAACCAAACCTAACCCAACATAACTTCTCGGCGTTAATAATTGAAAACATACCTGGCGAGTTGGCCTCTACGTCTCCGTAGGACCCTTATATACATCAATAACGTAATATAACCTAACCTAACCCAACCTAACATCTCCGCGGTAATATTTGACCACATTCCTGGCTTGTTGGCCTCTATGTCTCCGCGGGACCTTTATATACATCAATAACGTAATATAGCCTAACCTAACACAACCTTTCATCTCGGCGGTAATATTTGACCACATTCCAGGCTTGTTGGCCTCTATGCCTCCGTGGGACCTTTATATACATCAATAACGTAATATAACCTAACCTAACCCAACCTAACATCTCGGCGGTAATATTTGACATCAATCCTGGCGAGTTGGCCTCTACGTCTCCGTGGGACCTTTATATACATCTATAACGTAATATAACCTAACCTAAACCAACCTAACATCTCGGCGATAATATTTGACCACATTCCTGGCTTGTTGGCCTCTACATCTCCGCGGGACCTTTATATACATCAATAACGAAATATAACCTAACCTAACCCAACCTATCATCTCGGCGGTAATATTTGACAACATACCTGGCGAATTGGCCTCTACGTCTCCGTGTGATCTTTATATACATCAAGAACGTAATATAACATTACCTAACCCAACCTATCTTCTCTGCGGTAATATTTGACAACATTCCTGGCGAGTTGGCCTCTACGTCTCCGTGGGACCTTTATATACATCAATAACGTAATATAACCTAACCAAACCCAACCTAACTTATCGGCGGTAATAATTGAAAACATACATGGTGAGTTGGCCTCTATGTCTCCGTAGGACCTTTATATACATCACTAACGTAATATAACCTAATCTAACCCAACCTAACATCTCCGGGGTAATATTTGACCACATACCTGGCGAGTTGGCCTCTACGTCTCCGTGGGACCTTCATATACATCAATAACGAAATATAACCTAACCTAAACCATCCTATCTTCTCTGCGGTAATATTTGACAACATTCCTGGCGAGTTGGCTTGTCCCTCTCCGTGGGACCTTTATATACATCAATAACGTAATATAACCTAAACAAACCCAACCTAACTTATCGGCGGTAATAATTGAAAACATACCTGGCGAGTTGGCCTCTACGTCTCCGTAGGACCTTTATATACATCAATAACGTAATATAACCTAACCTAACCCAACCTAACATCTCGGCGGTAATATTTGACCACATTCCTGTCTTGTTGGCCTCTACGTCTCCGTGGGACTTTCATATACATCAATAACGAAATATAACCTAACGTAACCCAACCTATCATCTCGACGGTAATATTTGACAACATTCCTGGCTTGTTGGCCTCTACGTCTGCGTGGGACGTTTATATACTTCAAGAACGTAATATAACCTAACCTAACCCAACCTAACATCTCGGCGGTAATATTTGACAACATTCCTGGCGAGTTGGCCTCTACGTCTCCGCGGGATCTTTATATACATCAAGAACGTAATATAACATAACCTAACCCAACCTATCTTCTCGGCGGTAATATTTGACAATATTCCTGGCGAGTTGGCTTCTCCGTCTCCGTGGGACCTTTATCTACATCAATAACGTAATATAACCAAACCTAACCCAACATAACTTCTCGGCGCTAATAATTGAAAACATACCTGGCGAGTTGGCCTCTACGTCTCCGTAGGACCCTTATATACATCAATAACGTAATATAACCTAACCTAACCCAACCTAACATCTCGGCGGTAATATTTGACCACATTCCTGGCTTGTTGGCCTCTATGTCTCCGCGGGACCTTTATATACATCAATAACGTAATATAACCTAACCTAACCCAACCTTTCATCTCGGCGGTAATATTTGACCACATTCCAGGCTTGTTGGCCTCTATGTCTCCGTGGGACCTTTATATACATCAATAACGTAATATAACCTAACCTAACCCAACCTAACATCTCGGCGGTAATATTTGACATCAATCCTGGCGAGTTGGCCTCTACGTCTCCGTGGGACCTTTATATACATCTATAACGTAATATAACCTAACCTAAACCAACCTAACATCTCGGCGATAATATTTGACCACATTCCTGGCTTGTTGGCCTCTACGTCTCCGCGGGACCTTTATATACATCAATAACGTAATATAACGTAACCTAACCCAACCTAAAATCTCTGCGGTAATATTTGACATCATTCCTGGCGAGTTGGCCTCTACGTCTCCGTGGGAACTTTATATACATCAATATCGTAATATAACCTAACCTAACCCAACCTAACATCTCCGCGGTAATATTTGACCACATACCTGGCGAGTTGGCCTCTACGTCTCCGTGGGACCTTCATATACATCAATAACGAAATATAACCTAACCTAACCCAACCTAACATCTCGGCGGTAATATTTGACCACATTCCTGGCTTGTTGGCCTCTATGTCTCCGCGGGTCCTTTATATACATCAATAACGTAATATAACCTAACCTAACCCAACCTTTCATCTCGGCGGTAATATTTGACCACATTCCAGGCTTGTTGGCCTCTATGCCTCCGTGGGACCTTTATATACATCAATAACGTAATATAACCTAACCTAACCCAACCTAACATCTCGGCGGTAATATTTGACATCAATCCTGGCGAGTTGGCCTCTACGTCTCCGTGGGACCTTTATATACATCTATAACGTAATATAACCTAACCTAAACCAACCTAACATCTCGGCGATAATATTTGACCACATTCCTGGCTTGTTGGCCTCTACGTCTCCGCGGGACCTTTATATACATCAATAACGTAATATAACGTAACCTAACCCAACCTAAAATCTCTGCGGTAATATTTGACATCATTCCTGGCGAGTTGGCCTCTACGTCTCCGTGGGAACTTTATATACATCAATATCGTAATATAACCTAACCTAACCCAACCTAACATCTCCGCGGTAATATTTGACCACATACCTGGCGAGTTGGCCTCTACGTCTCCGTGGGACCTTCATATACATCAATATCGTAATATAACCTAACCTAACCCAACCTAACATCTCCGCGGTAATATTTGACCACATACCTGGCGAGTTGGCCTCTACGTCACCGTGGGACCTTCATATACATCAATAACGAAATATAACCTAACCTAACCCAACCTATCTTCTCTGCGGTAATATTTGACAACATTCCTGGCGAGTTGGCTTGTCCTTCTCCGTGGGACCTTTATATACATCAATAACGTAATATAACCTAACCAAACCCAACCTAACTTATCGGCGGTAATATTTGACCACATTCCTGGCGAGTTGGCTTCTCCGTCCCCGTGGGACCTTTATATACATTAATAACGTAATATAACCTAACATAACCCAACCTAACATCTCGGCGGTAATATTTGACAACATTCCTGGCGAGTTGGCTTCTCCGTCTCCGTGGGACCTTTATATACATCAATAACGTAATATAACCAAACCTAACCCAACATAACTTCTCGGCGGTAATATTTGACCACATTCCTGGCGAGTTGGATTCTCCGTCTCCGTGGGACCTTTATATACATTAATAACGTAATATAACCTAACCTAACCCAACCTAACATCTCGGCGGTAATATTTGACATCATTCCTGGCGAGATGGCTTCTACGTCTCTGTTTGACCATCATATACATCAATAACGTAATATAACGTAACCTAACCCAACCTAACATCTCCGCGGTAATATTTGACCACATACCTGGTGAGTTGGCCTGTACGTCCCCGTGGGACATTTATATACATCAATAACGTAATATAACCTTACCTAAACCAACCTAACATCTCGGCGGTAATATTTGACCACATTCCTGGCGAGTTGGCTTCTCCGTCTCCGTGGGACCTTTATATACATTAATAACGTAATATAACCTAACCTAACCCAACCTAACATCTCGGCGGTAATATTTGACATCATTCCTGGCGAGATGGCTTCTACGTCTCTGTTTGACCATCATATACATCAATAACGTAATATAACGTAACCTAACCCAACCTAACATTTCCTCGGTAATATTTGACCACATACCTGGTGAGTTGGCCTCTATGTCTCCGTGGGACCTTTATATACATCAATAACGTAATATAACCTAACCTAACCCAACCTAACATCTCGGCGGTAATATTTGACCACATTCCTGTCTTGTTGGCCTCTACGTCTCCGTGGGACCTTCATATACATCAATAACGAAATATAACCTAACCTAACCCAACCTAACATCTCGCCGGTAATATTTGACAACATTCCTTTCGAGTTGGCCTCTAGGTCTCCGTTTGACCTTCATATACATGAATAACGTAATATTACCTAACGTAACCCAACCTATCATCTCGACGGTAGTATTTGACAACATTCCTGGCTTGTTGGCCTCTACGTCTGCGTGGGACTTTTATATACTTCAAGAACGTGATATAACCTAACCTAACCCAACCTAACATCTCGGCGGTAATATTTGACAACATTCCTGGCGTGTTGGCTTCTCCGTCTCCGTGGGACCCTTATATATATCAATAACGTAATATAACCTAACCTAACCCAACCCAACATCTCGGCGGTAATATTTGACCACATTCCTGGCTTGTTGGACTCTATGTCTCCGTGGGACCTTTATATACATCAATAACGTAATATAACCTAACCTAACCCAAACTAACATCTCGGCGGTAATATTTGACATCATTCCTGGCGAGTTGGCTTCTACGTCTCCGTTTGACCATCATATACATCAATAACGTGATATAACGTAACCTAACCCAACCTAACATCACCGCGGTAATATTTGACAACATTCCTGGCGAGTTGGCTTCTCCGTCTCCGTGGGAACTTTATGTACATCAATATCGTAATATAACCTAACCTAACCCAACCTAACATCTCCGCGGTAATATTTGACCACATACCTGGCGAGTTGGCCTCTACGTCTCCGTGGGTACTTCATATACATCAATATCGTAATATAACCTAACCTAACCCAACCTAACATCTCCGCGGTAATATTTGACCACATACCTGGCGAGTTGGCCTCTACGTCTCCGCGGGACCTTCATATACATCAATAACGAAATATAACCTAACCTAACCCAACCTATCTTCTCTGCGGTAATATTTGACAACATTCCTGGCGAGTTGGCTTCTCCGTCTCCGTGGGACCCTTATATACATCAATAACGTAATATAACCTAACCTAACCCAACCCAACATCTCGGCGGTAATATTTGACCACATTCCTGGCTTGATGGACTCTATGTCTCCGTGGGACCTTTATATACATCAATAACGTAATATAACCTAACCTAACACAACCTAACATCTCGGCGGTAATATTTGACATCATTCCTGGCGAGTTGGCTTCTACGTCTCCGTTTGACCATCATATACATCAATAACGTAATATAACGTAACCTAACCCAACCTAACATCACCGCGGTAATATTTGACAACATACCTGGCGAGTTGGCCTCTACGTCTCCGTGGTTCCTTCATATACATCAATAACGAAATATAACCTAACCTAACCCAACCTATCATCTCGGCGGTAATATTTGACAACATACCTGGCGAATTGGCCTATACGTCTCCGTGTGATCTTTATATACATCAAGAACGTAATATAACTTAACCTAACCCAACCTAACATCTCCGCGGTAATATTTGACAACATACCTTGCGAGTTGGCCTCTACGTCTCCGTGGGACCTTCATATACATCAATAACGAAATATAACAATACCTAACCCAACCTATCATCTCGGCGGTAATATTTGACAACATACCTGGCGAATTGGCCTCTACGTCTCCGTGTGATATTTATATACATCAAGAACGTAATATAACATAACCTAACCCAACCTATCTGCTCTGCGGTAATATTTGACAACATTCCTGGCGAGTTGGCTTGTCCGTCTCCGTGGGACCTTTATATACATCAATAACGTAATATACCCTAACCAAACCCAACCTAACTTATCGGCGGTAATAATTGAAAACATACCTGGCGAGTTGGCCTCTACGTCTCCGTAGGACCTTCATATACATCAATAACGTAATATAACTTAACCTAACCCAACCTAACATCTCCGCGGTAATGTTTGACAACATATCTTGCGAGTTGGCCTCTACGTCTCCGTGGGACCATCATATACATCAATAACGAAATATAACCTAACCTAACCCAACCTATCATCTCGGCGGTAATATTTGACAACATACCTGGCGAATTGGCCTCTACGTCTCCGTGTGTTCTTTATATACATCAAGAACGTAATATAACATAACCTAACCCAACCTACCCTCTCGGCGGTAATATTTGACAACATTCCTGGCGAGTTGGCTTCTCCGTCTCCGTGGGACCTTTATATACATCAATAACGTAATATAACGTAACCTAACCCAACCTATCATCGCGGCGGTAATATTTGACATCATTCCTGGCGAGTTGGCCTCTACGTCTCCGTGGGATCTTTATATACATCAATAACGTAATATAACCCAACCTAACCCAACCTATCATCTCGGCGGTAATATTTGACAACATACCTGGCGAATTGGCCTCTACGTCTCCGTGTGATCTTTATATACATCAAGAACGTAATATAACATAACCTAACCCACCCTAACATCTCGGCGGTAATATTTGACATCATTCCTGGCGAGATGGCTTCTACGTCTCCGTTTGACCATCATATACATCAATAACGTAATATAACGTAACCTAACCCAACGTAACATCTCGGCGGTAATATTTGACCACATTCCTGGCGAGTTGGCTTCTCCGTCTCCGTGGGACCTTTATATACATCAATAACGTAATATAACCTAACCTAACCCAACCTACCTTCTCGGCGATAATATTTGACAACATTCCTGGCGAGTTGGCTTCTCCGTCTCCGTGGGACCTTTATATACATCAATAACGTAATATAACGTAACCTAACCCAACCTATCATCGCGGCGGTAATATTTGACATCATTCCTGGCGAGTTGGCCTCTACGTCTCCGTGGGATCTTTATATACATCAATAACGTAATATAACCTAACCTAACGCAACCTAACATCTCGGCGGTAATATTTGACCACATTCCTGGCGAGTTGGCTTCTCCGTCTCCGTGGGACCTTTATATACATTAATAACGTAATATAACCTAACCTAACCCAACCTAACATCTCGGCGGTTATATTTGACATCATTCCTGGCGAGATGGCTTCTACGTCTCTGTTTGACCATCATATACATCAATAACGTAATATAACGTAACCTAACCCAACCTAACATCTCCGCGGTAATATTTGACCACATACCTGGTGAGTTGGTCTCTACGTCCCCGTGGGACTTTTATATACATCAATAACGTAATATAACCTTACCTAACCCAACCTAACATCTCGGCGGTAATATTTGATCACATTCCTGGCGAGTTGGCTTCTCCGTCTCCGTGGGACCTTTATATACATTAATAACGTAATATAACCTAACCTAACCCAACCTAACATCTCGGCGGTAATATTTGACAACATTCCTGGCGAGTTGGCTTCTCCGTCTCCGTGGGACCTTTATATACATTAATAACGTAATATAACCTAACCTAACCCAACCTAACATCTCGGCGGTAATATTTGACATCATTCCTGGCGAGATGGCATCTACGTCTCTGTTTGACCATCATATACATCAATAACGTAATTTAACGTAACCTAACCCAACCTAACATCTCCGCGGTAATATTTGACCACATACCTGGTGAGTTGGCCTCTACGTCCCCGTGGGACATTTATATACATCAATAACGTAATATAACCTAACCTAACCCAACCGAACATCTCGGCGGTAATATGTGACAACATACCTTGCGAGTTGGCCTCTACGTCTCCGTTTGACCTTCATATACATCAATAACGTAATATTACCTAACGTAACCCAACCTATCATCTCGACGGTAATATTTGACAACATTCCTGGCTTGTTGGCCTCTACGTCTGCGTGGGACGTTTATATACTTCAAGAACGTAATATAACCTAACCTAACCCAACCTAACATCTCGGCGGTAATATTTGACAACATTCCTGGCGAGTTGGCTTCTCCGTCTCCGTGGGACCCTTATATACATCAATAACGTAATATAACCTAACCTAACCCAACCTAACATCTCGGCGGTAATATTTGACCACATTCCTGGCTTGTTGGACTCTATGTCTCCGTGGGACCTTTATATACACCAATAACGTAATATAACCTAACCTAACCCAACCTAACATCTCGGCGGTAATATTTGACATCATTCCTGGCGAGTTGGCTTCTACGTCTCCGTTTGACCATCATATACATCAATAACGTAATATAACGTAACCTAACCCAACCTAACATCACCGTGGTAATATTTGACAACATACCTGGCGAGTTGGCCTCTACGTCTCCGTGGGACCTTCATATACATCAATAACGAAATATAACCTAACCTAACCCAACCTATCATCTCGGCGGTTATATTTGACAACATACCTGGCGAATTGGCCTCTACGTCTCCGTGTGATCTTTATATACATCAAGAACGTAATATAACATAACCTAACCCAACCTATCTGCTCTGCGGTAATATTTGACAACATTCCTGGCGAGTTGGCTTCTCCGTCTCCGTGGGACCTTTATATACATCAATAACGTAATATAACCCAACCTAACCCAACCTTTCATCTCGGCGGTAATATTTGACAACATACCTGGCGAATTGGCCTCTACGACTCCGTGTGATCTTTATATACATCAATAACGTAATATAACGTAACCTAACCCAACCTATCATCGCGGCGGTAATATTTGACATCATTCCTGGCGAGTTGGCCTCTACATCTCCGTGGGATCTTTATATACATCAATAACGTAATATAACCTAACCTAACCCAATCCAACATCTCGGCGGTAATATTTGACCACATTCCTGGCGAGTTGGCTTCTCCGTCTCCGTGGGACCTTTATATACATCAATAACGTAATATAACCTAACCTAACCCAACCTACCTTCTCGGCGGTAATATTTGACATCATTCCTGGCGAGATGTTTTCTACGTCTCTGTTTGACCATCATATACATCAATAACGTAATATAACGTAACCTAACCCAACCTAACATCTCCGCGGTAATATTTGACCACATACCTGGTGAGTTGGCCTCTACGTCCCCGTGGGACTTTTATATACATCAATAACGTAATATAACCTTACCTAACCCAACCTAACATCTCGGCGGTAATATTTGACCACATTCCTGGCGAGTTGGCTTCTCCGTCTCCGTGGGAACTTTATATACATTAATAACGTAATATAACCTAACCTAACCCAACCTAACATCTCGGCGGTAATATTTGACAACATTCCTGGCGATTTGGCTTCTCCGTCTCCGTGGGACCTTTATATACATTAATAACGTAATATAACCTAACCTAACCCAACCTAACATCTCGGCGGTAATATTTGACATCATTCCTGGCGAGATGGCTTCTACGTCTCTGTTTGACCATCATATACATCAATAACGTAATATAACGTAACCTAACCCAACCTAACATCTCGCCGGTAATATTTGACAACATTCCTTTCGAGTTGGCGTCTAGGTCTCCGTTTGACCTTCATATAAATGAATAACGTAATATTACCTAACGTAACCCAACCTTTCATCTCGACGGTAGTATTTGACAACATTCCTGGCTTGTTGGCCTCTACGTCTGCGTGGGACCTTTATATACTTCAAGAACGTAATATAACCTAACCTAACCCAACCTAACATCTCGGCGGTAATATTTGACAACATTCCTGGCGACTTGGCTTCTCCGTCTCCGTGGGACCCTTATATACATCAATAACGTAATATAACATAACCTAACCCAACCTAACATCTCGGCGGTAATATTTGACCACATTCCTGGCTTGTTGGACTCTATGTCTCCGTGTGATCTTTATATACATCAAGAACGTAATATAACAGAACCTAACCCAACCTACCCTCTCGGCGGTAATATTTGACAACATTCCTGGCGAGATGGCATCTACGTCTCTGTTTGACCATCATATACATCAATAACGTAATATAACGTAACCTAACCCAACCTAACATCTCCGCGGTAATATTTGACCACATACCTGGTGAGTTGGCCTCTACGTCCCCGTGGGACATTTATATACATCAATAACGTAATATAACCTAACCTAACCCAACCGAACATCTCGGCGGTAATATTTGACAACATACCTTGCGAGTTGGCCTCTACGTCTCCGCGGGATCTTTATATACATCAAGAACGTAATATAACATAACCTAACCCAACCTATCTTCTCGGCGGTAATATTTGACCACATACCTGGCGAGTTGGCCTCTACGTCTCCGTGGGACCTTCATATACATCAATAACGAAATATAACCTAACCTAACCCAACCTATCATCTCGGCGGTAATATTTGACAACATACCTGGCGAATTGGCCTCTACGTCTCCGTGTGATCTTTATATACATCAAGAACGTAATATAACATAACCTAACCCAACCTACCCTCTCGGCGGTAATATTTGACAACATTCCTGGCGAGTTGGCTTCTCCGTCTCCGTGGGACCTTTATATACATCAATAACGTAATATAACGTAACCTAACCCAACCTGTCATCGCGGCGGTAATATTTGACATCATTCCTGGCGAGTTGGCCTCTACATCTCCGTGGGATCTTTATATACATCAATAACGTAATATAACCTATCCTAACCCAATCTAACATCTCGGCGGTAATATTTGACCACATTCCTGGCGAGTTGGCTTCTCCGTCTCCGTGGGACCTTTATATACATCAATAACGTAATATAACCTAACCTAACCCAACCTAACATCTCGGCGGTTATATTTGACATCATTCCTGGCGAGATGGCATCTACGTCTCTGTTTGACCATCATATACATCAATAACGTAATATAACGTAACCTAACCCAACCTAACATCTCCGCGGTAATATTTGACCACATACCTGGTGAGTTGGCCTCTACGTCCCCGTGGGACATTTATATACATCAATAACGTAATATAACCTAACCTAACCCAACCGAACATCTCGGCGGTAATATTTGACAACATACCTTGCGAGTTGGCCTCTACGTCTCCGTGGGATCTTTATATACATCAAGAACGTAATATAACATAACCTAACCCAACCTATCTTCTCGGCGGTAATATTTGACCACATACCTGGCGAGTTGGCCTCTACGTCTCCGTGGGACCTTCATATACATCAATAACGAAATATAACCTAACCTAACCCAACCTATCATCTCGGCGGTTATATTTGACAACATACCTGGCGAATTGGCCTCTACGTTTCCGTGTGATCTTTATATACATCAAGAACGTAATATAACATAACCTAACGCAACCTATCTGCTCTGCGGTAATATTTGACAACATTCCTGGCGAGTTGGCTTCTCCGTCTCCGTGGGACCTTTATATACATCAATAACGTAATATAACCCAACCTAACCCAACCTATCATCTCGGCGGTAATATTTGACAACATACCTGGCGGATTGGCCTCTACGTCTCCGTGTGATCTTTATATACATCAAGAACGTAATATAACATAACCTAACCCAACCTACCCTCTCGGCGGTAATATTTGACAACATTCCTGGCGAGTTGGCTTCTCCGTCTCCGTGGGACCTTTATATACATCAATAACGTAATATAACGTAACCTAACCCAACCTATCATCGCGGCGGTAATATTTGACATCATTCCTGGCGAGTTGGCCTCTACATCTCCGTGGGATCTTTATATACATCAATAACGTAATATAACCTATCCTAACCCAATCTAACATCTCGGCGGTAATATTTGACCACATTCCTGGCGAGTTGGCTTCTCCGTCTCCGTGGGACCTTTATATACATCAATAACGTAATATAACCTAACCTAACCCAACCTAACATCTCGGCGGTTATATTTGACATCATTCCTGGCGAGATGGCATCTACGTCTCTGTTTGACCATCATATACATCAATAACGTAATATAACGTAACCTAACCCAACCTAACATCTCCGCGGTAATATTTGACCACATACCTGGTGAGTTGGCCTCTACGTCCCCGTGGGACATTTATATACATCAATAACGTAATATAACCAAACCTAACCCAACCGAACATCTCGGCGGTAATATTTGACAACATACCTTGCGAGTTGGCCTCTACGTCTCCGCGGGATCTTCTCGGCGGTAATATTTGACCACATACCTGGCGAGTTGGCCTCTACGTCTCCGTGGGACCTTCATATACATCAATAACGAAATATAACCTAACCTAACCCAACCTATCATCTCGGCGGTAATATTTGACAACATACCTGGCGAATTGGCCTCTACGTCTCCGTGTGACCTTTATATACATCAATAACGTAATATAACCTAACCTAACCCAACCTAACATCTCGGCGGTAATATTTGACAACATGCCTGGCGAGTTGGCTTCTCCGTCTCCGTGCGACCCTTATATACATCAATAACGTAATATAACCTAACCTAACCCAACCCAACATCTCGGCGGTAATATTTGACCACATTCCTGGCTTGTTGGACTCTACGTCTCCGTGGGACCTTCATATACATCAATAACGTAATATAACCTAACCTAACCCAATCTAACATCTCGGCGGTAATATTTGACCATATTCCTGGCGAGTTGGCTTCTCCGTCTCCGTGGGACCTTTATATACATCAATAACGTAATATAACCTAACCTAACCCAACCTACCTTCTCGGCGGTAATATTTGACAACATTCCTGGCGAGTTGGCTTCTCCGTCTCCGTGGGACCTTTATATACATCAATAACGTAATATAACGTAACCTAACCGAACCTATCATCGCGGCGGTAATATTTGACATCATTCCTGGCGAGTTGGCCTCTACGTCTCCGTGGGATCTTTATATACATCAATAACGTAATATAACCTAACCTAACCCAACCTAACATCTCGGCGGTAATATTTGACCACATTCCTGGCGAGTTGGCTTGTCCTTCTCCGTGGGACCTTTATATACATCAATAACGTAATATAACCTAACCAAACCCAACCTAACTTATCGGCGGTAATAATTGAAAACATACCTGGCGAGTTGGCCTCTACGTCTCCGTAGGACCTTTATATACATCAATAACGTAATATAACCTAACCTAACCCAACCTTTCATCTCGGCGGTAATATTTGACCACATTCCAGGCTTGTTGGCCTCTATGTCTCCGTGGGACCTTTATATACATCAATAACGTAATATAACCTAACCTAACCCAACCTAAAATCTCGGCGGTAATATTTGACATCATTCCTGGCGAGTTGACCTCTACGTCTCCGTGGGAGCTTTATATAGATCAATATCGTAATATAACCTAACTTAACCCAACCTAACATCTCGGCGGTAATATTTGACCACATTCCTGTCTTGTTGGCCTCTACGTCTCCGTGTGACCTTTATATACATCAATAACGTAATATAACCTAACCTAACCCAACCTACCTTCTCGGCGGTAATATTTGACAACATTCCTGGCGAGTTGGCTTCTCCGTCTCCGTGGGACCTTTATATACATCAATAACGTAATATAACGTAACCTAACCCAACCTATCATCGCGGCGGTAATATTTGACATCATTCCTGGCGAGTTGGCCTCTACGTCTCCGTGGGATCTTTATATACATCAATAACGTAATATAACCTAACCTAACCCAACCTAACATCTCGGCGGTAATATTTGACCACATTCCTGGCGAGTTGGCTTCTCCGTCTCCGTGGGACCTTTATATACATTAATAACGTAATATAACCTAACCTAACCCAACCTAACATCTCGGCGGTAATATTTGACCACATTCCTGGCGAGTTGGCTTCTCCGTCTCCGTGGGACCTTTATATACATTAATAACGTAATATAACCTAACCTAACCCTACCTAACATCTCGGCGGTAATATTTGACATCATTCCTGGCGAGATGGCTTCTACGTCTCTGTTTGACCATCATATACATCAATAACGTAATATAACGTAACCTAACCCAACCTAACATCTCCGCGGTAATATTTGACCACATACCTGGTGAGTTGGCCTCTACGTCCCCGTGGGACATTTATATACATCAATAACGTAATATAACCTTACCTAACCTAACCTAACATCTCGGCGATAATATTTGACCAGATTCCTGGCGAGTTGGCCTCTACGTCTCCGTGTGATCTTTATATACATCAAGAACGTAATATAACATAACCTAACCCAACCTATCTGCTCTGCGGTAATATTTGACAACATTCCTGGCGAGTTGGCTTCTCCGTCTCCGTGGGACCTTTATATACATCAATAACGTAATATAACCCAACCTAACCCAACCTATCATCTCGGCGGTAATATTTGACAACATACCTGGCGAATTGGCCTCTACGTCTCCGTGTGATCTTTATATACATCAAGAACGTAATATAACATAACCTAACCCACCCTAACATCTCGGCGGTAATATTTGACATCATTCCTGGCGAGATGGCTTCTACGTCTCCGTTTGACCATCATATACATCAATAACGTAATATAACGTAACCTAACCCAACCTAACATCTCGGCGGTAATATTTGACCACATTCCTGGCGAGTTGGCTTCTCCGTCTCCGTGGGACCTTTATATACATCAATAACGTAATATAACCTAACCTAACCCAACCTACCTTCTCGGCGGTAATATTTGACAACATTCCTGGCGAGTTGGCTTCTCCGTCTCCGTGGGACCTTTATATACATCAATAACGTAATATAACGTAACCTAACTCAACCTATCATCGCGGCGGTAATATTTGACATCATTCCTGGCGAGTTGGCCTCTACGTCTCCGTGGGATCTTTATATACATCAATAACGTAATATAACCTAACCTAACCCAACCTAACATCTCGGCGGTAATATTTGACCACATTCCTGGCGAGTTGGCCTCTACGTCTCCGTTTGACCTTCATATACATCAATAACGTAATATTACCTAACGTAACCCAACCTATCATCTCGACGGTAATATTTGACAACATTCCTGGCTTGTTGGCCTCTACGTCTGCGTGGGACGTTTATATACTTCAAGAACGTAATATAACCTAACCTAACCCAACCTAACATCTCGGCGGTAATATTTGACAACATTCCTGGCGAGTTGGCTTCTCCGTCTCCGTGGGACCCTTATATACATCAATAACGTAATATAACCTAACCTAACCCAACCTAACATCTCGGCGGTAATATTTGACCACATTCCTGGCTTGTTGGACTCTATGTCTCCGTGGGACCTTTATATACACCAATAACGTAATATAACCTAACCTAACCCAACCTAACATCTCGGCGGTAATATTTGACATCATTCCTGGCGAGTTGGCTTCTACGTCTCCGTTTGACCATCATATACATCAATAACGTAATATAACGTAACCTAACCCAACCTAACATCACCGTGGTAATATTTGACAACATACCTGGCGAGTTGGCCTCTACGTCTCCGTGGGACCTTCATATACATCAATAACGAAATATAACCTAACCTATCCCAACCTATCATCTCGGCGGTTATATTTGACAACATACCTGGCGAATTGGCCTCTACGTCTCCGTGTGATCTTTATATACATCAAGAACGTAATATAACATAACCTAACCCAACCTATCTGCTCTGCGGTAATATTTGACAACATTCCTGGCGAGTTGGCTTCTCCGTCTCCGTGGGACCTTTATATACATCAATAACGTAATATAACCCAACCTAACCCAACCTTTCATCTCGGCGGTAATATTTGACAACATACCTGGCGAATTGGCCTCTACGACTCCGTGTGATCTTTATATACATCAATAACGTAATATAACGTAACCTAACCCAACCTATCATCGCGGCGGTAATATTTGACATCATTCCTGGCGAGTTGGCCTCTACATCTCCGTGGGATCTTTATATACATCAATAACGTAATATAACCTAACCTAACCCAATCCAACATCTCGGCGGTAATATTTGATCACATTCCTGGCGAGTTGGCTTCTCCGTCTCCGTGGGACCTTTATATACATCAATAACGTAATATAACCTAACCTAACCCAACCTACCTTCTCGGCGGTAATATTTGACATCATTCCTGGCGAGATGTTTTCTACGTCTCTGTTTGACCATCATATACATCAATAACGTAATATAACCTAACCTAACCCAACCTAACATCTCGGCGGTAATATTTGACAACATTCCTGGCGACTTGGCTTCTCCGTCTCCGTGGGACCCTTATATACATCAATAACGTAATATAACATAACCTAACCCAACCTAACATCTCGGCGGTAATATTTGACCACATTCCTGGCTTGTTGGACTCTATGTCTCCGTGTGATCTTTATATACATCAAGAACGTAATATAACAGAACCTAACCCAACCTACCCTCTCGGCGGTAATATTTGACAACATTCCTGGCGAGATGGCATCTACGTCTCTGTTTGACCATCATATACATCAATAACGTAATATAACGTAACCTAACCCAACCTAACATCTCCGCGGTAATATTTGACCACATACCTGGTGAGTTGGCCTCTACGTCCCCGTGGGACATTTATATACATCAATAACGTAATATAACCTAACCTAACCCAACCGAACATCTCGGCGGTAATATTTGACAACATACCTTGCGAGTTGGCCTCTACGTCTCCGCGGGATCTTTATATACATCAAGAACGTAATATAACATAACCTAACCCAACCTATCTTCTCGGCGGTAATATTTGACCACATACCTGGCGAGTTGGCCTCTACGTCTCCGTGGGACCTTCATATACATCAATAACGAAATATAACCTAACCTAACCCAACCTATCATCTCGGCGGTTATATTTGACAACATACCTGGCGAATTGGCCTCTACGTTTCCGTGTGATCTTTATATACATCAAGAACGTAATATAACATAACCTAACCCAACCTATCTGCTCTGCGGTAATATTTGACAACATTCCTGGCGAGTTGGCTTCTCCGTCTCCGTGGGACCTTTATATACATCAATAACGTAATATAACCCAACCTAACCCAACCTATCATCTCGGCGGTAATATTTGACAACATACCTGGCGAATTGGCCTCTACGTCTCCGTGTGATCTTTATATACATCAAGAACGTAATATAACATAACCTAACCCAACCTACCCTCTCGGCGGTAATATTTGACAACATTCCTGGCGAGTTGGCTTCTCCGTCTCCGTGGGACCTTTATATACATCAATAACGTAATATAACGTAACCTAACCCAACCTATCATCGCGGCGGTAATATTTGACATCATTCCTGGCGAGTTGGCCTCTACATCTCCGTGGGATCTTTATATACATCAATAACGTAATATAACCTATCCTAACCCAATCTAACATCTCGGCGGTAATATTTGACCACATTCCTGGCGAGTTGGCTTCTCCGTCTCCGTGGGACCTTTATATACATCAATAACGTAATATAACCTAACCTAACCCAACCTAACATCTCGGCGGTTATATTTGACATCATTCCTGGCGAGATGGCATCTACGTCTCTGTTTGACCATCATATACATCAATAACGTAATATAACGTAACCTAACCCAACCTAACATCTCCGCGGTAATATTTGACCACATACCTGGTGAGTTGGCCTCTACGTCCCCGTGGGACATTTATATACATCAATAACGTAATGTAACCTAACCTAACCCAACCGAACATCTCGGCGGTAATATTTGACAACATACCTTGCGAGTTGGCCTCTACGTCTCCGCGGGATCTTCTCGGCGGTAATATTTGACCACATACCTGGCGAGTTGGCCTCTACGTCTCCGTGGGACCTTCATATACATCAATAACGAAATATAACCTAACCTAACCCAACCTATCATCTCGGCGGTAATATTTGACAACATACCTGGCGAATTGGCCTCTACGTCTCCGTGTGACCTTTATATACATCAATAACGTAATATAACCTAACCTAACCCAACCTAACATCTCGGCGGTAATATTTGACAACATGCCTGGCGAGTTGGCTTCTCCGTCTCCGTGCGACCCTTATATACATCAATAACGTAATATAACCTAACCTAACCCAACCCAACATCTCGGCGGTAATATTTGACCACATTCCTGGCTTGTTGGACTCTACGTCTCCGTGGGAGCTTCATATACATCAATAACGTAATATAACCTAACCTAACCCAATCTAACATCTCGGCGGTAATATTTGACCATATTCCTGGCGAGTTGGCTTCTCCGTCTCCGTGGGACCTTTATATACATCAATAACGTAATATAACCTAACCTAACCCAACCTACCTTCTCGGCGGTAATATTTGACAACATTCCTGGCGAGTTGGCTTCTCCGTCTCCGTGGGACCTTTATATACATCAATAACGTAATATAACGTAACCTAACCGAACCTATCATCGCGGCGGTAATATTTGACATCATTCCTGGCGAGTTGGCCTCTACGTCTCCGTGGGATCTTTATATACATCAATAACGTAATATAACGTAACCTAACCGAACCTATCATCGCGGCGGTAATATTTGACATCATTCCTGGCGAGTTGGCCTCTACGTCTCCGTGGGATCTTTATATACATCAATAACGTAATATAACCTAACCTAACCCAACCTAACATCTCGGCGGTAATATTTGACCACATTCCTGGCGAGTTGGCTTGTCCTTCTCCGTGGGACCTTTATATACATCAATAACGTAATATAACCTAACCAAACCCAACCTAACTTATCGGCGGTAATAATTGAAAACATACCTGGCGAGTTGGCCTCTACGTCTCCGTAGGACCTTTATATACATCAATAACGTAATATAACCTAACCTAACCCAACCTTTCATCTCGGCGGTAATATTTGACCACATTCCAGGCTTGTTGGCCTCTATGTCTCCGTGGGACCTTTATATACATCAATAACGTAATATAACCTAACCTAACCCAACCTAAAATCTCGGCGGTAATATTTGACATCATTCCTGGCGAGTTGACCTCTACGTCTCCGTGGGAGCTTTATATAGATCAATATCGTAATATAACCTAACTTAACCCAACCTAACATCTCGGCGGTAATATTTGACCACATTCCTGTCTTGTTGGCCTCTACGTCTCCGTGTGACCTTTATATACATCAATAACGTAATATAACCTAACCTAACCCAACCTAACATCTCGGCGGTAATATTTGACCACATTCCTGTCTTGTTGGCCTCTACGTCTCCGTGGGACCTTCATATACATCAATAACGAAATATAACCTAACCTAACCCAACCTAACATCTCGGCGGTAATATTTGACATCATTCCTGGCGAGTTGGCTTCTACGTCTCCGTTTGACCATCATATACATCAATAACGTAATATAACGTAACCTAACCCAACCTAACATCACCGCGGTAATATTTGACAACATACCTGGCGAGTTGGCCTCTACGTCTCCGTGGGACCTTCATATACATCAATAACGAAATATAACCTAACCTAACCCAACCTATCATCTCGGCGGTAATATTTGACAACATACCTGGCGAATTGGCCTCTACGTCTCCGTGTGATCTTTATATACATCAAGAACGTAATATAACATAACCTAACCCAACCTACCCTCTCGGCGGTAATATTTGACAACATTCCTGGCGAGTTGGCTTCTCCGTCTCCGTGGGACCTTTATATACATCAATAACGTAATATAACGTAACCTAACCCAACCTATCATCGCGGCGGTAATATTTGACATCATTCCTGGCGAGTTGGCCTCTACATCTCCGTGGGATCTTTATATACATCAATAACGTAATATAACCTATCCTAACCCAATCTAACATCTCGGCGGTAATATTTGACCACATTCCTGGCGAGTTGGCTTCTCCGTCTCCGTGGGACCTTTATATACATCAATAACGTAATATAACCTAACCTAACCCAACCTAACATCTCGGCGGTTATATTTGACATCATTCCTGGCGAGATGGCATCTACGTCTCTGTTTGACCATCATATACATCAATAACGTAATATAACGTAACCTAACCCAACCTAACATCTCCGCGGTAATATTTGACCACATACCTGGTGAGTTGGCCTCTACGTCCCCGTGGGACATTTATATACATCAATAACGTAATATAACCTAACCTAACCCAACCGAACATCTCGGCGGTAATATTTGAAAACATACCTTGCGAGTTGGCCTCTACGTCTCCGCGGGATCTTTATATACATCAAGAACGTAATATAACATAACCTAACCCAACCTATCTTCTCGGCGGTAATATTTGACCACATACCTGGCGAGTTGGCCTCTACGTCTCCGTGGGACCTTCATATACATCAATAACGAAATATAACCTAACCT
>CAXAJV010001172.1:0-122000 GCA_963969225.1 Xylocopa violacea
CCACCGAGAAGTAGGGACCGACATGACAGGAATGTTGTAAAATATTACATCCCAGATGTTAGGTTGCCTTAGGCTAGGATATATAACGTTATAGACGTATACAATATTCCCACCGAGAAATAGCGGCCGACGCGTCAGGAATGTTGTAGAATATTACACCCGAGATGTTAGGTTCCCTTAGGTTAGGATATATAACGTTATAGATGTATATAATGTCCCCATCCAGAAGTAGGCGACGACACGCCAGGAATGTTGTAAAATATTACATCCCATATGTTAGGTTGCGTTAGGTTAGAATATACAACGTTATAGACGTATATAATGTCCCCATCGAGAAGCTGGCGACGACGCGCCAGGAATGTTGTAAAATATTACATCCGAGATGCAAGGTTCCCTTAGGTTAGGATATATATCGTTATAGACGTATATAACGTTCCCACCGAGACGCAGGGACCGACATGTCAGGAATGTTGTAAAATATTACATCCCAGATGTTAGGTTGCCTTAGGCTAGGATATATAACGTTATAGACGTATATAATGTTCACACCGAGACGTAGTGACCGACATGCCAGGAATGTTGTAAAATATTACACCCGAGATGCTAGGTTTCCTTAGGTTAGGATACACAACGTTATAGGCGTATAGAATGTTCCCACCGAGAAGTAGGGACCGACATGCCAGGAATGTTGTAAAATATTACATCCCAGATTTTAGGTTACGTTAGGTTAGTATGTACAACGTTATAGACGTATAGAATGTTCCCAACGAGATGTAGGGACCGACATGACAGGCATGTTGTAAAATATTACATCCGGGATGTTAGGTTGCTTTAGGTTAGGATATATAATGTTATAGACGTATATAATGTTACCACCGAGACGTAGGGACCGACATGCCAGGAATGTTGTAAAATATTACATTCCAGATGTTAGGTTCCGTTAGGTTAGAATATACAACGTTATAGATGTATATTATGACCCCATTCAAAAGTAGGATACGACACGCCAGGAATGTTGTAAAACATTACATTCCAGATGTTATGTTGCCTTACGTTAGGATATGTAACGTTATAGACGTTTATAATGTTCCCACCGAAAAGGAGCAGCCGAAGCGCCAGGAATGTTGTAAAATATTACATCCGAGATGTTAGGTTGCCTTAGGTTAGGATATATATCGTTATAGACGTATATAATGTTCCCACCGAGACATAGGGACCGTCATGCCAGGAATGTTGTAAAATATTACATCCGAGATGTTATGTTGCCTTAGCTTAGGATATATATCGCTAGAGACGTATATAATGTTCCCACCGAGACGTAGTGACCGACATGCCAGGAATGTTGTAAAATATTACATCCCAGATGTTAGGTTGCGTTAGGTTAGGATATACAACGTTATAGACGTATATAATGTCCCCATCGAGAAGCAGGCGACGACACGCCAGAATGTTGTAAAATATTACACCCGAGATGCTAGGTTCCCTTAGGTTAGGATATACAACGTTATAGACGTATAGAATGTTCCGAACGAGATGTAGGGACCGATATGCCAGGAATGTTGTAAAATATTACATCCGAGATGTTTGGTTGCTTTAGGTTAGGATATATAATGTTATAGACGTATATAATGTTACCACCGAGAACTACGAGCCCACAAGTCAGGAATGATGTAAAGTATAACATTCGACATGTTAGGTCGCCTTAGGCTAGGATATATATCGCTATAGAAGTGTAAGATGTTCCCACCGAGAAGTACGGGCTAACATGCCAGCAATGTTGTCAAATATTACATCCGAGATGTTAAGCTGCCTTAGGCTAGGATATATAACGTTATAGACGCATATAATGTTACCACCGAGAACTACGGGCCGAAATGCCAGGAATGTTGTAAAATATTACAGACGAGATGTTAGGTTGCCTTAGGTTAGGATATATATCGTTATATACGTATATAATGTTCCCACCGAGACATAGGGACCGACATGCCAGGAATGTTGTACAATATCACATCCGAGATGTTATGTTGCCTTAGGTTAGGATATATATCGTTATCGACGAATATAATGTTCCCACCGAAAAGGAGCAGCCGAAGCGCCAGGAATGTTGTAAAATATTACATCCGAGATGTTAGGTTGCCTTAGGTTAGGATATATATCGTTATAGACGTATATAATGTTCCCACCGAGACATAGGGACCGTCATGCCAGGAATGTTGTAAAATATTACATCCGAGATGTTATGTTGCCTTAGGTTAGGATATATTTCGTTATAGACGTATATAATGTTACCACCGAGACGTAGGGACCGACATGCCAGGAATGTTGTAAAATATTACATCCCAGATGTTAGGTTCCGTTAGGTTAGAATATACATCGTTATAGATGTATATTATGACCCCATTCAAAGGTAGACTACGACACGCCAGGAATATTGTAAAACATTACATTCCAGATGTTAAGTTGCGTTAGGTTAGGATATACAACTTTATACACGTATATAATGTCCCCATCGAGAAGCAGGCGACGACACGCCAGGAATGTTGTAAAATATTACATCCCATATGTTAGGTTGCGTTAGGTTAGAATGTACAACGTTATAGACGTATATAATGTCCCCATCGAGAAGCTGGCGACGACGCGCCAGGAATGTTGTAAAATATTACACCCGAGATGTTAGGTTCCCCTAGGTTAGGATACACAACGTTATAGACGTATAGAATGATCCCACCGAGAAGTAGGGACCGACATGCCAGGAATGTTGTAAAATATTACATCCGAGATGTTAGGTTGCCTTAGGTTAGGATATACAACGTTATAGATGTATATAATGTCCACATCGAGAATTTGGCGACGACACGCCAGGAATGTTGTAAAATATAACATCCGAGATGTTATGTTGCCTTACGTTAGGATGTGCAACGTTATAGACGTATATAATGTTCCCACCGAAAAGTAGCAGCCGAAGCGCCAGGAATGTTGTAAAATATTACATCCGAGATGCTAGGTTGCCTTAGGTTAAGATATATATCGTTATAGACGTACAGAATGTTCCCAACGAGATGTAGGGACCGACATGACAGGAATGTTGTAAAATATTACATCCGAGATGTTATGTTGCCTTAGGTTAGGATATATATCGTTATAGACGTATATAATGTTCCCACCGAGACGTAGTGACCGACATGCCAGGAATGTTGTAAAATATTACATCCCAGATGTTAGGTTGCGTTAGCTTAGGATATACAACGTTATAGACGTATATAATGTCCCCATCGAGAGGCAGGCGACGACACGCCAGAATGTTGTAAAATATTACACCCGAGATGTTAGGTTCCCTTAGGTTAGGATATACAACGTTATAGACGTATAGAATGTTCCGAACGAGATGTAGGGACCGACATGCCAGGAATGTTGTAAGATATTACATCCGAGAAGTTAGGTTGCTTTAGGTTAGGATATATAATGTTATAGACGTATAGAATGTTACCACCGAGAACTACGAGCCCACACGTCAGGAATGATGTGAAGTATTACATTCGACATGTTAGGTCGCCTTAGGCTAGGATATATATCGCTATAGACGTAAATGATGTTCCCACCGAGAAGTACATGCTAACACGCCAGCGATGTTGTCAAATATTACATCCGAGATGTTAGGTTGCCTTAGGCTAGGATATATAACGTTATAGACGCATATAATGTTACCACCGAGAACTACGGGCCGAAATGCCAGAAATGTTGTAAAATATTACATCCGAGATGTTAGGTTGCCTTAGGTTAGGATATACAACGTTATAGATGTATATAATGTCCACATCGAGAAGTTGGCGACGACACGCCAGGAATGTTGTAAAATATTACATCCGAGATGTTAGGTTGCCTTAGGCTAGGATGTATATCGTTATAGACGTATACAATGTTTCCACCGAGACGTAGTGACCGAAATGCCAGGAATGTTGTAAAATATCACACCCGAGATGTTAGGTTCGCTTAGGCTAGGATATACAACGTTATAGACGTATATAAAGTCCCCATCGAGAAGCAGGCGACGACATGCCAGGATTGTTGTAAAATATAACATCCGAGATGTTATGTTGCCTTACGTTAGGATATGTAACGTTATAGACGTATATAATGTTCCCACCGAAAAGGAGCAGCCGAAGCGCCAGGAATGTTGTAAAATATTACATCCGAGATGTTAAGCTACCTTAGGCTAGGATATATAACGTTATAGCGCATATAATGTTACCACCGAGAACAACGGGCCGAAATGCCAGGAATGTTGTAAAATATTACATCCGTGATGTTAGGTTGCCTTAGGTTAGGATAAATATCGTTATAGACGTATATAATGTTCCCACCGAGACGTAGGGACCGACATGCCAGGAATGTTGTTAAATATTACATCCGAGATGTTAGGTTGCGTTAGGTTAGGATATACAACGTTATGCACGTATATAATATCCCCATCGAGGAGCAGGCGACGACACGCCAGAATGTTGTAAAATATTACATCCGAGATGTTAGGTTCCCTTAGTTTAGGATATACAACGTTATAGACGTATAGAATGTTCCCACCGAGAAGTAGGGGCCGACATGCCAGGAATGTTGTAAAATATTACATCCCAGATGTTAGGTTGCCTTAGGTTAGGATATACAACGTTATACACGTATATAATGTCCCCATCGAGGAGCAGGCGACGACACGCCAGAATGTTGTAAAATATTACACCCGAGATGTTAGGTTCCCTTAGGTTAGGATATACAACGTTATAGACGTATAGAATGTTCCGAACGAGATGTAGGGACCGACATGCCAGGAATGCTGTAAAATATTACATCCGAGATGTTAGGTTGCTTTAGGTTAGGATATATAATGTTATAGACGTATATAATGTTACCACCGAGAACTACGAGCCCACAAGTCAGGAATGATGTAAAGTATAACATTCAACATGTTAGGTCGCCTTAGGCTAGGATATATATCGCTATAGACAAATATGATGTTCCCACCGAGAAGTACGGGCTAACACGCCAGCAATGTTGTCAAATATTACATCCGAGATGTTAAGCTACCTTAGGCTAGGATATATAACGTTATAGACGCATATAACGTTACCACCGAGAACAACGGGCCGAAATGCCAGGAATGTTGTAAAATATTACATCCGTGATGTTAGGTTGCCTTAGGTTAGGATATATATCGTTATAGACGTATATAATGTTCCCACCGAGACGTAGGGACCGACATACCAGGAATGTTGTTAAATATTACATCCGAGATGTTAGGTTGCGTTAGGTTAGGATATACAACGTTATGCACTTATATAATATCCCCATCGAGAAGTTGGCGACGACACGCCAGGAATGTTGTAAAATATTACATCCGAGATGTTAGGTTGCCTTAGGCTAGGATATATATCGCTATAGACGTATACAATGTTTCCACCGAGAAGGAGGGACCGACATGCCAGGAATGTGGTAAAATATTACATCCGAAATATTATGTTGCCTTACGTTAAGATATATAACGTTATAGATGTATATAATGTCTCCATCGAGAAGTTGGCGACGACACGCCAGCAATGTTGTCAAATATTACATCCGAGATGTTAAACTACCTTAGGCTAGGATATATAACGTTATAGACGCATATAACGTTACCACCGAGAACAACGGGCCGAAATGCCAGGAATGTTGTAAAATATTACATCCGCGATGTTAGGTTGCCTTAGGTTAAGATATACAACGTTATAGACGTATAGAATGTTCCGAACGAGATGTAGGGACCGACATGCCAGGAATGTTGCAAAATATTACACCCGAGATGTTAGGTTCCCTTAGGTTAGGATATACAACGTTATAGACGTATAGAATGTTCCGAACGAGATGTAGGGACCGACATGCCAGGAATGTTGTAAAATATTACATCCGAGATGTTAGGTTGCTTTAGGTTAGGATATATAATGTTATAGACGTATATAATGTTACGACCGAGAACTACGGGCCGAAATGCCAGGAATGTTGTAAAATATTACATCCGAGATGTTAGGTTGCTTTTGGTTAGGATATATAACGTTACAGACGTACATAATGTTCCCACCGAGACGTAGGGACCGACATGCCAGGAGTGTTGTAAAATATTACATCCGAGATGTTAGGTTGTCTTAGGTTAGGATATATATCGTTATAGACATATATCATGTTCCCACCGAGACGTAGGGACCGACATGCCAGGAATGTTGTCAAACATTACATCTGAGATGTTAGGTTGCCTTAGGCTAGGGTATATAACGTTATAGACGTATATAATGTTACCACCGAGAACTACGGGCCGACACGTCAGGAATGATGTAAAATATTACATTCGACATGTTAGGTCGCCTTAGGATAGGATATATATCGCTATAGACGTATATGATGTTCCCACCGAGAAGTACGGGCTAACACGCCAGCAATGTTGTCAAATATTACATCCGAGATGTTAGGTTGCCTTAGGCTAGGATATATAACGTTATAGACGTATATAATGTTACCACCGATAACTACGGGCCGAAATGCCAAGGATGTTGTAAAATATTACATCCGAGATGTTAGGTTGCCTTAGGTTAGGATATATATCGTTATAGACGTATATAATGTTCCCACCGAGACGTAGGGACCGACATGCCAGGAGTGTTGTAAAATATTACATCCGAGATGTTAGGTTGCCTTAGGTTAGGATATACAACGTTATGCACGTATATAATGTCCTCATCGAGGAGCAGGCGACGACACGCCAGAATGTTGTAAAATATTACATCCGATATGTTAGGTTCCCTTAGGTTAGGATATACAAAGTTATAGACGTATAGAATGTTCCCACCGAGAAGTAGGGGCCAACATGCCAGGAATGTTGTAAAATATTACATCCCAGATGATAGGTTGCCTTAGGTTAGAATATACAACGTTATACACGTATATAATGTCCCCATCGAGGAGCAGGCGACGACACGCCAGAATGTTGTAAAATATTACATCCGAGATGTTAGGTTGCCTTAGGCTAGGATATATATCGTTATAGACGTATACAATGTTTCCACGGAGATGTAGGGACCGACATGCCAGGAATGTTGTAAAATATAACATTCGAGATGTTATGTTGCCTTAGGTTAGGATATACAACGTTATAGATGTATATAATGTCTCCATCGAGAAGTTGGCGACGACACGCCAGCAATGTTGTAAAATATTACATCCGAGATGTTAGGTTGCCTTAGGCTAGGATATATATCGTTATAGACGTATACAGTGTTTCCACCGAGAAGTAGGGACCGACATGCCAGGAATGTTGTAAAATATTACATCCGAGATGTTAGGTTGCCTTAGGTTAGGATATACAACGTTATAGATGTATATAATGTCCCCAAAGAGAAGTAGGCGACGACACGCCAGGAATGATGTAAAATATTACATTCGACATGTTAGGTTGCCTTAGGCTAGGATACACAACGTTATAGACGTATAGAATGTTCCCACCGAGAAGTAGGGACCGACATGCCAGGAATGTTGTAAAATATTACACCCGAGATGTTAGGTTCCCTTAGGTTAGGATATACAACGTTATAGACGTATAGAATGTTCCGAACGAGATGTAGGGACCGACATGCCAGGAATGTTGTAAAATATTACATCCGAGATGTTAGGTTGCTTTAGGTTAGGATATATAATGTTATAGACGTATATAATGGTACCACCGAGAACTACGAGCCCACAAGTCAGGAATGATGTAAAGTGTAACATTCGACATGTTAGGTCGCCTTAGGCTAGGATATATATCGCTATAGACGTGTATGATGTTCCCACCGAGAAGTGCGGGCTAATACGCCAGCAATGTTGTCAAATATTACATCCGAGATGTTAAGCTGCCTTAGGCTAGGATATATAACGTTATAGACGCATATAATGTTACCACCGAGAACTACGGGCCGAAATGCCAGGAATGTTGTAAAATATTACATCCGCGATGTTAGGTTGCCTTAGGTTAGGATATATATCATTATAGACGTATATAATGTTCCCACCGAGACGTAGGGACCGACATACCAGGAATGTTGTTAAATATTGCATCCGAGATGTTAGGCTGCGTTAGGTTAGGATATACAACGTTATGCACGTATATAATATCCCCATCGAGGAGCAGGCGACGACAAGCCAGAATGTCGTAAAATATTACATCCGAGATGTTAGGTTCCCTTAGGTTAGGATATACAACGTTATAGACGTATAGAATGTTCCCACCGAGAAGTAGGGGCCGACATGCCAGGAATGTTGTAAAATATTACATCCCAGATGTTGGGTTGCCTTAGGTTAGGATATACAACGTTATAGATGTATATAATGTCCACATCGAGAAGTTGGCGACGCCACGCCAGGAATGTTGTAAAATATTACATCCGAGCTGTTAGGTTGCCTTAGGCTAGGATGTATATCGTTATAGACGTATACAATTTTTCCACCGAGACGTAGTGACCGAAATGCCAGGAATGTTGTAAAATATTACATCCGAGATGTTAGGTTCCCTTAGGTTAGGATACACAACGTTATAGACGTATAGAATGTTCCCACCGAGAAGTAGGGACCGACATGCCAGGAATGTTGTAAAATATTACATCCGAGATGTTAAGTTGCCTTAGGTTAGGGTATATATCGTTACAGACGTATATAATGTTCCCACCGAGACGTAGTGACCGACATGCCAGGAATGTTGTAAAATATTACATCCCAGATGTTAGGTTGCGTTAGCTTAGGATATACAACGTTATAGACGTATATAATGTCCCCATCGAGAAGCAGGCGACGACATGCCATGATTGTTGTAAAATATAACATCCGAGATGTTATGTTGCCTTACGTTAGGATATGTAACGTTATAGACGTATATAATGTTCCCACCGAAAAGGAACAACCGAAGCGCCAGGAATGTTGTAAAATATTACATCCGAGATGTTAGGTTGCCTTAGGTTAGGATATATATCCTTATAGACGTATATAATGTTCCCATCGAGACATAGGGACCATCATGCCAGGAATGTTGTAAAATATTACATCCGAGATGTTATGTTGCCTTAGGTTAGGGTATATATCGTTACAGACGTATATAATGTTCCCACCGAGACGTAGTGACCGACATGCCAGGAATGTTGTAAAATATTACATCCCAGATGTTAGGTTGCGTTAGGTTAGGATATACAACGTTATTGACGTATATAATGTCCCCATCGAGAAGCAGGCGACGACACGCCAGAATGTTGTAAAATATTACACCCGAGATGTTAGGTTCCCTTAGGTTAGGATATACAACGTTATAGACGTATAGAATGTTCCGAACGAGATGTAGGGACCGACATGCCAGGAATGTTGTAAAATATTACATCCGAGATGTTAGGTTGCTTTAGGTTAGGATATATAATGTTATAGACGTATATAATGTTACCACCGAGAACTACGAGCCCACAAGTCAGGAATGATGTAAAGTATAACATTCAACATGTTAGGTCGCCTAAGGCTAGGATATATATCGCTATAGACAAATATGATGTTCCCACCGAGAAGTACGGGCTAACACGCCAGCAATGTTGTCAAATATTACATCCGAGATGTTAAGCTACCTTAGGCTAGGATATATAACGTTATAGACGCATATAACGTTACCACCGAGAACAACGGGCCGAAATGCCAGGAATGTTGTAAAATATTACATCCGTGATGTTAGGTTGCCTTAGGTTAGGATATATATCGTTATAGACGTATATAATGTTCCCACCGAGACGTAGGGCCCGACATACCAGGAATGTTGTTAAATATTACATCCGAGATGTTAGGTTGCGTTAGATTAGGATATACAACGTTATGCACGTATATAATATCCCCATCGAGAAGTTGGAGACGACACGCCAGGAATGTTGTAAAATATTACATCCGAGATGTTAGGTTGCCTTAGGCTAGGATATATATCGTTATAGACGTTTACAATGTTTCCACCGAGAAGTAGAGACCGACATGCCAGGAATGTTGTAAAATATTACATCCGAAATATTATGTTGCCTTACGTTAAGATATGTAACGTTATAGACGGATATAATGTTCCCACCGAGAAGTACGGGCCGACATGACAGGAATGCTATCAACTATTACATCCGAGATGTTAGGTTGCCTTAGGTTAGGGAATACAATGTTATAGACATATATAATGTCCCCATCGGGAAGTAGGAGCCGTCACGCCAGGAATATTGTAAAATATTACGGTAGAGATGTTAGGTAGCCTTAGGTTATGATATATAACGTTATAGACATATATAATGAGCCCACCGAGAAATAGGGGCCGACGCGTCAGGAATGTTGTAAAATATTACAACCGAGATGTTAGGTTCCCTTCGGATAGGATATACAACGTTATAGACGTATTGAATATTCCCACCGGAAAATAGGAGACGACGCGCCAGGCATGTTGTAAAATATTACATCCGAGACGTTAAGTTGCCTTAGGTTAGGGTATATATCGTTACAGACGTATATAATGTTCCCACCGAGACGTAGTGACCGACATGCCAGGAATGTTGTAAAATATTACATCCCAGATGTTAGGTTGCGTTAGGTTAGGACATACAACGTTATGCACGTATATAATATCCCCATCGAGGAGCAGGCGACGACACGCCAGAATGTTGTAAAATATTACATCCGTGATGTTAGGTTGCCTTAGGCTAGGATATATATCGTTATAGACGTATACAGTGTTTCCACCGAGAAGTAGGGACCGACATTCCAGGAATGTTGTAAAATATTACATCCGAGATGTTAGGTTGCCTTAGGTTAGGATATACAACGTTATAGACGTATATAAAGTCCCCATCGAGAAGCAGGCGACGACATGCCATGATTGTTGTAAAATATAACATCCGAGATGTTATGTTGCCTTACGTTAGGATATGTAACGTTATAGACGTATATAATGTTCCCACCGAAAAGGAACAACCGAAGCGCCAGGAATGTTGTAAAATATTACATCCGAGATGTTAGGTTGCCTTAGGTTAGGATATATATCCTTATAGACGTATATAATGTTCCCATCGAGACATAGGGACCGTCATGCCAGGAATGTTGTAAAATATTACATCCGAGATGTTATGTTGCCTTAGGTTAGGGTATATATCGTTACAGACGTATATAATGTTCCCACCGAGACGTAGTGACCGACATGCCAGGAATGTTGTAAAATATTACATCCCAGATGTTAGGTTGCGTTAGGTTAGGATATACAACGTTATTGACGTATATAATGTCCCCATCGGGAAGCAGGCGACGACACGCCAGAATGTTGTAAAATATTACACCCGAGATGTTAGGTTCCCTTAGGTTAGGATATACAACGTTATAGACGTATAGAATGTTCCGAACGAGATGTAGGGACCGACATGCCAGGAATGCTGTAAAATATTACATCCGAGATGTTAGGTTGCTTTAGGTTAGGATATGTAATGTTATAGACGTATATAATGTTACCACCGAGAACTACGAGCCCACAAGTCAGGAATGATGTAAAGTATAACATTCAACATGTTAGGTCGCCTTAGGCTAGGATATATATCGCTATAGACAAATATGATGTTCCCACCGAGAAGTACGGGCTAACACGCCAGAAATGTTGTCAAATATTATATCCGAGATGTTAAGCTACCTTAGGCTAGGATATATAACGTTATAGACGCATATAACGTTACCA
Organism: Xylocopa violacea; assembly: GCA_963969225.1. NCBI lineage: Eukaryota > Metazoa > Arthropoda > Insecta > Hymenoptera > Apidae > Xylocopa > Xylocopa violacea. Next base: position 11,765 of record CAXAJV010001172.1, read on the forward strand.
CCGAGAACAACGGGCCGAAATGCCAGGAATGTTGTAAAATATTACATCCGTGATGCTAGGTTGCCTTAGGTTAGGATATATATCGTTATAGACGTATATAATGTTCCCACCGAGACGTAGGGACCGACATACCAGGAATGTTGTTAAATATTACATCCGAGATGTTAGGTTGCGTTAGGTTAGGATATACAACGTTATGCACGTATATAATATCCCCATCGAGAAGTTGGCGACGACACGCCAGGAATGTTGTAAAATATTACATCCGAGATGTTAGCTTGCCTTAGGCTAGGATATATATCGCTATAGACGTATACAATGTTTCCACCGAGAAGGAGGGACCGACATGCCAGGAATGTGGTAAAATATTACATCCGAAATATTATGTTGCCTTACGTTAAGATATATAACGTTATAGATGTATATAATGTCTCCATCGAGAAGTTGGAGACGACACGCCAGGAATGTTGTAAAATATTACATCCGAGATGTTAGATTGCCTTAGGCTGGGATATATATCGTTATAGACGTATACAATGTTTCCACCGAGATGTAGGGACCGACATGCCAGGAATGTTGTAATATATTACATCCGAGATGTTAGGTTGCCTTAGGTTAGGGTATACAAGGTTATAGATGTATATAATGTCCCCATCGAGAAGTTGGCGACGACACGCCAGGAATGTTGTAAAATATTACATCCGAGATGTTAGGTTGCCTTAGGCTAGGATATATATCGTTATAGACGTTTACAATGTTTCCACCGAGAAGTAGAGACCGACATGCCAGGAATGTTGTAAAATATTACATCCGAAATATTATGTTGCCTTACGTTAAGATATATAACGTTATAGACGGATATAATGTTCCCACCGAGAAGTACGGGCCGACATGACAGGAATGCTATCAACTATTACATCCGAGATGTTAGGTTGCCTTAGGTTAGGGAATACAAAGTTATAGACGTATATAATGTCCCCATCGGGAAGTAGGAGCCGTCACGCCAGGAATATTGTAAAATATTACGGTAGAGATGTTAGGTAGCCTTAGGTTATGATATATAACGTTATAGACATATATAATGAGCCCACCGAGAAATAGGGGCCGACGCGTCAGGAATGTTGTAAAATATTACAGCCGAGATGTTAGGTTCCCTTCGGATAGGATATACAACGTTATAGACGTATATAATGTTGCCGCCGAGAAATAGGGGTCGACGCGTCAGGAATGTTGTAAAATATTACGTTCGACATGATAGGTCGCCTTAGGCTAGTATATATAACGTTATAAACGAATATAATGTTCCCACCGAGAAGTACGGGCCTACACGCCAGGAATGTTGTCAACAATTACATCCGAGATGTTAGGTTGCCTTAGGCTAGGATATATATCGTTATAGACGTATACAATGTTCCCACCCAGAATTAGGGACCGACATGCCAGGAATGTTGTAAAATATTACATTCGAGATGTTAGGTTGCCTTAGGTTAGGATATGCAACGTTATAGATGTATATAATGTCCCCATCCAGAAGTAGGATACGACACGCCAGAAATATTGTAAAATATTACATCCCAGATCTTAGGTTGCGTTAGGTTAGAATATACAACGTTATAGACGTATATAATGTCCCCATCGAGATGCAGGCGACGACACGCCAGGAATGTTATAAAATATTACATCCGAGATGTCAGGTTGCCTTAGGTTAGGATATACAACGTTATAGATGTATATAATGACCCCATCCAGAAGTAGGATACGACACGCCAGGAATGTTGTAAAATATTACATCCCAGATGTAAGGTTGCGTTAGGTTAGGATATACAACGTTATAGACGTATATAATGCTCCCACCGAAAAATAGAAGACGACGCGCCAGGAATGTTGTAAAATATTACATCCGAGATGTTAGGTTGCCTTAGGTTAGGATATATATCGTTATAGACGTATACAGTGTTTCCACCGAGAATTAGGGACCGACATGCCAGGAATGTTGTAAAATATTACATCCGAGATGTTAGGTTGCCTTAGGTTAGGATATACAACGTTATAGATGTATATAATGTCCCCAAAGAGAAGTAGGCGACGACACGCCAGGAATGATGTAAAATATTACATTCGACATGTTAGGTTGCCTTAGGCTAGGATACACAACGTTATAGACGTATAGAATGTTCCCACCGAGAAGTAGGGACCGACATGCCAGGAATGTTGTAAAATATTACACCCGAGATGTTAGGTTCCCTTAGGTTAGGATATACAACGTTATAGATGTATATAATGTCTCCATCGAGAAGTTGGCGACGACACGCCAGGAATGTTGTAAAATATTACATCCGAGATGTTAGATTGCCTTAGGCTAGGATATATATCGTTATAGACGTATACAATGTTTCCACCGAGAAGTAGGGACCGACATGCCAGGAATGTTGTAATATATTACATCCGAGATGTTAGGTTGCCTTAGGTTAGGGTATACAAGGTTATAGATGTATATAATGTCCCCATCGAGAAGTTGGCGACGACACGCCAGGAATGTTGTAAAATATTACATCCGAGATGTTAGGTTGCCTTAGGCTAGGATATATATCGTTATAGACGTATACAATGTTTCCACCGAGAAGTAGGGTCCGACATGCCAGGAATGTTGTAAAATATTACATCCGAAATATTATGTTGCCTTACGTTAAGATATATAACGTTATAGACGGATATAATGTTCCCACCGAGAAGTACGGGCCGACATGACAGGAATGCTATCAACTATTACATCCGAGATGTTAGGTTGCCTTAGGTTAGGGAATACAACGTTATAGACGTATATAATGTCCCCATCGGGAAGTAGGAGCCGTCACGCCAGGAATGTTATGTAAAATATTACGGTAGAGATGTTAGGTAGCCTTAGGTTATGATATATAACGCTATAGACATATATAATGAGCCCACCGAGAAATAGGGGCCGACGCGTCAGGAATGTTGTAAAATATTACAGCCGAGATGTTAGGTTGCCTTAGGCTAGGATATATAACGTTATCGACGCATATAATGTTTCCACCGAGAAATAGGGGCCGACGCGTCAGGAATGTTGTAAAATATTACAGCCGAGATGTTAGGATCCCTTAGGATAGGATATACAACGTTATAGACGTATATAATGTTGCCACCGAGAAATAGGGGTCGACGCGTCAGGAATGTTGTAAAATATTACGTTCGACATGATAGGTCGCCTTAGGCTAGGATATATAACGTTATAAACGAATATAATGTTCCCACCGAGAAGTACGGGCCTACACGCCAGGAATGTTGTCAACAATTACATCCGAGATGTTAGGTTGCCTTAGGCTAGGATATATATCGTTATAGACGTATACAATGTTCCCACCGAGAATTAGGGACCGACATGCCAGGAATGTTGTAAAATATTACATTCGAGATGTTAGGTTGCCTTAGGTTAGGATATGCAACGTTATAGATGTATATAATGTCCCCATCCAGAAGTAGGATACGGCACGCCAGGAATATTGTAAAATATTACATCCCAGATCTTAGGTTGCGTTAGGTTAGGATATACAACGTTATAGACGTATATAATGTCCACATCGAGAAGCAGGCGACGACACGCCAGGAATGTTATAAAATATTACATCCCAGATCTTAGGTTGCGTTAGGTTAGGATATACAACGTTATAGACGTATATCATGTCCCCATAGAGAAACAGGCGACGACACGCCAGGAATGTTGTAAAATATTACATCCCAGAAGTTAGGTTGCGTTAGGTTAGGGTATACAACGTTATGGACGTATATAATGTCCCCTTCGTGGAGCAGGCGACGACACGCCAGGAATGTTGTAAAATATTACATCCGATACGTTATGTTGCCTTACGTTAGGATATATAACGTTATAGACGTATATAATGTTCCCACCGAGAAGTAGGGGTCGACGTGCCAGGAATGTAGTAATATATTACATCCGAGATGTTAGGTTGCCTTAGGTTAGGATATATAACGATATTGACTTATATAACGTTCCCACCGAGAAGTACGGGCCGACACGTCCGGGATTCTGTAAAACATTACCAGCGAGGGACTAGATGGGTTATGTTAGGTTATATTACGTTATAGACGTATATAATGTTCCCACCGCGAGTTAGGGTCCGACCGGCCAGGAATGATGGAAAATACTACATCCGAGATGTTAGGTTGCCTTAGGTTAGGATACATAAATTTATAGGCGCATAAAATGTCCAGACCGAGACGTACGGGATGACACGAACTTGATTCTGTGAAACATTACCGCCGATGGGTTAGATGGGTTAGGTTAGGTTATATTACGTTATGGGCGTATATAATGTTCCCACCGAGAAGTAGGGGCCGAACCGCCAGGAATTTTGGAAAATACTACATCCGAGGTGTTAGATTGCCTTATGTTAGCATATATAACGTTATAGACCTATATAATGTCCCACGGAGAGGTACGGACCGACACGACCGGCATCCTCTAAAACATTACCAGCGAGGGGTTAGATGGGTCAGGTTAGGTTATATTGCGTTATAGACGTACATAATGTTCTCACAGAGAAGTAGGGGCCGATGAGCCAGGAATGTTGTAAAATATTACGCTCGACATGTTAGGTTGCCTTAGGCTAGGATATATAGCGTTATAGACGTACATAATGTTACCACAGAGAAATAGGTACTTGCATGCCAGGAATGTTGAAAAATTTTACGGTAGAGATGTTAGGTTGCCTTAGGTTAGGATATATAACGTTATTGACTTATATAATGTTCCCACCGAGAAGTAGGGGCCGACGTGCCAGGAATGTAGTAAAATATTACATCTTAGATGTTAGGTTGCCTTAGGCTAGGATATATAACGTTATAGACGTATTTAGTGTCCCCACCGAGAAGTACGAGCCTACACGTCCGGGATTCTGTAAAACATTACCAGCGAGGGACTAGATGGGTTATGTTAGGTTATATTACGTTATAGACCTATATAATGTTCCCACCGTGAATTAGGGTCCGACCGGCCAGGAATGATGGAAAATACTACATCCGAGATGTTAGGTTACTTAGGTAAGGATATATAACGTTATAGACGTATATAATGTCCGCACCGAGAACTACGGGCCGACAAGCCAGGAATGTTGTAAAATATTACACCCGAGATGTTAGGTTCCCTTAGGTTAGGATATACAACGTTATAGACGTATAGTATGTTCCCACGGAGAAGTACGGGCCGACACGCCGGGAATGATGTAAAATATTACATCCCAGATGTTAGGTTGCGTTAGGTTAGGATATACAATGTTATAGACGTATATAATGTCCCCATCGAGAAGCATGCGACGACACGCCAGGAATGTTGTAAAATACACCATCCCAAATGTTAGGTTGCGTTAGGTTAGGATATAAAACGTTATAGACGTATATAATGTTACCATCGAGAAGCTGGCGACGACACGCCAGGAATGTTGTAAAATATTACATTCGAGATGTTAGGTTGCATTAGGTTAGGATATATATCGTTATAGACGTATATAATGTTCCCACCGAGACGAAGAAACCGACATGACACGAATGTTGTAAAATAATACAGCCGAGATGTTAGGTTGCCTTCGGTTAGGATATATATCGCTATAGACATACATTATGTTCCCACCGAGAAGTACGGGCTGACACCGCAGGAATGTTATCAAATATTACATCCGGGATGTTAGGTTGCCTTAGGTTAGGTTATATAACGTTATAGACGTATATAATGTTCCCACCGAGAAGTAGGCGCCATCACGCCAGAAATGTTGTAAAATACTACATCCCAGATGTTATGTTGCCTTACGTTAGGATATATAACGTTATAGACGTATATAATGTCCCCATTGAGAAATAGGGTCCGAAGTGTCAGGAATGTTGTAAGATATTACACCCGAGATGTTAAGTTCGCTTAGGTTAGGATATATAAAGTTATAGACGTATATAATGTCCCCATCGGGAAGTAGGGGCCGCCACGCCAGGAATGTTGTGAAATATTACGGTAGAGATGTTAGGTTGCCTTAGTTTAGGATATACAACGTTATAGATGTACATAATGTCTCCATCCAGAAGTAGGCGACGACACGCCAGGAATGTTGTAAAATATTACATTCGACATGTTAGGTTGCCTTAGGCTAGGATATATAACGTTATAGACGTATATAATGCAACCACCGATAAGTAAGGGCCGGCGCGCCGGGAATGTTGTAAAATATTACATTCGACATATAAGGTTGCCTTACGCTAGAATATATAGCGTTATAGATTTATATAATGTTACCACAGAGAAGTAGGGAACGGCATGCCAGCAATGTTGACAAATATTACGGTAGAGATGTTAGGTTGCCTTTGGTTAGTATATACAACGTTATAGACGTATATAATTATTTCACCCAGAAGTAGGGGCAGACGGGCCAGGAATGCACTAAAATATTACATCCGAGATGTTAGGTTGCGTTAGGTAAGGATATACAATGTTATAGACGTATATAATGTCCCCATCGAGAAGCAGGCGACGACACGCCAGGAATGTTGTAAAATACAACATCCCAAATGTTAGGTTGCGTTAGGTAAGGATATAAAACGTTATAGACGTATATAATGTTCCCATCGAGAAGCAGGCGACGACACGCCAGGAATGTTGTAAAATATTACCTCCGAGATGCTTGGTTGCCTTACGTCAGGATATATAACGTTATAGACGTACATAATGTCCCCACCGAGACGTACGGTGCTACACGAACGCGATTCTACAAAACATTCCCAGCGAGTGGCTTGATGGGTTAGGTTAGGTTATAATACGTTATAGACGTATATATTTTTACCACCGAGAAGTAGGGGCCGGCCCGCCAGGAATGTTGTAAAATAATACATCCGGGATGTTAGGTTGCCTTAGTTTAGGATATATAACGTTATGGACGTATAGAATGTCCCCACCGAGAGGTACGGGGCTACACAAAGGGGATTCTATAAAACACTCCCAGCGAGGGGCTAGATGGGTTAGGTTAGGTTGTATTACGTTATAAACGTATATAATGTTCCCACCGAGAAGTATGTGCCGACCGCCAGGAATGTTGTAAAATACTACATTCGAGATGTTAGGTTGCCTTAGGTTAGGATAAATAAGGTTATAGACGTATATACTGTTCCCACCGAAACGTATGGGCCAGCACACCAGGAATGTTGTAAAATATTACATTCGACATGTTAGGTTGCCTTAAGCTGAGATATGAAACGTTATAGACGTATATAATGCTCCCACCGAGAAGTAGGGTCCGACGAGCCAGGAATGTAGTAAAATATTACACCCGGGATTTCAGGTTGCCATAGGTTAGGATATATAACGGTATTGACTTATTTAATGTTCCCTCCGAGAAGTAGGGGCCGACACGCCAGGAATGTTGTAAAATATTACGCTCGACATGTTAGGGTGCCTTAGGTTAGGATACATGGCGTTATAGACGTATATAATGTTCCCACCGAGAAATAGGGGCCGACACGCCAGGAAAGTTGTAAAACAATACATCCGAGGTGTTAGGTTGCCTTAGGTTAGGATATATAACATTATAGACGTATATACTGTTCCCACCGAGAAGTAGGTGCCGACGCGTCAGCAATGTTGTTAAATATTACATACGACATGTTGGGTTGCCTTAGGCTATTATATATAACGTTATAGACGTATATGATATTCCCACCGAGAAGTAGGGGCCGACACGCCAGGAATATTGTAAAATATTACATTCGACATGTTAGGTAGCCTCAGGCTAGGATGTATAGCGTTATAGATGTATATAATGTTCCCACCGAGAAGTAGGGGCCGGCGCGCCAGGAATGTAGTAAAATATTACATCCGATATGTTAGGATTGCCTTAGGCTAGGATATATAACGTTATAGACGTATATACTGTTCCCACCGAGAAGTGGGTGCAGACGCGCCAGGAATGTTGTAAAATATTACATCCGAGATGTCAGATTGCCTTAGGCTAGGATATATAACGTTATAGATGTATATACTGCTCCCACCGAGAAGTAGGGGCCGAAGTGCCCGGAATGTTGTAAAATATTACATTCGACATGTTAGGGTGCCTTAGGCTAGGATATGTAACGTTATAGACGTACATAATGTTCCCACCGAGAAGTAGGGGCCAACGAGCCAGGAATGTGGAAAAATATTACATTCGACATGTTAAGTTGCCTTAGGTTAGGATATATAACGTTATATACGTATATACTGTTCCCACCGAGGAGTAGTTCCCGACGCGCCAGGAATACTGTAAAACATTACATCCGAGATGTTAGGTTGCCTTAGGCTAGTATATATAACGTTATAGACGTATATGATATTCCCACCGAGAAGTAGGGGCCGACACGCCAGGAATATTGTAAAATATTACATTCGACATGTTAGGTAGCCTCAGGCTAGGATGTATAGCGTTATAGGCGTATATAATGTTCCCACCGAGAAGTAGGGGTTGACGAGCCAGGAATGCCGTAAAATATTACGCACGACATTTTTGGTTGCCTTAGGTTAGGATATATGGCGTTATAGTTGTATATAATGTTCCCACCGAGAAGTAGGGGCCAGCGCGCCAGGAATGTTGTAAAACATTACATTCGACATGTTAGATTGCCTTAAGCTAGGATATATAACGTTATAGATGTATATACTGCTCCCACCGAGAAGTAGGGGCCGAAGTGCCCGGAATGTTGTAAAATATTACATTCGACATGTTAGGGTGCCTTAGGCTAGGATATATAGCTATAAAGACGTATGTAATGTTCCCACCGAGAAGTAGGGGCCGGCGCGCCGGGAATGTAGTAAAATATTACATCCGATATGTTAGGATTGCCTTAGGGTAGGATATATAACGTTATAGACGTATATACTGTTCCCACCGAGAAGTAGGTGCAGACGCGCCAGGAATGTCGTAAAATATTACGCACGACATTTTTGGTTGCCTTAGGTTAGGATATATGGCGTTATAGTTGTATATAATGTTCCCACCGATAGGTAGGGGCCAGCGCGCCTGGAATGTAGTAAAATATTACATCCGATATGTTAGGTTAACTTAGGCGAGGATATATACCGTTATAGACGTATATAATGTTCCCACCGAGAAATATGGACCGACACGCCAGGAATGTTGTAAAATATTACATGCGACATGTTAGGTTGCCTTAGGCTAGGATATATAACGTTATAGACGTATATAATGTTCCTACCGAGAAGTAGGGGCCGACGTGCCACGAATGTAGTAAAATATTACATCCGAGATGTTAGGTTGCCTTAGGCTAGGATATATAACGTTATAGACGTATGTAATGTTCCCACCGAGACGTAGGTGCAGTCGCGCCAGGAATGTTGTAAAATATTACATCCGAGATGTTAGATTGCCTTAAGCTAGGATATATAACGTTATAGACGTATGTAATGTTCCCACCGAGAAGTAGGGGCCGGGGCGCCAGGAATGTAGTAAAATATTACATCCGATATGTTAGGCTGCCTTAGGCTAGGATATGTAACGTTATAGACGTACATAATGTTCCCACCGAGAAGTTGGGGGCCAACGAGCCAGGAGTGTGGATAAATATTACATTCGACATGTTAAGTTGCCTTAGGTTAGGATATATAACGTTATATATGTATATACTGTTCCCACCGAGAAGTAGTTCCCGACGCGCCAGGAATATTGTAAAACATTACATCCGAGATGTTAGGTTGCCTTATGCTAGGATATATAACGTTATAGACGTATATGATATTCCCACAGAGAAGTAGGGACCGACACGCCAGGAATGTTGTAAAATATTACGCTCGACATGTTAGGGTGCCTTAGGCTAGGATATATAGCGATATAGATGTATATAATGTTCCCACCGAGAAGTAGTTCCCGACGCGCCAGGAATATTGTAAAACATTACATCCGAGATGTTAGGTTGCCTTAGGCTAGGATATATAACGCTATAGACGTATATGATATTCCCACAGAGAAGTAGGGGCCGACACGCCAGGAATGTCGTAAAACATTACGCTCGACATGTTAGGGTGCCTTAGGCTAGGATATATAGCGATATAGATGTATATAATGTTCCCACCGAGAAGTAGGGGCCAGCGCGCCTGGAATGTAGTAAAATATTACTTCCGATATGTTAGGTTAACTTAGGCGAGGATATATAACTTCATAGACGTATATAATGTTCCCACCGAGAAATAGGTGCCGACGCGCCAGGAATGATGTAAAATATTACGCTCGACAAGTTAGGTTGCCTTAGGCTAGGATATACAGCGTTATAGACGTATATAATGTTCCCACAGAGCAGTAGGGGCCGGCGCGCCAGGAATATTGTAAATATTACATCCGAGATGTTAGGTTGCCTTAGGCTAGGATATATAACGTTATAGACGTATATAATGTCCCCTTCGAGAAGCAGGCGACGACACGCCAGGAATGTTGTAAAATATTACATCCCAGATGTTAGGTTGCGTTAGGTTAGGATATACAACGTTATAGACGTATATAATGTTCCCACCGAGACGTAGGGACCGACATGCCAGGAATGTTGTAAAATATTACATCCCAGATGTTAGGTTGCGTTAGGTTACGAATATACAACGTAATAGACGTATATAATGTCCCAATCGGGACGCAGGCGACGACAGGCCAGGAATGTTGTAGAATATTACATCCGGGATCTTAGGTTGCCTTAGGTTAGGATATTCAACGTTATAGATGTATATAATATCCCCATCGAGAAGTTGGCGACGACTCGCCAGGAATGTTGTAAAATATTACATCCCAGATGTTAGGTTGCGTTAGGTTAGGATATACAACGTTATAGACGTATATAATGTCCCCATCGAGAAGCAGGCGACGACACGCCAGGAATTTTGTAAAATATTACATCCCAGATGTTAGGTTGCGTTAGGTTAGGATATACAACGTTATAGACGTATATAATGTCCCCATCGAGAAGCAAGCGACGACACGCCAGGAATGTTGTAAAACATTACATTCCAGATGTTAAGTTGCGTTAGGTTAGGATATACAACGTTATAGAAGCATATAATGTTACCAAAGAGAACTACGGGCCGACTCGCCAGGAATGATGTAAAATATTACATTCGACATGTTAGATCGCCTTAGGCTAGGGAATATAACGTTATAAACGTATATAATGTTCCCACCGAGAAATAGGGGCCGACGCGTCAGGAATGTTGTAAAATATTACACCCGAGATGTTAGATTCCCTTAGGATAGGATATACAACGTTATAGATGTATAGAATGTTCCCACCGAGAAGTAGGGACCGACATGCCAGGAATGTTGTAAAATATTACATCCGAGATGTTAGGTTGCCTTAGGGTAGGATATACAACGTTATAGATGTATATAATGTCCCCATCGAGAAGTTGGCGACGACACGCCAGGAATGTTGTAAAATATTACATTCGACAAGTTAGGTTGCCTTAGGCTAGGATATATAACGTTATAGACGTATATAATGTTCCCACCGAGAAATAGGGACCGACGCGTCAGGAATGTTCTAAAATATTACACCCGAGATGTTAGGTTCCCTTTGGTTAGGATGTACAACGTTATAGACGTATAGAATGTTCCCACCGAGAAATAGGGGCCTACGCGTCAGGAATGTTCTAAAATACTACACACGAGATGTTAGGTTCCCTTAGGTTAGGATATACAACGTTATAGACGTATAGAATGTTCCCACCTAGAAATAGGGGCCGACGCGTCAGGAACGTACTAAAATATTACACACGAGATGTTAGGTTCCCTTAGGTTAGGATATACAACGTTATAGACGTATAGAATGTTCCCACCGAGAAATAGGGGCCGACGCGTCAGGAATGTTGTAAAATATTACACCCGAGATGTTAGGTTCCCTTAGGATAGGATATACAACGTTATAGACGTATAGAATGTTCCCACCGAAAAGTAGCAGCCGAAGCGCCAGGAATGTTGTAAAATATTACATCCGAGATGTTATGTTGCGTTAGGTTAGGATATACAACGTTATAGATGTATATAATGTCCCCATCGAGAAGCAGGCGACGACACGCCAGGAATGCTGTAAAATATTACATCCGATATGTCAGGTTGCCTTAGGCTAGGATATATACCGTTATAGTCGTATGTAATGTTAACACCGAGAACTACGGGCCGACACGGCGGGAATGATGTAAAATATTACATTCGACATGTTTGGTCGCCTTAGGCTAGGATATATAACGTTATAGACGTATATAAAGTTCCCAACGAGAAATAGGGGCCGACGCGTCAGGAATGTTGTCAACTATTACATCCGAGATGTTAGGTTGCCTTAGGTTAGGATATATATCGTTATAGACGTATAAAATGTTCCCACCGAGAAGTAGGGACCGACATGCCAGGAATGTTCTAAAATGTTACATCCGAGATGTTGGGTTGCCTTAGGCTAGGATATATATCGTTATAGACGTATACAATGTTTCCACCTAGAAGTAGGGACCGACATGCCAGGAATTTGGTAAAATATTACATCCGAGATGTTAGGTTGCCTTAGGATAGGATATACAACGTTATAGATGTATATACTGTCCCCATCGAGAAGTTGGCGACGACACGCCAGGAATGTTGTAAAATATTACATCCGAGATGTTATGTTGCCTTACGTTAGGATATATAACGTTATAGACGTATAAAATGTTCCCACCGAGAAGTAGGGACCGACATGCCAGGAATGTTCTAAAATGTTACATCCGAGATGTTGGGTTGCCTTAGGCTAGGATATATATCGTTATAGACGTATACAATGTTTCCACCTAGAAGTAGGGACCGACATGCCAGGAATTTGGTAAAATATTACATCCGAGATGTTAGGTTGCCTTAGGATAGGATATACAACGTTATAGATGTATATACTGTCCCCATCGAGAAGTTGGCGACGACACGCCAGGAATGTAGTAAAATATTACATTCGACATGTTAGGTTGCCTGAGGATAGGATATAAAACGTTATAGACGTATATAATGTCCCACCCAGAAATAGGGGCCGACGCGTCAGGAATGTTCTAAAATATTACACCGGAAATGTTAGGTTCCCTTAGGTTAGGATATACAACGTCATAGACGTATAGAATATTCCCACCGAGAAGTAGGTACCGACATGCCAGGAATGTTGTAAAATATTACATCCCAGATATTAGGTTGCGTTAGGTTAGGATATATAACGTTATAGACGTATATAATGTTCCCACCGAGACGTAGGGTCCCACATGACACGAATGTTGTAAAATATTACATCCGTGATGTTAGGTTGCTTTAGGTTAGGATGTAAATCGTTATAGACGTATATAATGTTCCCACCGAGACGTAGGGTCCGACAAGCCAGGAATGTTGTAAAATATTACATCCCAGATGTTAGGTTGCGTTAGGTTAGCATATACAACGTTATAGACGTATATAATCTCCCCATCGGGAAGTAAGACCCGTCACGCCAGGAATGTTGTAAAATATTACGGCAGAGATGTTAGTTTGCTTTAGGTAATGTTATATAACGTTATAGAATTATATAATGTCCCCATCGAGAAGTAGGCGCCGTCACGCCAGGAATGCTGTAAAATATAACGGTACAGAGGTTATCTTGCCTTACGTTAGGATATACAACGTTATAGATGTATATACTGTCCCCATCGAGAAGTAGGCGACGACACGCCAGGAATGTAGTAAAATATTACATTCGACATGTTAGGTTGCCTGAGGATAGGATATATAACGTTATAGACGTATATAATGTCCCACCCAGAAATAGGGGCCGACGCGTCAGGAATGTTCTAAAATATTACACCGGAAATGTTAGGTTCCCTTAGGTTAGGATATACAACGTCATAGACGTATAGAATATTCCCACCGAGAAGTAGGTACCGACATGCCAGGAATGTTGTAAAATATTACATCCCAGATATTAGGTTGCGTTAGGGTAGGATATATAACGTTATAGACGTATATAATGTTCCCACCGAGAAATAGGGGCCGACGCGTCAGGAATGTTGTAAAATATTACACCCGAGGTGTTAGGTTCCCTTAGGTTAGGATATACAACGTTATAGACGTATATAATGTCCCCTTCGGGAAGTAGGCGCCGTAGCGCCAGGAATGTTGTAAAATATTACGGTAGAGAGGAAAGGTTGCCTTAGGTTATGATATATAACGTTACAGACGTATATAATGTTCCCACCGAGACGTAGTGACCGACATGCCAGGAATGTTGTAAAATATTACATCTCAGATGTTTGGTTGCGTTAGGTAATGATATACAACGTTATAGACGTATATAATGTACCCACCGAGAAGTACGGGACGACACGCCAGGGATGTTATAAAATATTACATTCGACGTGTTAGGATTGCCTTAGGCTAGGTTATATAACGTTATAGACGTATATAATGTTCCCACCGAGAAATAGGGGCCGACGCGTCAGGAATGTTGTAAAACATTACAGCCGAGATGTTCGGTTGCCTTAGGTTGGGATATATATCGTTATAGACGTATATAATGTTCTCACCGAGACGTATGGACCGACATGCCAGGAATTTGTAAAATATTACGGTGGAGAGGTTAGGTTGCCTTAGGTGAGGATATATAACGATATAGACGTATATAATGTTACCACCGAGAACTATGGGCCGACACGTCAGGATTGTCGTAGAATATTACACCCGATATGTTAGGTTGCCTTATGCTAGGATATATAACGTTATAGACTTATTTGATGTTCCCATCGAGAAGTACGGGCCTACTCGCCAGGAGTGTTGTAAAATATTACATCCCAGATGTTAGGTTGCCTTGGGTTAGGCTATATAACGTTATAGACGTACATAATGTCACTACCGTGAACTAGGCGCCGACACGCCAGGAATGTCGTAAAACATTACATCCGAGGTGGTAGGTTGCGTTAGGTTAGGATATATAACGTTATAACCGTATATAATATTCCCACCGAGAAGTTGGGTCCGACGTGCTAGGAATGTAGTAAAATATTACATCCCAGATGTTTGGTTGCCTTATGTTAGGATATATAACGTTATATACGTACATAATGTTACTACCAAGAACCAGGCTCCGACATGCCGGGTATGTTGCAGAATGTTACACGCGAGACGTTAGGCACCCTCAGGTTAGGATATACAAAGTTAGAAACGTATATAATGTCCCCATCGGGAAATAGGCGCCGTCACGACAGGAATGTTGTAAAATATTACATCCCAGATGATTGGTTGTGTTAGGTTAGGATGTTCAACGTTGTAGACGTATGTAATGTCCCTATCGAGAAGCAGGCGACGACATGCCAGGAATGATGTAAAATATTATACCCGAGATGTTATGTTGCCTTAGGTTAGGATATATAACGTTATAAACGTATATAATGTCCACACCGAGACGTACGTGACGAAACGAACGAGATTCTGCAAAACATTGCCAGCGAGGGTCTAGATGGGTTAGGTTAGGATCTATTATGATATAGACGATTATAATGTTCCCACCGAGAAATAGGGGCCGACCCGCCAGTAATGCTGGAAAATACTACATTCGAGATGTTGGGTTGCCTTATGGTAATATATACAACGTTATAGACGCATAGAATATCCCCATCCAGACGTACGGGCCGACACGACGGGGATTCTTTAAAACATTATCACCGAGGGGCAAGATGGGTTATGTTATGTTATATTACGATATAGACGTATATAATGTGCCCACCGAGAAGTAGGGGCCGACCCGCCTGGGATATTGTAACATACTACCTTCGAGATTTTAGGTTTCCTTAGGTTAGGATATATAACGTTACAGACGCATATAATGTCCCCACCGAGACCTACGGGACGACACGATCGAGATTCTGTAAAACATTACCAGCGAGTGTCTAAATGGGTTAGATCAGGTTATATTAGGTTATAGACGTATATAATGATCCCACCGAGAAGTAGGGCCGACATGCCAGGAATGTTGTAAAATATTACATCCCAGGTGTTAGGTTGCGTTAGGTTAGGATATACAAAGATATAGACGTATATAATGTCCCCATCGAGAAGCAGGCGACGACACGCCAGGAATGTTGTAAAATATTACATCCGAGATGTTATGTTGCCTTACGTTAGGAGATATAACGTTATAGACGTATAAAATGTTCCCACCGAGAAGTAGGGACCGACATGCCAGGAATGTTGTAAAATGTTACATCCGAGATGTTAGGTTGCCTTAGGCTAGGATATATATCGTTATAGACGTATATAATGTTTCCACCTAGAAGTAGGGACCGACATGCCAGGAATTTGGTAAAATATTACATCCGAGATGTTAGGTTGCCTTAGGTTAGGATATACAACGTTATAGATGTATATACTGTCCCCTTCGGGAAGTAGGCGCCGTAGCGCCAGGAATGTTGTAAAATATTACGGTAGAGAGGAAAGGTTGCCTTAGGTTATGATATATAACGTTACAGACGTATATAATGTTCCCACCGAGACGTAGGGACCGACATGCCAGGAATGTTGTAAAATATTACATCTCAGATGTTTGGTTGCGTTAGGTAATGATATACAACGTTATAGACGTATATAATGTACCCACCGAGAAGTACGGGCCGACACGCCAGGGATGTTATAAAATATTACATTCGACGTGTTAGGATTGCCTTAGGCTAGGATATATAACGTTATAGACGTATACGATATTCCCACCGAGAAGTACGGGCCGACAGGCCAGGAATGTCGTTAAATATTACATCCGAGATGTTAGGTTGCCTTAGGCTAGGATATATAGTGATATAGACGCATATAATGTTCCCACCGCGAAGTAGGGGCCGACGAGCTAGGAATGTTGTAAAATATTACAATCGACATGTTAGGATTGCCTTAGGCTGGGATATATAACGCTATAGACGTATATAATGTTCCCACCGAGAAGTAGGGGTCGGCGCGCCAGGAATGTTGTAAAATACTACATTCGACATGTTAGGATGCCTTAGGCTAGGATATATGACGTTATAGACGTATATAATGTTCCCACCGAGAGGTTGGAGCCGACAGGCCAGGAATGTCGTCAAATATTACATGCGAGATGTTAGGTTGCCTTAGACTAGGATATATAGCGATATAGACGTATATAATGTTCCCACCGAGAAGTAGGGGCCGGCTCGCCAGTAATGTAGTAAAATATTACATCCGAGATGTTAAGTAACCTTAGGTTAGGTTATATAACGTTATAGACGTATATAATGTTCCCACCGAGAAGTAGGTGCCGACGAGCCAGCATTGTTGTAAAATATTACGCACGACATTTTAGGTTGCCTTAGGTTAGGATATATAGCGTTATAGACGTATATAATGTTCCCACCGAGAAGTACGTGCCGACAGGGCACGAATGTCGTCGAATATTACATCCGAGATGTTAGGATCCCATAGGTTAGGATATATAACGTTATTGACTTATATAATGTTCGCACCGAGAAATAGGGGCCGGCGCGCCAGGGATGTTTCAAAATACTACATTCGACATGTTAGGTTGCCTTAGGCTAGGATATACAACGTTATAGACGTATAGAATATTCCCACCGAGAAGTAGGGACCGACATGCCAGGAATGTTGTAAAATATTACATTCGACATGTTCGTTTACCTTAGGCTAGGATATATAGCGTTATAGACGTATATCATGTTCCCACCGGGAAATAGGGGCCGACACGCCAGCAATGTTGTCAAATATTACATCCGAGGTGTTAGGTTTCCTTAGGTTAGGATATATAACGTTATAGACGTATATAATGTTCCCACCGAGAAGTAGGGGGCCGATACGTCAGGAATGTTGTTAAATATTACATCATAGATGTTATGTTGCCTTAGGTTAGGATATATAACGTTATAGACGTATATATTGTTCCCACCGAGAAGTAGTTGCCGACGCGCCAGGAATGTTGTAAAATATTACATTCGACATGTTAGGCTGCCTTAAGCTAGGATATACAGCGTTATAGACATGTATAACGTTCCCACCGAGAAGTAGTTGCCCAAGTGCCGGGAATGTTGTAAAATATTACACTCGACATGTTAGGATTGCCCTAGGCTAGGATATATAACGTTATAGACGTATATGATATTCCCACCGAGAAGTACGGGCCGACACGCCAGGAATGTTGTCAAATATTACATCCGAGATATTAGGTTGCCTTAGCCCAGGATATATAGCGTTATAGACGTATATAATGTTCCCACCGAGAAGTAGGGTCCGAGGAGCCAGGAATGTTGTAAAATATTACATTCGAAATGTTAGGTTGCCTTAGGCTAGGATATACAGCGTTATAGACGTATATAATGTTACCACCGAGAAGTTGGGGCCGACGCGCCAGGAATGTTGTAAAATATTACATTCGACATGTTACGTTGCCTTAAGCAAGGATATATAGCGTTATAGACGTATATAACGTTCCCACCGAGAAGTAGTTGCCGAAGTGCCGGGAATGTTGTAAAATATTACACTCGACATGTTAGGATTGCCCTAGGCTAGAATATATAACGTTAGAGACGTATATGATACTCCCACCGAGAAGTACGGGCCGACACGCCAGGAATGTTGTCAAATATTACATCCGAGATGTTAGGTTGCCTTAGCCCAGGATATATAGCGTTATAGACGTATATAATTTTCCCACCGAGAAGTAGGGGCCGACGTGCCAGGTATGTAGTTAAATATTACATCCGAGATGTTAGGATGCCTTATGTTACGACATATAACGTTATTGACTTATATAATGTTCCCACCGAGACGTATGGGCCGACGTGCCAGGAATGTAGTTAAATATTACATCCGAGATGTTAGGTTCCCTTAGGCTAGGATATATAACGTTATACACGTATATAATGTTCCCACTGAGAAGTACGGGCCGACACGAACAGAATGTAATCAAATATTACATTCGACATGTTAGGTTGCCTTAGGCTAGGATATATAGCGTTATAGACGTATATAATGTTCCCACCGGGAAGTAGGGGCCGACGTTCCAGGTATGTAGTAAAATATTACATGCGAGCTGTTAGGTTGCCTTAGGCTAGGATATATAACGTTATAGACGTATATAATGTTACCACTGAGAAGTAGGGACTTGCATGCCAGGAATGGTGTAAAATATTACGGTAAACATGTTAGGTTGCCTTAGGATAGGACATATAACGTTATAGACGTATATAATGTTCCAACCGAGAAGTAGGGACCGACATTCCAGGAATGTTGTAAAATATTACGGTAGAGAGGTTAGGTAGCCTTAGGTTAGGATATATAACGTTATAGACGTATATAATGCTCCCAACGAGAAGTAGGGACCGACATGCCAGGAATTATGTATAATAATACGGTAGAGAGGTTAGGTTGCCTTAGGTTACGATATATAACGTTATAGACGTATATGATGTTCCACACAGAGACGTAGGGGCCGACACGCCAGGAATGTTGTAAAATATTATATTCGACATGTTAGGTTGCCTTAGGCTAGGATATATAACGTTATAGACGTATATACTGTTCCCACCGAGAAGTTGGGGCCGACGCGCCAGGAATGTTGTAAAATATTACATTCGACATGTTACGTTGCCTTAAGCTAGGATATATAGAGTTATAGACGTATATAACGTTCCCACCGAGAAGTAGTTGCCGAAGTGCCGGGAATGTTGTAAAGTATTACGCTCGACAGGTTAGGTTGCCTTAGGCTAGGATATATAGCGTTATAGACGTATATACTGTTCCCACCGAGAAGAAGTTGCCGACGTGCCAGGAATGTTGTAAAATATTACACTCGACATGTTAGGTTGCCTTAGGCTAGGATATATAGCGTTATAGACGTATATAATGTTCCCACCGGGAAATAGGGGCCGACACGCCATCAATGTTGTCAAATATTACATCCGAGGTGTTAGGTTCCCTTAGGTTAGGATATATAACGTTATAGACGTATCTACTGTTCCCATCGAGAAGTAGTTGCCGACGCGCCAGGAATGTTGTAAAATATTACATTCGACATGTTAGGCTGCCTTAAGCTAGGATATACAGCGTTATAGACATGTATATCGTTCCCACCGAGAAGTAGTTGCCCAAGTGCCGGGAATGTTGTAAAATATTACACTCGATATGTTAGGATTGCCCTAGGCTAGGATATATAACGTTATAGACGTATATGATATTCCCACCGAGAAGTACGGGCCGACACGCCAGGAATGTTGTCAAATATTACATCCGAGATATTAGGTTGCCTTAGCCCAGGATATATAGCGTTATAGACGTATATAATGTTACCACGGGGAAGTAGGGACTTGCATGCCAGGAATGTTGTAAAATATTACGGCAGACATGTTAGGTTGGCTTAGGATAGGATACATAACGTTATAGACGTATATAATGCTCCCAAAGAAAAGTAGGAGCCGACGAGACAGGAATGTTGTAAAATATTACGCTCGACATGTTAGGTTGCCGTAGGCTAGGATATATAGCGTTATAGACGTATATAATGTTCCCACCGAGAAATAGGTGCCGACGCGCCAGGAATGTTCTAAAATATTACAATCGACATGTTAGGATTGGCTTAGGTTGGGATATACAACGTTATAGACGTATATAATGTGCCCGCCGAGAAGTAGGGGCCGACGTGCCAGGAATGTATTAAAATATTACATTCGACATGTTAGGTTCCCTTAGGCTAGGATATGTATCGTTATAGACGTATATAATGTTCCTACCGAGAAGTAGGGGCCGACGCGCCAGGAATGTTGTAAAATATTACATTCGACATGTTAGGTTGCCTTAGGCTAGGATATATAGCGTTCGAAGATTGAGTACGCAGCTGCGAAGTCATCGCAGCTCAAAGGTTCAATAAAAAGAACGATGCGAGTAAGCGTAAGGATCCTGCGAGCGGCTACGACGGAAGCCGGACTGCGCTCCAGCCGCGCCATCGCAAGATCCGCAGAGGATCCCGAATTTGGCCTTATTAAAGCGAAGGCCGAAAAGTTAGAGAAGGAGAACGCCATTCTAAAGGAGAGGCTGACCGCCCTGGAAAACAGGGAAAGCAGCCAATTACCACCGGCGATTGAACGCATGGAAATCGCCAAGCGCAGCGAGGGGAAATCGCGACGACAATCGCTCGCACCGACGACGGAAGCTACCAGCATCCCCGATGGCGGTCTCGTTCTGCTGATGCAGCAGATCGGGGCAATCATAAATGAAAGACTCTCGAGCTTTTGGGAGAAGGCGGAGAAACGCTTCGCTCCCAAGGAGGAGCGTCCGCGATCGGCGGCAAGAAACTCGGCGCGACGCGAGGAACCTGCGAAAGCGGAAAGAAACGCCGAACCGATGAAGAAGGAAAAGTCCGGTGGAGAGAGAGAGGCGGTGCCCCCTCCACCGGTGAAGAAAGGCGCGAAAGCGGAAGAAAAAAAGAAGTCTCCCGTCCAGAAGAGGATGGAAGAAATACAAAAAGAGCAGGTGCGTAAGGAGAATGTTAAGAAATCTCCTGCAGCAACCACAACTGCTGTGCCGAGTGCGAATAAGATGGAAACGCCGTGGACGAAAGTCCTCGGTAGAAAAATAAAGAAAAAGACAGTGACCGCGGCAAGCAAACTCTCGAGCGCAGGAAAAAAGGCACCGTCGCAGGTAGTAACTGCGAAGCCGGTGCCAAAGGAGAAGCCGAAACTGGCTAAAAACCCGCGCACGGCCGCTATCGTCATTACGATAGGTAGGGATAGCCGTATGACTTACGCCGAGCTGATGACGACAGCTCGGCAGCATATAAAGTTGTCAGAACTGGGTATAGAAGAAGTAAGGCCCAGAAAGGCGCTAACCGGCGCACTTATTTTGGAAATAAGCTGCGACGGTAAGGAGGAAAAAGCGGATAAGCTCGCGCTAAGACTGAGCCAATTATTCGCGACGACGTGCGGCGTGAAAGTCACGCGCCCATGCAAACGGGCGGCCTTGAGAGTTTTCCGAATGGAAGACTCTCTAACGGTCGACGAAATCGTCGAGGCAGTCGCCGCGCAAGGCGGCTGCACTACCTATGACGTAAAAGTCGTCTGTCCGAGTCGAACATATAGAGGAAAGGCAGTTAATCTGCTTCAAATGCTGGGCGATCGGCCACGTGATCGCTAAATGCACAGTGAACGTGGACCGCACCGAAGCCTGCTACAGGTGCGGCGAAAAGGGACATCGTGCGACAAATTGCAAAGAGAAGTCGCCGACGTGCCCGGTTTGCAAATCGGCGGGCCGCCCGCACGGACATAGAGCAGGTAGTAAGGCCTGCTCTGCTTCGCCGCCGGCGACGAAAGAGAGAGCGACCGCCGCTAAATCCGGCGCGAAATCGACAGGTGTACCTGCACAGAAGAAGGAAGAGGCCGCAACAGCAGCCAAATCTATACCTGCAGTGGAGAAAGCGCGTGAATCTCCGAAGGCGTCCATTAGCCACGAGGAGAAAATGGAAATCGCGTAATACTCAACGCGAAATCACAAATACTGCAAGCTAATTTGAATCACGTCGCGAGAGCACAAGATTTGATGCTCGAAAGCTTACACAGCGGCGTAGTCGAATTAGTCGTTGCAGCGGAGCCGTATTCTATCCACGACAAGCCGTCGTGGATAGCAAACAAAGAGAAGACAGTGGCAATTATTCAGACGACGGCGACACGCATCCGTCCGATCACGCTCATCGCGCAAGGGCGTGGTTACGTAGCCGTATCGTGGTCGGACTGCGTCGTCATCGGAATATACGCTCCGCCGAGCTGGTCACCGGAAGATTACGACCGGCTCTTAGATGAAGTGGAGGGGGTAGTGCGAAGCCACGCCCCCCGTCCAACATTCGTTCTGGGAGATTTTAATGCTCACGCAACTATGTGGCACTCCTCCAGAACGAACCAGCGCGGACACTCGACGATGGACTGGGCAGCATCCGCGAATCTCAGGCTGCTGAATCAAGGATCTGCCAGTACGTGCGTACGTCAGCAGGGCGAGAGCACGGTCAACCTCTCGTTCGCGAACGACGCAGCATCCCGAAGAGTCACCGGCTGGAAAGTTGACACGACCGAAACATTATCTGATCATCTCTACATAAGGATCGACGTGTCAACCATGCAAAGAAGAAAAACTACGACTGGAAAGCAAAATAAATGGTCGTTGCGAAAGTTGGACGAGGATATGTTTATGGCGGCTACCCTCGTCGCTACCTGGCCGAGCGAGGCGACCGAAACGGCCGTAGTCGAGCGAGAAGTCGAATGGTTTACAAGGACGTTGACCTCGGTATGCAATGCAAGCATGCCGAAAATAAAGTCAAATCCTCCGCGTAAACCTTTGTACTGGTGGAGCAATGAGATCGCTCATCTCCGTGCGGAGAGCACGACCGCGCGGAGACAGTACACGAGATACCGGAAACGGAGGGATCCCGATCCGGAAAGGAAGGCGGAACTTTATGAAGTTTACAAGGAGAAGAAAATAGAGCTGCAAGCCGCCATAAAAGCGTCAAAGGCACGAGCATGGAACGGGCTGCTGGAAACGCTGCGTGAGGATCCGTGGGGGCGGCCGTACAAGATAGTAAAGAATAAATTACGACCGTGGGCGCCCCCGTTAACGGAGACGATGGAGACGCCTTTCTTGAGACGAGTCGTTGACGCGCTCTTCCCACCGGGAGAATCTGCTTCGGCGAGCAACTCGCAAATTTCAGAACACATCGACCCGATCATCTGGTCGCAGGACAACGACGTCAGCGAGGAGGAAATGGCTCGCGCCATAAAGCGCATGACAAAGAAGAACACCGCGCCCGGACCGGATGGAATTCCCGGCCGTGCCTTGTTGATGGCACTCAGTGTCCTGAATTCAAGATTGCGGAAGTTATTTACAGCATGCTTGAAGACGGGCACGTTGCCAGCAAAATGGAAAACTGGCAGATTAGTGTTGCTCCGAAAGCCGGGAAAACCGGAGGATTCACCGGCCGCGTACAGGCCGATAGTTTTGCTCGACGAAATCGGAAAATTATTTGAAAGAATAATCCACAACCGCCTCGTCGAGCACCTGTCGCGAACCGGGCCGAACTTAGCCGAGAACCAGTTCGGTTTCCGAGAAGGGCGATCGACGATTGACGCGATTCGACAAGTGAAAAGTTTCGCCGAAAACGCGATCGCCGCCGGGAGAGTCGTAATCGCGATATCTTTAGATATTAAGAATGCGTTCAACTCCCTCGAATGGAGTACGATACGTAGAGCGCTTGAAAAGCACGGGTTTCCCCGATACCTGCGAAGGGTCGTGGAAAATTACCTGAGCGACCGCGCGATTCTCTACGATAGCCGGCACGGAATCGAGAAGAAGAAGATTGATCGCGGCGTTCCCCAGGGATCGGTCCTCGGACCGCTTCTCTGGAATCTCGGGTACGACGCGGTCCTGAAGCTGCCAATGCCGTCCGGCGTGCATCTCACATGCTACGCGGATGACACGATGGTGTTGACAGTCGACACGTGCCGGCAACGCGCAATTTGCCGGGCCGAAATGGCAGTTGCGGTCGTGGCTAATGCCATCAAGAAGATGGGGCTCCAGATGGCACCGGAGAAATCTGAAATCCTGTGCTTCAAGGGACGAAGAAGAGACCCGCTAGGAGGAAACGAAGTGGTCAACATCGGACCAGCCAAAGTTACAGTGGGGAGCGAGATGAAGTATCTTGGACTGCTCCTTGATGATAAATGGATCTTTGGTCTCCACTTCGCTCGTCAGGCCGTTCGACTGGATGCTGCGGCGAATTACCTAAGCCGTATCATGCCGAATCTGCACGGACCGGACGAGAAAGTAAGGAAACTTTATGCCGGGGTGATAAGGAGCATCGCGCTTTACGGATCCCCGGTATGGAGCGACGCGCTGAACAAAGGAGGCAGAAAGCTGCAGCTGCTGCGAAGCGCGTGGCGAAGAATAGCCATTCGGATCGTAAGATGATATCGCACGATTTCTTACGATGCGGCAACAATGCTGGCGGGTCTCGCACCACTGGAATACCTGGCGCAGGAAGATCTGATAGTGTACGAAACCCTTCGTACAATGCGCCAGGTACAAGAAGAAGGTGCACCCGCTCCGACGAAGGACGAGATTAGAAGAGAAGCGAGACGCTTCACTTTCTCTAAATGGAAGGAGAAACTCGCACCTGCGACCAATCACAGGATCGTCGGAGCGATTCTACCCATCTTGGAAAAATGGGTAGAAAACAGGAGAGGGCAGCTCAACTTCAGAGTGACGCAGATGCTGACTGGACACGGTTGCTTCGGTCAGTACCTGTGCAAGATCGGAAAAGAAGCCACGGCTGAATGTCACCATTGCGGAGACGGAGACGACTCTGCACAGCACACGCTGGAACTCTGTCCGGCATGGCAAACGCTGCGCCACGCTCTCGTGGCAGAGATCGGACCGGATCTCTCGCCGACCAGCATCCTGCCGAAGATGCTGGAAGGGGAGAGATATTGGCGAGCCGTTACCTTCTTTTGCGACAAAGTAATGGCTGCGACGGAAGCCGCCGAGCGCGAAAGGGACAGCACGCTCTCTGCTCGACGAGTCTTATGTGGTCGGCGTCGTAGACGTTTGCCACGTTCCACTCCAAGGTAGGGGACTCTCGTCCATCACGGCTCGAGTGTCGCTTCAAAGTACCCACCGGGGAGTGGAGCTTCGCCGCTGCCGTCCATCTCGAAATGCCGCAAGCAGGAGAAGAGGTAAACGACGTAGAAGGAAGGAGGCAGAAAAATTAAATTAGAAAAAGAGAAAGAGCCGCCGAGCGCCGGATAGACAGGATTTGGGTCACGTCTCTCCGGCACGCGCTCGACCGAGGAGAGGGCAGCGACCTCGGTGGTTGCGGTCGCTGCCTGTTTAAATAATGAACTCGCGAACGAGCTGTGTGCAGAGAGTTCAACGAACTCAGACACGAGGCCGGATGCTGGATGCGTTCGAAAGAGTTCCCGGCTACCCGCTACAAGTGTAGGAAGACCACCGCAGGGTTTTAGTCGGTAAGAGTCCGACATAACCGCGGATTTCCCAAAAATCCACGGTATCCATGAGGATTTCCCTGCGACAAAAAAAAAGGATATATAGCGTTATAGACGTATATACTGTTCCCACCGAGAAGAAGTTTCCGACGCGCCAGGAATGGGGTAAAATATTACATTCGACATGTTAGGTTGCCTTAAGCTAGGATTATATACGTCTATAACACTATGTTGTTCGTGTTGTCGTTATAACACTATGTTCTAACACTATGTTATAACACTATGTTCCCACCGAAATGTAGGGGCCTAAGTGCCGGGAATGTTGTAAAATATTACATTCGACATGTGAGGTTGCCTTAAGCTAGGATATATAGTGCTATAGACGTGTATAATGTTCCCACCGAAATGTAAGGGCCTAAGTGCCGGGAATGTTGCAAAATATTACATCCGATATGTTAGGTTGCCTTAGGTTAGGATATATAACGTTATTGACTTATATAATGTTCCCTCCGAGAGGTTGGGGCCGGCGCGCCAGGAATGTAGTAAAATATTACATCCGAGATGTTAGGATTGCCTTAGGCTAGGATATATAACGTTATAGACGTATATAATGTCCCCGCCGAGATGTAGGCGCCGACAAGCCAGGAATGTTGTAAAACATTAAATCCGAGATGTTAGGTTACCTCACGTTAGAATATATAACGTTATAGACGTATATAATGTACCAACCGATATGTAGGCTCCTACACGCCAGGAATGTTGTAAAACATTACATCCGAGGTGTTAGGTTGCCATAGGCTAGGATATATAGCGTTCTACACGTATATAATGTTCGCACCGAGAACTAACGGACGACATGCCAGGAATGTTGTAAAATATTACATCCGAGGTGCTAGGTTGCCTTAGGTTAGGATATATGACGTTGTAGACGTATATAAAGTTCCTACCGAGAAGTAGGGGCCACCGCGCCAGGAATGTTGTAAAATATTACATACGACATGTTAGGTTGCCTTTGGCTAGGATATATAGCGTTATGGACGTATATAATGTTCCCACCGAGAAGTAAGGGCCGACGTGCAAGGAATGTAGTAAAATATTACATCCGAGATGTTAGGTTGCCTTAGGATAGGATTAGTAACGTTATAGACTTATAAAATGTTCCCACCGAGAAGTAGGGGCGACGCGCCAGGAATGTTATAAAATATTACACTCTACATGTTATGTTGCCTTAGGCTATAATATATAACGTTATAGACGTATATAATATTCCCACCAAGAAGTAGGTTCCGACGTGCCAGCAATGTAGTAAAATATTACATCCGAGATGTTAGGTAGCCTTAGGTTAGGAAGTGTAACGTTATTGACTTATATAAAGTTCCCACCGAGAAGTGGGGGCCGACGCGCCAGCAATGTTGCAAAATATTACATTCGACATGTTAGGTTTCCTTAGGCTATAATATATAACGTTATAGACGTATACAATATGCCCACCGAGAAGTAGGTTCCGACGTGCCAGCAATGTAGTAAAATATTACATCCGAGATGTTAGGTATCCTTAGGTGAGGAAATGTAACGTTATTGACTTATATAAAGTTCCCACCGAGAAATAGGGGCCGACGCGCCAGCAATGTTGTAAAATATTACATTCGACATGTTAGGTTGCCTTAGGCTAGGATATATAGCGTTATACACGTATATAATGTTACCACCGAGAACTACGCGCCGACACGCTGGGAAAGTTGTAAAACTTTACATCCGATGTGTTGGGTTGCCTTACGTTAGGATATATAACGTTATAGACGTATATAACTTTCCCACAGAGAAGTAGGGACCGACATGCCAGGAATGTTTTAAAATATTACAACCGAGATGTTAGGTTGCCTTAGGTTAGGATATATAACGTAATAGACGTATATAATGTTCCCACCGCGAAGTAAGAACCGACACGCCAGGAATGCTGTAAAATATTACATTCGACGTGTTAGGTTGCCTTGGGCTAGGATATATAGCGTTATAGACGTATATAATGTTCCCACCGAGAACTAGGTGCCGACATGCCAGGAATGTTGTAAAATATTACACCCGAGATGTTAGGTTCCCTTAGGTTAGGATATACAACGTTATAGAAATAAATAATGTCCCCATCGGGAAGTAGGGCCCGTCACGCCAGGAATGTTGTAAAATATTACATACGAGATGTTATCTTGCCTTACGTTAGGATATATAACATTATAGACGTATATGATGTCCCCATCGAGAAGTAGGCGACGACACGACAGGAATGTTGTAAAATATTACATTCGACATGTTAGGTTGCCTTAGGTTAGGATATACAGCGTTATAGATGTATATAATGTCCCCATCGAGAAGCAGGCAACGACACGTCAGGAGTGTTGTAAAATATTACATCCGAGATGTTATGTAGCCGTACGTTAGGATATATAACGTTATAGACATATATACTGTTCCCACCGAGAAGTATGTGCCGACGCGCCAGGAATGTTGTAAAATACTACGTCGGAGATGTTAGGTTGCCTTAGGTTAGGATATATGACGTTATAGACATATATAAAGTCCCCGCCGAAATGAAGGCGCCGCCAAGCCAGGAATGTTGTAAAACATTAAATCCGAGATGTTAGGTTACCGCAGGTTTGAATATATAACGTTATAATAATACGTTATACACGTATATAATGTCCCAACCGATATGTAGTCTCCTACACGCCAGGAATGTTGTAAAACTTTACATCCAAGGTGTTAGGTTGCCTTTGGCTAGGATATATAGTGTTATAGACGTATATAATGATCCCACCGAGAAGTAGGGGCCGGCGCGCCAGGAATGTAGTAAAATATTACATCCAAGATGTTGGGTTGCCTTAGGCTAGGATATATGACGTTCTAGACGTATATAATGTTCGCACCGAGAACTAAGGGACGAAACGCCAGGAATGTTGTAAAATATTACATCCGAGATGTTAGGTTGCCTTAGGTTAGGATGTATAACGTTATTGACGTATATAATGTTACCACAGAGAAGTAGGGACCGACATGCCAGAAATGTTGTAAAATATTACATGCGAGATGTTAGGTTACCTTAGGCTAGGATATATAACGTTATAGACGTATATACTGTTCCCACCGAGAAGCAGGTGCCGACGCGCCAGGAATGTTGTAAAATATTACATTCGACATGTTAGGTTGCCTTAGACTAGGATATATAACGTTATAGACGTATATACTGTTCCCACCGAGAAGTAGGTGCCGTCGCGCCAGGAATGTTTTAAAACATTACATTCGACATGTTAGGTTGCCTTTGTCTATGATATATAACGTTATAGACGTATACATTGTTATCACCGAGAACTACGGACCGACACGCCAGGAACGTTGTGAAATATTACATTCAACATGTTAGGTTGCCTTAGGCTGGGATATACAGCGTTATAGACGTATATAAAGTTCCCACCGAGAAGTAGGGGCCGACGCGCCAGCAATGTTGTAAAATATTACATTCCACATGTTAGGTTGCCTTAGGCTAGTATATATATCGTTATAGACGTATATAATGTTCCCACCGAGACGTAGGGACCGACATTCCAGGAAGGTTGTAAAATATTACATCCCAGATATTAGGTTGCGTTAGGTTAGGATACATAACGTTATTGACGTTTATAATGTTCCCACAGAGATGTAGGGGCCGACCCGCCTGGAATGTTGTAAAATACTACAATTGAGATGTTATGTTGCCTTAGGTTAGAATATACAATGTTATAGATGTATATAATGTCCCCATCGAGAAGTAGAAGCCGACACGCCAGGAATGTTGTAAAATATTACACCCCAGGTATTATGTTGTCTTAGGTTACGTTATATAACGTTATAGACGTATATAATTTCCCCATCGGGAAGTAGGCGCCGTCACGCAAGGAATGTGGTAAAATATTACATCACAGATGTGATGTTGCCTAAGGTTACGATATATAACGTTCTAGACGTATATAATGTTCTCACCGAGAAGTAAGGACCGACACGACAGGAATGCTGTAAAATATTACATCAGAGATGTTAGGTTGCTTTAGGTTAGGATATACAACTATATAGACGTATAGAATGTTCCCACCGTTACATAGGGACCGACATGACAGGAATGTTGTAAAATATTACATCCGAGATGTTAGGTTGCTTTAGGTTAGGATATATATCGTTATAGACGTATATAATGCTCCCACCGATACGAAGGGACCGACGTGCGACAAATGTTGTAAAATATTACATCCCAGATGTTTGGTTGCCTTAGGTTAGGATATACAACGTTATAGATGTATATAATGTCCCCATCGAGAAGTAGGCAACGACATGCCAGGAATATTGGAAAATACTACATCCGAGATGTCAGGTTGCCTTAGGTTAGGATATATAACGTTATAGACGTATATAATGTTCCCACCGAGAAGTACGGGCCGACACGCCAGGAATGTTGTCAACTATTACATCCGAGATGTTAGGTTGCGTCAGGTTAGGATATACAATGTTATAGACGTATATAATGTCCCCATCGGGAAGTAGGCGCCGTCACGCCAGGAATGTTGTAAAATAATACCGTAGAGAGGTTAGGTTGCCTTAGGTTATGATATATAACGTTATAGACGTATATAATGGTCCCACCGAGATGTAGGGTCCGACATGCCACCAATGTTGTAAAATATTACATCCCAGACGTTATGTTGTCTTAGGTTAGGATAAATAACGTTGTAGGCGTATATAATGTTCTCACCGAGAAGTATGAACCGACACGACAGGAATGTTGTAAAATATTAGATCCGAGATGTTAGGTTGCGTTAGGTTAGGATATACGACGTTATAGTCGTATATAATGTCCCCATCTAGAAGCAGGCGACGACACGCCAGGAATGTTGTAAAATATTACATCCGAGAAGTTATGTTGCCTTACGTTAGGATATATAACGTTATACACGTATATAATGTTGCCACCGAAAAGTAGGAGCCGACGCGCCATGAATGTTGTAAAATATTACATCCAATATATTAGGTTGCCTACGGTTAGAATATATATCGCTATAGACGTATATGATGTTCCCACCGAGAATTACGGACCGACATGCCAGGAATCTTGTAAAATATTACATCCCAGATGTTAGGTTGCCTTAGGATAGGATATATAACGATATAGACGTATATAATGTTCCCACCGAAAAGTTGGGTTCGACGCGCCAGGAATGTTGTAAAATATTACGCTCGACATGTTAGGTCGCCTTAGGCTAGGATATATATCGTCATAGACGTATATAATGTTCCCACCGAGAAATAGGGGCCGACGCGTCAGGAATGTTGTAAAACATTACACCCGGGATGTTAGGTTCCCTTAGGTTAGGATATACAACGCTATAGACGTACAGGATGTTCTCACCGAGACGTAGGGACCGACATGCCAGGAATGATGTAAGATATTACATCGCAGATGTTAGATTGAATTAGGCTAGGATATACAACGTTATAGATGTATATAATGTTCCCATCGAGAAGCAGGCGACGACACGCCGGGAATGTTGTAAAATATTACATCCGAGATGTTAGGTTGCCTTAGGTTAGGATATACAACGTTATAGATGTATATAATGTTCCCATCGAGAAGCAGGCCACGACGCGCCATGAATGTTGTAAAATATTACATCCAATATGTTAGGTTGCCTTCGGTTAGAATATACAATGTTATAGACGTATATAATGTCCCCATCGGGAAGTAGGCGCCGTAGCGCCAGGAATGTTGTAAAATATTACGGTAGAGATGTAAGGTTGCCTTAGGTTATGATATATAACGTTATAGACGTATACAATGTTCCCACCGAGAAGTACGGACCGACATGCCTGGAATGATGTAAATTATTAAATTCGACATGTTAGGTCGCCTTAGGCTAGGATATATAACGTCATAGACGTATATACTGTTCCCACCGGGAAGTAATGGCCGACACGCCAGGAATGCTGTAAAATATAATATCAGAGATGTTAGGTTGCCTTAGGTTAGGATATATAACATTGTAGACGTATATAATGTTCCCACCGAGAAGTAGGGGCCGACCCGCCAGGAGCGTTGTAAAATACTACATTCGAGATGTTAGGTTGCTTTAGGTTAGGATATATAACGTTATACACGTATATAATGTCCCCACCGAGGAGGACGTACCGACAAGGCCGGGATTCTGTAAAACATTGTCACCGAGGGTCTAGATGGGTTAGGTTAGGTTATATTACGGTGTAGATGTATATAATGTCCCCATCGTGAAGTAGGCGCCATCACGCCAGGAATGTTGAAAAATATTACATCCCATATGTTAGGTTGTATTAGGTTAGGATATATAAGGTTATAGACGTATATAATGTTCCCTCCGAGAACTAAGGGCCGACACGCCTGGAAAGTTGTAAAATATTAAATCCGAGAAGTTAGGTTGCGTTAGGTTAGGATATATAACGTTATGAGAGATTCGCATGGCGGGCGAGTAAGCTGACAGACGTGCGTACGATAGCTCTCTCAAAACCGTTCGATGTTTCGAGGAAGAACGCCAGTTTCGTGTCAAAACTTGTTTCTGGCACGTTGCGGGTACGCGAAGCTACGCGTTGAGACGGAAATCTCACGTGAAAGTCGCGAGTAGGAGGCAAATCGAGCATAATACGTGCGCGTCTTTGTTCGATTTGCACGTGGTTACGCGTTCGCTGCCGTACAGTATGCGCTTCGTGGCACGTTTCGCGAATTTCCGGGTTCGAACGGAGCTGAGGGTGTTCCAGGAGGTGAAGAGGATCCGCTAGGTAAGTATAGTGAAGTGAAGTGCAGTGAAAAGGTGGAAAAACTGTGGAAAAGTACGCGAAAACAATCAAGAAAGAGGTGTGCGACGCTATCCGCCACCTTGCCTCGCGGCGAAAGCCACGTGCTCGCGTTATACGGAAAAATCGGGTTTCCGTTCGGTATCTGTGCGTGAACCGCGTTGAGAGAGCATAAGTGACGAAAAACAACGTCACCGAGAACGTACGTGGCGGGAAATAGCCAAAAACTCGGTGAAAATACGTCGAAAACGAACAAAGATAGAACAAAGGAAGACAGGCGTGGATATACACGGTGGTCGTGCAGTTCGGAATGCACGACAGTTGCTCGGTACGTCCGCCTGAACCACGACGGGAGTGAACAGACACGAAAAAACTAGAAGTTAAAAAATACGTGCGGGTGAGGAACAAAAAATTCCGGGGAACGCGGTCAAAATACGGTAAAAATCGTATAAAACGCGTCGGGAGTGAAAGCAGTTTCGACAAAAAACCGGTTACCTAACGCGGAGTGCCGGGAAAATATCGAAAACGCGATAAAAATACGCCGGTCACGCGTCAGTTGCCAAAAACTACCGCTAGACGAGTGAAAAACGCGAGTGCAAAAGCGGGACCGAAAACGCGGCTAAATAGCAATAAACGCTACGAAAATAGTGAAGTGATTGGACAATAAATCCAACAAAGTGAACGGATTAAAATTCTCGGTGTGCAATCACCGTAAAAAAGAAGATAACGCATCCGCTAAGAACAAAGGAAGCGGAGCATGACGTCACGCGCCGACTGGCACGTGTTGCCGAGCATTACTGCAAGTACGCTAGTACAGCTGGTGTATACGCACGTAACGCAACGCGAGTGACTGAGCTGTCATAAGGTGACAATGAACGCGAAAAAAGTGCCGAAGAACCGAGAAGAACGGGCTAAAACGCGTAGCGGACGGACAACAATTAGAAAGAACACGAAAGTGAACGCAAAAGTGCCGATAAACAACTAAAAACACATTGAAAATCGGTAAAAACGCGTAGTGAAAGTGACTGAAATAAAGCGAGTGATATAACATTTTGTTTTGCTGCGTGAAAACACGTGTTGTTATATACGGCAATAAACTTTGAAAATTGACCGTTTATACGTGTGAATTTACGACGAGAAAGTGTAAAGTGACAACAGACACTAGAATTAAACTTATTCGTGGTGAAAAAACGCTTAAAAAAGTGAAAATAAGCGATTTTAAGTGAAATAGGAGTGACGTGTGACGTCACTCCTTTGTGTGGGAAAACGTGCACGTGGCGAAAAATCAAGAATTTTAAATAGGCCTTTTTCGGTGCGGAAATTGCCATAATCGGGTGTGAAGTGACAATAGACACTGATTTTGTGCAATTACGAGGCGGAAAAACTGTTAAAAACAGTAAAAAACAGTAAATTTTGGCGAAGTGGAACCGAGTAGTGCTGCCACCACGGAACATAGTTGACGGAGGTGAAAATTTTGCAGCAACTCTACCAAGGTTGCACCGTGTGCCAGTGAGTGGACGTAGAATTGTTTATTGGACACGTAGAAACAGTGCATGCGGTAATAAACAAGTCAAAAATCAATTCTTGCAAGAGTTTGACAGCTCACGGTCGGTAAAGTTTGCCGACCGTCGTAGGTAACATTCCGGTCGCACGAATTGGAATTTCTCGCCGTTTTTTCCTGCCAGCCGTGCGAAATTGATCGTTGACGAAGGTGTAGTGCGTTTTCAACAAATAATAATTGAAACAAACGCAGCGGGAACTGAAAAATTTCGAATTACCGACAGCAGCGGTACCACCTGCGGTCGATAACCGTGCGGTTGGTAATTTTGCAAAAACACCGATTGCCATGATATTCGTTGTTAGTTTAGGGTATTGTTGGTTAAAACAAACCAAGCAACAACCCGGAAGTCGGGTTTTGAGACGGAGGAATTACCGACGGTCGGGCGAACACAGCATCGGTAACCGGGCAGTCGGTAACTTAACAATTGCCGGCCGCGGATTAAACTGCAGCGTTTTGCGTACTCATCGACGGCCAACAAACAGTAACTAACAGTTCCTCGGTCGAAACGAGTGAGTGCAGTGCGTGGTAACTTACCGACAGCATTGTTATCGGTAACTGAACGGTCGGTAACCGGACAATTTCCGACCGAGTGTGATTTTTTGGTGTCCGTAGTGTCTATCGGTGGCCGATAAACTATAATTGACACCTCCTCGGTCTCTGCGAACAGACACCAGGTGGCGATTTATCGACAGTCGAAAACTACACCCACCCTCGATAACCTTCGATAGGTAACCGCAAAATTCGCGGACCGAGTGTTGGTAAAGAGTGTGCGCGTACATTTAGCGACTGTCGGACCGTGCACAGGGCATACCAGGCCACTCGGCGGAGGAGTGTGCCGGTAACTTACCGACGGTTCAATAATACCTACGCGACAAACAAATGTGTTTTTCGTGAAGTTTCGTGCAAAACTGAGGAACACGAACACGAACAGAAACACGAAGAGGGAAACGAACATGTCTGGCAGGGGTAATCCCAAAATGGACTACGCCGACTATTTCATACAGCCACAGGCTCCAGCCTGTGGAAAAGGGGCAGGTCCCAGCTGTCTATTCTCGGCAAGGTCGGAGGACCACTCGACATCCGAGATGGAAGAGCGATCCCTCAAGAGGCAAAACAGCCGCCTCGCGACTAAGAAGACTCCGATGAGTCGCTCGCCTCCATCATATCCATGACGACGAGGCCATGCCCTAAGTCCAGCAAAGGACAGAAGGAGGCAAGGCAGACCACGGAGGAGTATGACACGGACGCCTCTGTGACATCGATGGTGTCGACCTTGTCCGAGAGAGCCACGGAGGGCGCAAGGCGCTGGCAAAGGAAAGCTGCCACCGCTGACGTAGACAGCGCCCTGGAGGACGAAGAGATCGACTGGGCAACAGTCGTCCCCCCTCCACCGGCAAGGTCGACAAAGCCTGTGCCGACAGACGAGGAGCTGCAGGCGGAGGCTAAAAGGGCCCCCCTGCCCGATCTTGGACTGACCGCCTTGAAAGAGGCGAACAAGATCGAATGGGTTGCAGCAAAATCGCGCAACCTACAAGGCCCAATGAAGAGGGCAGTACGCATAGGCGCAAGAACGCTGCGCGCCACTCTCTTGGAGCTCGCAGAGCGAGCGAAGGGCAACCCCGCTGCGGTGAGCTCTGAAGCCCAAGAGTGGAGGCTGTAGGCAGAAAACCTGCGCCTCGAGAACGAGAAGCTAAAGAGGAAGCTGGCAGCCGTGGAGGAGCGGGTTTCCCCCCAACCAGCGGCGAGAAGAACCGCCTACAACGGAGGCAAGAGAGGATATCCTACAGGTTGGACTCAAGAATATCCTCTCAAGCCTCGAGCAAAGATTCGATCGACGGATCGAGAAGAACTGGGGGAGAATTAAGGAGAGACTCCCTCCGAAGAAGAAGGATCAGACAACTGCAATGATCGTAAAAGAGCGCCCCACCGCGGCGAAACGTGCCTTCCTCGTAAAGGTAAGAAAAACGGGGGAGACGACCACGGACGTCGAAAAGGACAAGGCCCCCTTAAAGTCCACTAAGGGCAAACGGACGGCCCTCCCACCCGCAACAGGAACAACGGCACCTGCGAAAACCGAGTCCTCCTTGGAGGCGCGTATGAAGAGGATACGCGAGGAATCCGTGAGGAAGGAAAAAGAGCGGCACGCAGCACTCCGCCCTGCCCCCCCCTGCGGAGAAGAAAAAACGCAGGGTGAGCTCCCCTGGACAAAGGTCCTGGGCAGAAGGGAAAAGCAAACGGCGGCTGGCAAGCCATCAAAGGCCGCCGCTGAGAAGGAAAGGAGGCAGGTGCACGTCAGCGCAGCGAAACGCAACGCAAGGACGACACTGGGCAAGGTTCCCAGAACAGTAGCCGTCGTCCTCACCATCCCTCAGGATAGCAAAGCCACCTACGCTGAGGTGATGACAGCTGCCCGGCAGCGAGTAAAGCTCGCAGAGGTGGGCATAGAGGAGGTCCGCCCGAAATAGGCCAGAACGGGCGGACTGATCCTAGAAATTACCGGCAAGGAGAAGGAGGCCAAAGCGGCTGCCCTCGCCGGTAAACTTAGGGAGGCGTTGGGCGACAGGGAGGTATATGTCACGATGCCTCACAAGAGGACAGACCAGAGGGTCTACGGGCTCGAGGGCTCCATAACGCCACAAGAAGTGGCGGAAGCCATCGCATCCGCAGGAGGATGCAAGGCTGAGGAAATACGGACCGGGATACGACGGGACTCGTCAAACGGGCTCGGCACCATGTGGGTGCAGTGTCCCCTCGCCGCTGCCACGAAAGTGGCATATGCCGGCAGAATAAGGATCGGTTGGTCCTTGATCCGGGTGGCGGCTTTAAAGCCGAGACCGGATCGATGCTTCAAGTGCTGGGAAACTGGCCACGTACAGCAAAGCTGTACCAGCAAAGTGGATCGGCGCAACCTGTGTTACAGGTGCGGTGAGTCCGGCCACAGAGCCAGTGAGTGCAGGCAAACTGCGCCCACAAGACTGGTGGGGAGGTGCGCAAGGCGCCTAAAGCTACGAAAAAGAACAGCAAGCCGGCTGTAGAAGCCGCAACGGCAGCGGCATGTAGGAAGGAACCAGCGACCGCTCTGGAAGAAGGAAAGACCGTGAAGCCGGCAACAACGACTCCAGCAGGTAAGGGCCAGGAGGAGGCCATGGATACGGCATAAAATTCACGCCATGCCGTATCCTGCAGACCAACTCGAATCATGCTGCCCGTGCCCAAGACCTGGTAGTAGCAAGACTACAGGGCGGCGATTTCGAGTTGGCAGTGATAGCGGAGCCGTACTCCATCCGCGACAATCGAGCGTGGATCGGAGATAGAGACGGCTCGGTGGTGATCGTGCAGTCTGCACGGACACGTGTACGACCAATCAAGACGGTCGCACGCGAGGAAGGATTCGTCGCGATAACCTGGGCGGGATTCACCGTTATCGGACTATACGCCCCTCCCAGGTGGTCCATCAGCAAGTACGAAGACCTGTTGGACAGGACGGGACGGACAGTTGCGAGATATGCAGAGTCGCCCGTCCTAGTGCTAGGAGACTATAATGCGCACGTGACGGCGTGGGGATCATCTAGGACGGACGCAAGAGGCCACGCCACGCTAGACTGGGCGGCTGGCCTGGGCCTGACGCTACTAAACGAAGGCTCAGCCAGCACATGCGTGCGGTACCAGGGAGAAAGCATCGTGGACCTCTCCTTTGGTAACCGCAAGGCAGCACGGCAAATTAGAGAATGGAGGGTGGAAGAGACGGAGACACTGTCCGATCATCTGTACATCTTCATGGATGTCTCCGTCCCACACACGGCCCAGCAGGCTAATCACCACCGCCAGAAGTGGTCGCTGAGGAGAATCGAGGAAGACCACCTGATGGCAGCAATCCTCGCGGTAGGCTGGCAGGAGACGCCGGTCAGCCCGATAGAAGATGTCAACACCAAGGCGGATTGGTTTGTCAACGCGATGACAGCGGTATGCGACACGGGCATGCCAAGAGCCCGCGGCAGTCCGCTGAAGCGTCCAGTATACTGGTGGAACGCAGAGATCGCGCAGCTCCGTGCAACTTGCACCGCTGGGCGCCACCAGTACACCAGAGAGAGAAGAAAAAGGAACTCGGACGCGACGAGGACTTTGCAGCTGTACAACAGCTACAGGGACAAGAAGAAGGAGCTGCAGGCTGCCATCAGGAAGTTCAAGGCACGCGCATGGGATGGACTCCTCCAATCTCTCGAAGAGGATCCATGGGGGCGTCCCTACAAGATAGAGGTGGACAAACTGCGACCATGGGCGCTCCCGTTGACGGAAACCTTAGAGGTCCCGCTGCTGGGGAGGGTATTGGACGACCTCTTTCCCGAGGGAGGAAACGAAGAGCCCCCAGCAGCGGCCCGATACGGGTGGAAACCGGAGTTGGAGGTTTCCGAAGAGGAACTGGCCGGGGCCGTCAAGAGGATTTCGAAGAAGAACACAGCCCCCGGCTCGGATGGAATATCCGGCCGTGTCTGGACGATGGCGCTGAGCGTCCTTGGTTGGAGACTGAGAAGACTGTTCTCAGCCTGCATCAAGGCGGGGACGCTCCCTCGAAGATGGAAGTCCGGAAATCCAAACCGGAGGATTCACCATCAGCGTTCCGGCCCATAGTGTTGCAGGACGAGGTAGGAAAGCTGTTCGAAAGAATAATACACGAACGAATCGTCCAGCACCTGTCGCGCGTCGGACCTGCACTGGCGGACTGCCAGTACGGATTCAGGGCGGGAAGGTCGACGATCGACGCGGTGAGTGAAGTCAAGAGACTCACCGAGATGGTTGTGTCCAGGGGGGAGTTGCATACGCTGTCTCGTCAGACATCAAGAACGCGTACAACTCCCTGCAATGGCCAGCTATTTACGCAGCCCTGGACAGGCATGGAATTCCACCACACATCAGGAACGTGGTGGTAGACTATCTCAGCGACAGGGCGATAGTCTACGATAGCCAGGATGGGCCACAAAGCAGACCTGTCAACCGTGGCGTACCCCAGGGATCGGTGCTAGGATCGCTCCTGTGGAACATCGGGTACAATGCCGCGTTGACAGCAGCAATGCCGGCGGGCGTGCGCCTGATATGCTACGCAGACGACACGCTGGTGCTCGCCGCCGGTAAGACAGATACGCGAGCTGCCTGCGGGGCAGAATTGGGAACGGCAGTCGTGGCTAACCGCATCCGGAAGATGGGCCTCGAGCTGGCTCCGCAGAAGACGGAGGAGACCCACAAGAGGAACACCTCGCGTGGCGGTAAGTGTGGGACCGGCAAGGATCGAGCCGGGCCGAGACATCAACTACCTCGGCCTTCGGCTCGACGAGGACTGGAGATTCTCTAGCCACATAGAGAAACTTACCGGCAGGTTGGAGACAGCGGCACTCAAGCTAAGCCGCATAATGCCCAACCTGAAGGGCCCTAACGAGAGGGCGCGAAGACTATACGCCGGGGTGATCCGTGGCATAGCATTGTACGGAGCCCCGGTGTGGTACAGCTCCATCGCGGGGCGGAGACACACCGACAAGAGGATCTCGTCCCTGCGCAGCGCGTGGAGGAGGATGGCCATTCGTGCGATACGAGGATACAGGACGGTATCATACGATATGGCCACCGCGCTTGCTGGGCTGGTGCCTATCGAATACATGGTCAGCGAGGATGCGTTCGTCTACCATTCGCTCCGAAACGCGGACCAGGAAGATGACGATGACGCACCAGCCCTGAGTAGAAAAGAACTCAGGGACGCGGTAAGATCGGCTTCGATAGAGGAGTGGAAGAGACACCTCTCCACTCGCTCCGAACACAGGACGATCGGAGCGGTCCTAACCATCCTAGATAAGTGGGTGGACCGCCGAAGAGGGCTACTTAGCTTTAGAACCACGCAGATACTGACCGGACATGGATGCTTCGGTCAGTACCTGCAGAGGATTGGCAAGGAAGCCACGGCTGCATGCCACCACTGTGGCGAAGAGGACGACACGGCGCAGCACACACTGGAGAGGTGTCCAGCGTGGGAACGGCTGCATCGACCACTAATAGTCGAGGTAGGGTCGAATCTCTCACTGAAGAGCATCATGTCAAAGATGCTCGAAGGTGAGAGATACTGGCGGGCCGTGACGGCGTTTTGCGACAAAGTCATGGCCGCGAAGGAGGCCGCCGAGCGCGAAAGGGAGCGCGGTGTCCCTGCTCGACGCTGCCTACGGGGTCGGCGTCCTTGACGTTTGCCCCGTTCCGTTTCAAGATAGAGGACTCCCGTTATCGGACGGGGGTCACTTCCAAGATCCCATCAGGGAACGGAACTTCGCCGCCAACCACCCCATCTCAAAGGCTATCTTCATATGGAAGATGGGCGAAGAAGAGCCCGAAGAGATGAAGAGGTCAAGATGACCGAAGTGCGAAAGACCAGCTGCGAAAGACTCGCAGCTGCAACGGCAGCAAACAGGAGTTTGCCAGCTGTGCGTCAAGGTAAGCACAGATGGTCGCATGTTTGGGCTTGCGATCGTGATTGCACGTGTACCTTTGACGTATCGCCGCTCGTGAGTGGCTCACGAGCGGCGCTTGGCGCACACAGATATCTTTGCGCGTCACCATGGTAGAAGACCAGGCTACAGGCCAGAGTAGCCGAGCAGAGGGTCAACTGGAGACCCCAGCGCAGGAGGATGCCGGTCGTCGTTCGTTAAGAGTTCCCGCCTCCCGTCCGACACGCGCAGATGATGGCCACCGTGGGGCTTTAGTCGGTAAGAGTCCGACATGACCTCGGATAGTCCCCAAAGTCCGAGGTACCCATGAGGGTTTCCCCACGATAAAAAAAAGGATATATAACGTTATAGGCGTATATAATGTCCCCAGCGAGACGTACGGGACGACACGAACGGGATTCTGTAAAATATTACCGGCGATGGGCTAGATGGGTTAAGTTAGGTTATATTACGTTATAGACGTACATAATGTTCCCACCGAGAAGTAGGGGCCGACCCGCCAGGAATGTTGGAGGATACTACATCCGAGATGTTAGGTTACCGTAAATTAGGATATATAACGTTATAGACGCATATAATGTTCCCACCGCGATGTAGGGCCAGCATGCCCGGGATCCTGTGAAACACTACTGCACAAGTGCTGGGTGGAATTAGGTTAATTTATTTTAGGTTCTATTTATGTATAATGTTCCCTACGAGAAGTAGTGGCCGACACGTCAGGAATGTTGTAAAATATTACCGCCGAGATGTTAGGTTGCCTTAGGTTAGGATATATAACATTGTAGACGTAATTAATGTTCTCGCCGAGAAGTAGGGGCCGACACGTCAGGAATTTTATAAAATATTAACGCCGAGAGGTTAGGTTGTGTTAGGTTAGGTTATATTTGGTTCTATTTATATATAATGGTCAAGCGGATAAAATGTGGCATGTTTGGAATACCTTGGGTTGAATATGCGGGCTACGAAATCCTAGGGGGGTTACGAATGACCCAGAGCCAATAAGTAATTAAATGAGGCCAACACTACAGGCCCTTGGAAAGCATCTCTGACCCTGGCTGTCGAATTAGGTGCCAGGGAATCTCTTGGCGCGGTTAGTAATAGCACAGCTTCAATAGGGGGTTGTATGAATCCAAATCTAAAGGCCCCTGTTATAGTATGTTCGGTCCTATGTTTCGAAGTAGGCGGCTATAGAACTCCTGGAGCGATTACTACTGGCCAAGAGCCAATAAGTACTTAAATGAATCCAATAGTAGGGGCCCCAGGCATGGCATATCCGGCCCAAGTGTCAAATAAGTGGAGGTTGACGAACTTCTGGAGGGGTCGTTAATGGCCAACAACCAATATATACTTAAATCAAACCAATACTAGGGTCCACAGACATGATATGTCCAACCCTATGTTTCGTATAAGGAGGTAGAACTCATGGATTGGTTATTAATGGCGCAGAGCGAATCAGTACATAAGTGAAGTCAATTCTAGGGGTACCAGATACGGCATGTCTGGCTCTGGGAGTCGAAATATGCGGAGAGCGAACTCCTGGAGCGGTCACTAGTGGTCCATAGACAATATGTACTTGAATGAAAAAAATTCTAGAGGCCCGAGATTCGGTATGTCATCTCCTAGGTGTAGAAATTGTAGGAGCGGTAGCTGATGCGTTACGATGCACGCGTGTCTCCGCTATTTATTGCGAAAATCGAGGAATCATTCGGTGTCAAGGAGTATCGAAATCTTGAGATCCATGAAGCAGATACAAACGCGAAATGTCACTGGTCGCAATTTTTGTTCGCAGGCACATCTGCGAGCATTATGACTCTACGCTAGCCACCCCTTTGGAACGTCGCCTCTTAGGACCTCGCGCTTTTTCTTGGACTTTCTGCTTTGCTAGCGTGTAATCCACTCTTCTACGTTCGCGACGTACGAGCGCTAAAAACACCCTGGAATTTTAATTCGACGTCGATGTCCCGTTTCCCCTTACGGACGTTAGTGTTAATACGACACATATATGTTTGTTTCATGCTTGGCTGTTTGTTCCTATTGCGAGGACGTTTATTTTTCCTCGGGAAATGTACGAATGCCCGGAATTAAGGAAAGAGGAAGGTAGGCGCGTAGACGATCAGCCTGTCCGGACGAGAACGATTGCCATGATTTTTTGCGGAAGTAAAGAGTTTTCTACAAGCAGGCAAGGTGCTCGGCTTACCCACGCGGGTTGAACCATGATGAACGATCGGGGCATGCACTGACCGCCAATCTTTTTCCCCCGTCTTCGATCTTGTAACTTAAATTCTTTCTTGAAAAACTGGATCCTGCAAGGAAAATTCGAGGAACGACAATTTTATTTTCAGGAATAAATTGATACAAGTGTACGAATACTCTATTAATGCTTCTCCAAATTGTACAAAAAACTGCTACCACCTGGAAATTTTAATATTTCTTCCTTTATCGATGAATTCATCTCGTCGAATAATCGCTGGATTATCAGTTGACAGGTTTAAAAGTATGCTATAACTTTACGTTCATGAACTTCGCAGTTCACGTACCCGCGGACGGAGAGTTCTAATAAAAACTACCGGTGAAGAACTTTCTCAATTCTCGCAAGTGCACGTGCGCGGATATATATAAGGTCACTGCGAAAAATTGGAACGCGTGAATACTTTTTGCGTCCAAGTAACTTTCAGCTGGAAGCCCTTTGAAATATTCCGAAGATTTTGCAATCAATGCGGAAAATGGAAAAATGAATTCCTCGTATCCTATATCGCGTTGTGTGTGCTTACGCGAACGTGCTACCCTTCCTCAATTACACGGCGTTATAGGCGGTTATAAAACTGTATCAACGAACTTCTAGTTCAAATCGTTCATGGTATCATTTCCTATACGCGACGATAAGAAAATCCAAGGTACAACGAAAGCTGCTTACAGCCAGTCTACGAAATTTCTAATAAAAATCTCGCGATCCCTCCCATCGGCGGAGGGGGGAAAAACTCAGCTTAAATCTTCATGGAGTTTTAATAAAAACTTTAAGAGAAATTATAAGAGCATTAAAGTTCCGTAAGAAATAAAACCTTGCTGCGTTTATAGAAGCTTTTCCCTGGGAAAAAATCGTTCGCTGGCTCCCGATAAAAATTCCTCTTATCACATTCCAGTCATCGTTCGCCACAGATTATCAACAGTGGTACATCGTAGCGGACAAACAAAAAAAGAAGGGAGCAGTTAAGCTCGCCAACAGATCACGGACCAATCTAGCTGCGAATTTAAATGATAGCGCCGATTTAAAAGGTCGGTTGGAAAGCATCCAATATTAACAATACATTGCTTGCTTTTCAAAAGAGGTAGCACTGATCGTTCGGAGA
Source organism: Xylocopa violacea (assembly GCA_963969225.1). Taxonomy (NCBI): domain Eukaryota; kingdom Metazoa; phylum Arthropoda; class Insecta; order Hymenoptera; family Apidae; genus Xylocopa; species Xylocopa violacea. Next base: position 56,063 of record CAXAJV010001172.1, read on the forward strand.
AGATTAAAGGTCCATTCTCACCGTCTATGCGGGAGATTAAAGCGGAGACCCTTGCGCCGGCCGCGAAGTCGCTCGTGAAACAAAAAGAGCACGGCCGCTGAACCAATGTAAACCCATCAAATGGAAAAATCGCTCCATTAGCGAGTGTTCTCGAAAGTAAACGAGGGATACCTATCGAGAACAAAAACAACTTCCCTCTTCTAAAGTGCAGTTCCGTATAATCGAACAAAGATATATCGTCAGAAGAATAATCAATCCACTTTACACGTCACGGGAATGGAGACTTTTGTCTCCAATTATTTCCCAGTAGACGGTCTTTGCGTGCCATTAAGGATTCCCTTTGTTCCCACCTTGGTCCCCTTTTGACTTGCAGGGGATGCTGCGTCGCCGCGGAACTCCATTCTATGGGTTCTTTCTTCTCGCGGACGAAAGAACGTACGCGACCACGTTCGAAATTGTATCCGTGGAATTCGCTTGACGAAAAATATTTTGTAGCACTTGAATGCCAGGTGGAAACGCCGTCATGGAACTCGTCGAAATGATTAAAATCCTTAGAAAAATGCCACGCGGATTCCTCAATCGAACTAAGGAGTGATCACAACCATCTGTTTCGCGCTCATGTACCTTATACAAGCCTGTATAATTGAACGGATCCCGAATACGATTGAGAAAGTTACGACAACATATGTTGTCATAGACAATGCAGATGTCAGCGGCTCGAACCAGACCAATTACGGCGAGGAGCTGATACAAATGTACAATATACAGTCGTAATTACATGCACCAGTTAAACGATCCAACAATGAGGATTTGCTGATCACTTCGCGCTGAATTTCTTCTACTGGTCGCGATTAAGAGATCGATCATTAAAAGATGACAATTCAGATTCCGTTTGAATAAATTCACGACAGATTATCTCTGTCACACGCGTGTCAAATTTTAACACCACTGTAATTAACGATATTTACTAATCTAGTAAAACCATCGATCAAAGCTCCATGAGACGAAACGCTGTTGTTAAACGACACGGGATATTCAGATTGTTTGCAGGATTAGAGCATCAGATTACTTCGACGGACGGTTAATCAACATCTGCCGGGCTACTGTAATTAGAAAGGTATTTACGGTAACCCCTTCAGTTGCGGATTCTACAGGATGTGTAAAGTCTTTTAGAAAGTGTAATTTCTCTTTCAGGGGTTGAGAAGGAACGGAACACAATATTGGCTACTAATTTTCGCTGTTGAGGATAATGGTAGACTGTCGTGATAAAATTTCACGAAAACATGCATTCTTGTATGTAATATTTGTTATCAGTTTAACTTTATACCTCGAAATACGGGGGTAGATGAAAAAAATGTTCAAACACGAACAATGGAAGAATCCCTGAATTTTTCCCTCGGCATACTGTTCTTCTTATTCTCTTCCTCTTCAATATTGGCTTCTTATTTTCTCTTGATGAAGGCATCGCTCCCAAAATCCACATCCAGATAGTAATATGTACTACCCAGTATTCACCATATCCAGTTATTGTTGCTCCCTTTTCAAACAAATTTTCAAGTTTCTTACTCATGCTGGTTCCTTTCCGTAAACCGTCAAATTCTCTAGTGAATTCGTCAAGCGATAAAAGAGAAATGAACTACTTACAACGTGAATTACTGATTTCATCAACTGAAAGATAAAAAATGAATCCTTCGGATATTCCATTCAAATTATCACCCACGGATAAGAGAAGATTAGGAAATCAAAGTTACCGTTGAAATTACCCGTGAAGATAATTGAATTAAAGGCATCTGAGACCTCCAAAATGTCAATTTAAGCTGGAAAGTGTCGTTAGAATCGAAGACCAAGTTTAATACGCTCTGCAAGGAAGTATGCTTACCTCACCTAAATCGTCCAATAACCGTTTAACGGGGCTCAATCGATTCCTACCAACCTATCGCTGTCCCCGCGAAATCACCGTTTCCGTCGATACATCTGACAATAAACCTGGCATGTGCCTACTCCGAGAGACGGGGCGAAACGCGGTCCATTTCGTACGATTCAATCCTATCGAGCGCGGCTGTCCTTCGATAAAGTAACGGCCTTATTAAAGCCCTGTAACTCCATTGTTCCGACAGATATTTAGCCCACGAACGCGTCAAACCTGGACACGAGCACGGAGAGGAGATCAAGTAATATAACCTTCGTTTCCAAGGCTTTCCTTCAGGATTCGCAGCCGCGCGAAGTTTATTGGACAAAGAGGAAAGACCGTGCCTCGAAACGGACTAATTAACGCGCAAGCAGTGTTAAAATAATGGATGCTCGCGTTGAATCGCGACGATCCACGGTTAGATAGGATACAACGGTTATAGCGCGAGGGGTAAATTTTCTGGAAGAGCGATTAGGGGATCGCTGCGCGGCCTGGCAACAATAAGATGTCGCTCAAAGAGATTATATTGGCTTTCGAGATAGCGTTAACCGAGTGGTAATTAATTCTGCATCAATTGTATAGATTATATCGACATCGCGATAGCTCCGTTCCTAAGCTATCATATTCTCGGATTATTAAAATTTCATTCGATTAACTGCGCGAGGGTGATCCATCAACGATGCTGCTGATCGTATCGGTCTATAGAAAGGCGATCGATAAATCTGATTTATAAAAACTAGGAAAATCACTCTCGATCAAATCGCAGTTTGGCTCCGTGCCAACCAAATGAAAACGCTTGTACTAAGAGTAATCGGATCAACGTATTATGGCTACAGAAAGCATTCGGACGAGCGAGATTTCCACCGACGCTGTTCAAATAAATGGATTTCCAGGGTATTAATCTTTTACAGTCACTTGAAGGTACTATCAGAAGTGATGGAGAATTTAATATGAACGCATTGAACACAATTAATCAATACACCGATGCTAAAATATGTACAATGGTGCACCGGGACTCCGTATGCGCCTGTTGCGGCCACTGGCTCCTTCGATTTGGATACGAGAAATTTAGTGGCAATATTCCACGCTTAACTGATAGCCAATGTTTGATCGAGGTTAGTTCCTGCTTTGACTATGCACGTGTAATGCTCGGACTTCCAACTATGCGGTATTCTTCTGTAATTTCGAAAATGTGCAACACTCGCAGAGATATTTACTGGTTCGTTATTGCATCATGATTAATAACTTAGCTCAAAATAAACTCCACGATATTAATGCACTTCACGTATCTGTAATACAAAGCTTCAACCCTTAACCTCTAAGTTGATTGCATACACAATATACGTATAATATACGTATAATATAATATAATTAATCTTCAAACATTTCCATTCCTCTGCAAATAGATTAAACCGCTCTCAAACAGAGCGAATCAAATTTAACCCTTTTGTACCATTCAAATAGTTTCAACCAAATTGCCGCGAACCGTCTCGGTGCAACAAACACGTACATCTCGTAGAGAACGATATTCGATACGTTTCTCCTCGATTAGCATAAGATTACTAGATCGATAGGTCTTATTATGCGCTGTGGTGGACTCACAGAGACGCTGCGTACTTTTGCAGGACCAGGACATGTTTGTCACGGGAGGCAGGTGATGCGGCGGAACAACTGTTGGTTGGCCGTACTGGCCGCGTCAGTGGTGCTATCGATTCTGCGAAACAGTTTGGCGGGCGAACGGTATCCGCTCGATTATGGTAACAACCAGCTGTTGGTTAACCGCGCCGAAGTCGCTTACGGGGCTCGCGGCGCTAATGAACCATCCCTGATATTCCAAAACCATTCAAATAATCCGTCATCCCGGCACTCTTAAAAGTTATCATTGCCATCAACTACCGCTCGGCAAACATTCCGTCCACTCGTCAAGAATGACATCACGGAGGAGTCGTCGAGAGCAATTTCCTGGCGAACCGCCCAGGCGGTGGACGCGAATCAAACCGACGAAGATGACGATCGATCGATCCGGTCGAGCGATCGTCGACTCGCGGATCCCGACCCGTCGAACGACTGCCACAAGGAACGACGCGATAAACGCCGAGCCGGGCCAACTGCCAGGGGATCGACCGGATTCACCGGGAGTTCAGTGAATATTCCGGAAGAGCCCCGCTTATCCTCCCGGGTTTCAGGCAGTCTAAAGGCTTTCAGACGAGAGAACAAGGACGTGAGAAGGCAAAGGGGATTCAGTGGCGAGCTTCGACGTCTTCGGATGAAAAGATCCTATATGGTGGACGGTCAAAGGACTATGGACTATTTTCAGGGTGACTGTATCGTGGGTTCTCGGAGCTTGGGAGATGGCGAGGAAACCGCAATGGAAGCGATATTCGACTGAGATTCCTGAATCCGTTGTTTCTATCGGTAAAGCATTCGAAACAGGATTGAAATCGGAGAAATTCGCGGATTCAGGGGGATTGAGTGGTAGGAAGCCGTCGGAAGGCTCGGTTGAGCAATATTTAATCGATTCCGCCGAGTCTTCCACCTCTATTAATCAACCATTAAGGATTGGACGGTTGAAATTGAAAACGCTGACAGGTCGAAAAAGATTAAAAGACGCGAAGAGACGAGCATCTACGAAAGGTAAGAAAGATACGCGAGATGTTGAGCCCAAAGGATACATCCAGAAACGATATTTCATTGAAACTCCTAAATCTTCCGCTTCTATTAGTGAACTGTTCGACGGAGAATTGAAACCAAAAGGGAAATCGGGAAATAGAAGTCGACGGACATGATAATTCCATGTATCAGTTGATGAGCAGAAGGTCCATTAAAAATTCGGGAATAAAACCTGACGAAGAGCCGAGGTCGTTCGATTCTGGTGATGTAATAAATCTGGAGTGGTCGTACCTCTGCCAGAATTCGGGATCCTCGAATTGCGAGCCGCGAGGCAAAAGAGTCAAAGCAATCAAGACAGAAGGGAGGACTCATCATTCTTCAGAGTTCGAAGGTTCCTGGTGAACCTCGACGTCTCGTAAATCAACGTTGATTCGGAGAGAGATGGAGTATACACGCCAGTTGAATGGAATCTCCGTGAAACAGATATCAACAAATAGAAGCGATGATGAGGCAGACAGGAGAACCCGTGGAAATTTTTCGATCCGCGAGAAGAGAAATATTATTCCGTCTAGCGACGCGGTCGCGTTGGATTCGTCGCAATACGGTGGAACTTCATTGAATGTTACTTTCAGCGAAACGACAAATGATTTTTTGAATAACGATGCGAAAATTGTCGAGACAGAATTGGAGATCGACTTCATTTCAGAGAACGTTATGTATAACTCACTGGACGATCGAGATGCTGCAGCACACGTACAGCAGTGGAATGATTCGACGTTAAATTTGAGTACTTTAACATTGAGCAATGAATTCAGCTCAACAAGTCACGACGGAAGCACAGGATGAGTTAACAGAGTAACACTCGAAGCACCAGATGTGGTGAGTGAGAAAGATTCACTGCTATCGGATAGCTCGATGTTAAATGGCAAACCGAATTCGACGTTGAAATGACAATGCACAGTTACCGGAAAACGTTTCAAGTCTAAGTAACGATGTGATCTCAATAAGACTCAATTTGAGCGCGGATTCGTCGCAAGATATGGAATTAGACGCTCCGCGGAGCGAGATTGATAAGGCTAAAGAAGAGGCGAATAAAGCGACAACGGAAGAGGCTTCTGCGCAAAGTAACGTGACAAAGGAGTCTGACGGCGTCCTCGTGAACTCCGAGCATAGCTCTGTTGCGGCGCCAAGGAGTGCCCCGTACCTAAGAAACGATATGAAGTGTCTAACCGAAAGGGGCTATACGTCGGAGAACAGTGGCCTTCCTGAATTCGGCGAGGAAAATTCCGACGATACGTTCAGGAACTCATCTTCGACTAAGCAAGAGCGGAAGATTACGAAGGATATCAAAATAAACGCGAACCATAAGCAATCGCTCGTGAATAAAACGAAATATTCGAAATCGAAGCTTCCTTTAACCCCTGCTGAACGACCATCCGCGTCCAGAAAAGCCGTTATCCAAACAATTGGGACGATAAATAGGAAAATCGAAGACCAGGCGGAAGGGTTCGATACAGCTACGTATGGTTTGACAGAAGATGATGAAGTAACGTTTAACGATCCTCTAATGGTTTCGAAGAAACGGCAACCCGTCGGTTCAAGGGCGACAGAGTCGTTGAATCGAAATATTTAAACACGCGACTGCGACATTAAGCCTGATGAACCGTCCGTCGGGTTTAGCTCGAAAAATGAGAGGGCTCAAACCCGCTCGTTGGATAATGGAACGGTGAACGAAGTTAATCCGTCCGACGGGTTTAACTCCTTGAGCACGATGCCCATCCCGGTGATCGATCATCCTACGAGAGAACGAAAGTCCAGGTCGTCCACGGTGCAAACATCGACATCGACGAACCTGAGACTTGATTCATCTATGAAGGTCGGAGGCCCGGTGTCGGGACGAACTTCTACGCCGACGTGGGACAAGGACGAGGTCCAACGAAGTACCGCCTCGACCATGCAAATGGAATATGTCCAAGCGAATGCCAGCAACGATGCTCCCGGGGGGGCTAAGAGTTTCGTTGACACGTCCACTAGAATTCGTCTCCAGAGTGCAGGATTGATCAAAGGTTTCGCTCCCGTTTGAAAAGTACGAATGGTTCTCTGGGCAACTACCTTAACGAAAATCTCGCGCTTTCGTCTACAGAGAGGGAACAACTTCCAGTTACCGCCGAAACGTCGACCATCGGATTGATTAACGACGAGAACCAATTTTCGTTCACTTTTGACATGATCGCCACTTCTTCTGACCATGAACCGTTACCATGGACGAGGCGTCCTCGCAAACGACGAACAACTCGTCGCATGAGCTGGAACCGCCGAATCAGTGGCCAGTTAAGCACAGCGCGATGGTCGAGTATAATCTAGTGTTAAGTCGTCTAATGATGGTCCATGAGAGGAAGGATACCATCACCTGCGGGCCAGTGATGCCGCAACGTGACGTTCAAGCGCTCGAGGTGATGCTTTACACTCTGGATAGGCTCAACGATCGTGGAATTGTACCCGGTGTTAAGATCGGCGCCTACATTCTCGACGATTACGACAAGGATACGTACGGCTTGGGAATGGCTGTGGACTTTATCAAAGGTACGTGTTGTTTTGTCAGTTAATTAGCTGAAGGCTGATAATTCAATGGTCGTCGGTGTCCGATGTTGTAGATTGATGTTATGATTGACGAGTGCGATGCATTCGCGCGTCGGTAATGTAAATTCGTACGAGTTTCAGCAATACCCGCGAGCAACTGTCAACGTGTTTAATACGTTATTGATTAGAGAAACAATTCGAGTTAAACGACTAAGAAAATTGAATTTCTCTTTAAAGGAAAAAGATGTTCCGTTTCACCACATTGTTACTAATTATTTGCGAAGATCAGAAAAATGGAAAGAACACCGCTTATTTGCCGACTTCATTCTTTTTGAGAGGTAAAGAGAATGTTCGATTTGCTTAAGTTCGTTCAGTTCCAAGATACGACAAGTGAAATTGACAATGTGAAACTTCGCGAACATCTCACGGAGGTCTACGGAACCATTGCGTACCCTGAATTTTTCAATCCAACAATAAAATCACATGCATTCACATTAGAGGGAGAAAAATGAAATTCCGCGAATGTAGGTCACGCTGTGGGCACGATTCCACTGAAACTGTGAAAATTTTAACTGCTTTGAAGGCTAGGGGAATCTCACAGCGATAGCTCAAAGAAGCGATAAGATGTTCAGCGTGCGCGATGCTTTATATGGAAAATTCCGCCCGTGTAACGAACTTACGCAGCGCGGTGCTAGATGAAATTGCGGCAACTTTCTTCCAACTTTTTCGTTCTCTCCTCTCTGTCACGAGTCATGTTAATCTATTATTCTCCGCGAAATGCCAGGTCCATGTTAACCAAATGAATCAACCCGACAGGAAGTTTCATCAACCTTCAAATCAAAGAACGAACGTAGTATAATAAAAGAAGCCTCGTCACGCGTACTTGAACTTCGTCGAATTTTACATCGGTTACATCGCGTTCTTTGACGTAACGAATTCGACTGTGGAAATACCGAACCGTTGCTTTTACTTCTTGTATTTCATTTTATCACCCTTTCTCATTTCGAAGCGAGTGTGAATACTTTGTATACATTGTGTTGGAGATTCGTATTGTCGTTTTTTCTCTCTAATGATTCTTCAGTAAATTCTCGACCTAGATATTTGGCCAATGCCAGATGTTAATTTATCCTTTCTACACGACTATCGATGCGCGACCAGGTTTGATAGAGTCTAGGACCGTTTCTTTCGACAGTGAACATGAGCCTCTATAGCGATGCAGTGGTGGTGAAAAATTGTACCCCTTGAAGAAAGAAGAGTATACTCTGTTGGGATACCGAACGGAAAGTTACACAAAACTCCGCTCGGAACGGAGAAGAAAAATTTGTATTTCTACTTCAGGTTCTCAAAATATGCAATGCCTAACGAGCTCAACGCTACAAAAATGAAACTTCAATAGAAACATCTATGACCTAGCGACCATTACATAATTATGAATTAATTTCAGCATACGGTTTACGTCTCCCCAGAGATTCAAATCCTGGATATTTAATCTAATTTGCTTCCTTTGAATGGAATCAACACACGGATTACGTTTTTGCTAGTGAGTAATTTCGCAGGGCATTGAAGCAAACCAGTTAACGAATTGTTAGCGCAGAGCTATTTTAATTAACGTGAATGATAGCTCCAGCGAAAACGCGCGCTGGACCTGCAATCAAGTTTCTAATTAACACAATTCAGAGGGCGTAAACTGCTTCGCTGTAAAGCCTATCGTGTGTCGAGCGAAGTTTCTTTAATCGAACCATTTTCACAAAGTAATTTGGTGTTTAAAATTGTTAACGTACGCAACTACTGAATTCATACTGTGTCACAAACACAATGAAGATCAACTGAATAGTTAACATCGCTAATCTAAATGTCGAAACTTCAAAATGATTCTAACATTAATACACGTTCTCCAAAGTTTTCTAGTAGTTGTCATATTTGCCTTTCAATTAGAATAAAAATTAAGATATAATATAACAAGAAGCGGCACTAGACAATTCTGAAACGATAAGCTCTATAGAATTCAATTTCCTCGAGAAGGAAATCGTAAATGCAGAGCTATCACACTGCTAGTTTACCGTGAGATAGTTTGCATTCGTGATAGACGTGCGTTATATCACGATACTGCACTCTCCTACAGAAATAGGTAATTAGGATTTCCCTTGTTCCGAAACAATCAGAATCTACACCAAAAACATGCGACACTGCTTTTAAATACCCATCGAGATGCAACAAAACAGAACAATACAACCTCATCCTTTTACGTACAAAAAAGATGTAAGAACGCGCGTATAGAAGACCGCCTCATCCGAATGAAAGCATCTTTCCTACCCTTCGCCATTGTTAGATTTCCGTGTAACGAAGAATACTTGACGTTTCGTTTGCTTCCATTATACAGGCTAGGGGAACTCCATTCCCCAGAGTAGATCATCTCTTAACTAGAGAAGACATTCAGTCGCTGGCGGCTGGACCGTTACGAGGCATAAAAATTCCAATGAAAAGAACACAACTTCCCATGCACTCGGCGGTAAAGTAAAGTGCGGATATTAAAATTTGATGTCCGTAGCAATAGCCCGACACTCGGTGAAAGCGAATTCGCATTGAAAGTTGACATTATTCATGTGTTTCCGCGAGATCACGTCGCGATACTGACAATTTCACCGCAGCACGAATGCGAAAGCAGGCGAACGAAACGTCCAAACACTGCAAAGATGAGGCAGAGCGGACATAGCGTTTCTAAATGAAAAACTCTGGCAAAAGTACAGAATTACTGAATTCCTTTTATAAGTTGCTGTATGAGAATGCAATGCTAATACAAATTTCGAGATTGATGTCGCGAGTGTTTAAAAAAATTCGCGAGATTCTCTGTCTTTGCTTATTGCGCGGTTCTAACGATTTCTGATCGACTAATTGAATTCTTGTACGAATATAATACACTTGCAACATATACGCTATTTGATTGAATATCGGTAAGGAGATTTTCTGCTCCGTGCTGCGATTGTATCTACAACGAAATTTGCTTCTGAAGAAATCTAGAATCCCGCATAGATAACATGCAGGCATCGAGACGAGTCGATACGGAGGTGTCGTGAAGCTTTCCACGGTGCACTGCAAGCTCAAGTATCGCCTGTCGGTAAGCTCGTGATACTCTGCAAGCTCAAGTCGATAACTTCGTCTCGATTTATCCTAGTACCGACGAGCTACAAGATAGGCCACTGATCTAATGGAATTTTATGACCATTACTGTCCGAAATATTGATCGCGTACAAATTTTTACACCCTCTACAATATAGGATTCAAAATTGATAAAGTAGCAGTTCTTGCAAAATTCGTGGATATATTTTACGCAAAGGGGAGGACCGAATTAAAAATTTTCCAAAGCTCATAAAATGTGAATTATTGCAGACATAAAACCTCTTGCCAGATAAAGATTTGATTTAAATTAAAATCCAAAAAGACCAGAGAGAAAGTATAATTCTTCGACGGTTCCAGGTTGATGCCACGAGAGTAAAATTTTACTTAACTTAATTTAAATTATGGCTTCAACTATTACCTGAAATACAACGTAAATAAAATTTCCAAGTCCTGAAAAGGACTTGGATAATTTAAATTGTACTGCAAAATACTCGATGCTAAAAATACCAGTAATCCAGTTATTCTAATCTCGCGCAAAGTTAATGAAATAATGGAATGAATGAGTATCATAGAAAATTGTTGAAAGTAAATCTATGAAACCTTTGATCAAGTGAAAAATCTATCTATCTCTATCAAAAGCTACGACCACCATCTTTTAACTAGTTTGGTACATCTAGCATCAAGTTTACTACAATACTTATGTCTACAAGCGCAGTCCATAGCATGATATCGTCTTTCAGAGACCAGGCTCTCGAAAACGTTACCAAGTACCCAGGTCCACCAACGAGGAGGTGACTACGCAGGAACACATCCATATTTCCCTAATCCCATCCACCCTCCATTACATGTTTACGATCTCGGTACAGAAGGTACCGAGATCCGACTCTACTTGAATTCAATACACGCCAAATCCATGATACATTTTCTTAGAAATTGCAACGTGGACTTTACGAATCGCGAAATGGAAGAAGGGACTGGTAGTATATATCATGTTCTTATCCAGAGAGTAATTTACAAAGTCTCTTTATCGACACTTTAGAAACATTAAAGCGTTTCTCAAAAGGGATTACGATGCGATAAGCACTAAACTCTATTATACTCTATTCTGAAAAAATGAAATTAAAAAGGTAATTAAAATTGGACAAACTTGTGATAAGTAATAAATCAAAGAGAAAAGTGAACATAACATTCGCGACGTGACCAAAGATACTCTATATACTCACGTGGATCTACGTAATCACGTAGATTTGCTAACTAAATGTTTCCGGCGCTGTCCACTTTCCAAACCACGGTCTTTTCGACCCATGGATCTACTCATGGCAGCGACTTACGTGTAACAATAAGTTAGCGTGCTCACTACTTGCTTGCCACATGCGATGCATGCCAGCGAGTACGCAGAGTAATAAAACTATTACTGATAAACATCAGTAGTGTGCAAATGGAGACTAAGAATAATTATATTCAATTTCGATAAAACGGGGATTTTGAGGAAAAATTCTATGGTTTCGCTCTTGATAAGACAATGTACATACTCCCTTACAATTTCATTACAATTATTATCACAATTACTATTATCTAATTATAATTACTATTATCTATGACTAATAATATACGCATCCAGCGGCGATCCAGCGGCGAACGTAGAAATATCTGTTGAAATTATTTATTGACATCACAGGAATTTTATTATAGAAATCATAAAAATTGGATAACAGAATGGATATGAAAAGGATTGGTTGAAATTCGACTCAAAACCATTGAATTTTTGACAAGAACGGAGAAAATACGTCAAATTTCACGATTCCCTAATAATCATTCTCAATTATAATTTCGTACAGCCTATTTGCGTGAAAAAATTGGAAAGAACCTTGGAAAACGTGGAAATAGCAATTTCTTTACGTAAAACAATACCATGCGTCAAACGCTGCATTCACCGAAAATATCATTTCCTCATTTCCAAATTTAAAGAGAATAATGAAGTCACTTTGCGACTACAGAATTAAATTTTCTGTTGTTGTAATTATTGAAATCAAGAGCCAACCTTTGATCAAGGGAAGATACCATGGAGACAGAAAGAGAGAGAAAGAGAGATGGAGAGAGAGAGATGCCGGATTATTTAAACAATTCCCTGATTTTCCACCGTCGCATATATTTCTTTAATCACAGAATGATTACTTCTATTTCAACTACACCTGCTCTCAGTTTCAATACTTAAGATAACTCATCTACCGATCACTGAATAGATTACAAATACCGAATGAATTGATTAGCATGAGAATAGTCATGGGAAAGGAACAAAGATGGAACGTAATTAAATTATATTAATGGAGAATATGTAGTAAGTTATATCACGACATCCAGCCGCGTTCCAGCGGCGAAGGGAGGGGTTAAAATAAATCAGAATAAACCAAAAACTAAGCGGATTTCCGAACATTAATCACCTACACATCGAACATTAAAGAATCAAACAACCCTCCTTCGATGAGGCACGATAAATTTAACAAGTTATATTAAGTCATCCAACGGCGGTCCAGCGGCGATCCAGTGGCGAACGCAAAAATTAACTTAAACTATATCTTATTCTCTAATTACACTAATTATATAATCTACGTGCGTAGTCCTTAGCATGATATCGTTTTCGGGAGGCCGGTCTCTCGAAAACGTTACCAAGGGCCCAGGTCCACCCCGTGGAGGTGACTACGCAGGGACCCATCCCTAAACCATAATCCCATCCACCCTCCATTATATATTTATTTCAGTTAAAAAACCGAGATCCATAATACATTTTCTAAAATCTACCAAAGAATTCTAGAAATTGCAGTATGGAATTTACGAATCGCAAAAGGAAACACTTTCTTATTCAGAGAGAAACATTATTATAGAACGATTATACGATGATTCTATTTTACAAAAGTTAAAGTATTGCACTAAAAGCAATACGAAAGGATACTTTAAATTCTATTATTCTACTTTAAAACGACTCAAAATTAAACGGAATAAATCAAAGTGTGTGTTTCTCTCTGAATAAGAAGAATGCGTTTCCGTACAATTTTATTACAATAATCAGTACAATACATATACAAAGTTTGGTACAGTAATCATAACAATTTCATTACAATAATCATAACAATTTCATTACAATAGTCATGACAATTTCATCATAGTAATCATATAAATTTGATAACAAAGGAAGTGGAAAGGATTAGGGGTATTATTCTCGACGAAGTTGGTGAAGTTGTTGAAATTCGCCCCAAAACCAATGAATTTTTGACAAGAACGGAGAAAATACGTCCAATTTCAAAATTCTCTTAATAGTGATTCTCCTAATAGAATTTCGTATAGCCTGTTTGCGTGAAGCAATTGGAAAGAATCTTAAAGATTGTGGAAATGGAGATTTTTTGACGTAAAACAATACCATAGTGATATCTCCAACGTTGTATTCACCGAAAATACCATTTTCTTATTTCCAAATGTAAAAAGAATAATGAAACCACTTTGCGAACACAAAATAGATAAATATAAAGTCATTCTCATCATCAACAATCAGACCAATCTCTTTCGAGAACAAACACCACAAAGAGATAGAAATTGCCATAGATTATGCAGGATTCTCTTAAACGAGCCCCTGAATTTTGACCGACGTGTTTTTATGAATAGAATATGAATAGAAAATGAATGATTTTATCGCTGACAACAAAGAAATGCGAGATACCGGTTTCGAAACAACTATTCTACCACATATCGAAGAATCTGTTAGTACCCAATGAACTGGGATACCATTCTTACGAACTAATTAAACCGAGAATAATTACGCTCGGTTGTGATAAATGAGAGAAGTCAGGATAAGAGGGAAAGGGTTACACAATTACAAATTTACATTACACAAGTGTACAAATATAATAGTAAAAATTAACTTAAATGAGTCAGGATAAGAGGGAAAGGCTCACACAATTATACATTTACATTATATGAGTACAAATATGATCTTATAAATTAACTTAAACTAAACTATTTGCTGTCCAATTTAAAGTTTCAACGTCCTGAAAAGGACTTGGAAAATTTAAATTGTATTGCAAAATATTCGGTGCTAAAAGTACCAGTAATTAAATTATTCTAATCTCGCGTAAAGTTAATGAAATAATAGAATGAATGAGCATCATAGAAAATTGTTAAAGGTAAATCTATGTAATCTTTGTACAAGTGGAAAATCTATCTAGCTTTATCAGAAGTTACGAAGCATGGTCTTCTAACTGGTTTGGTACTTCTAGCACCGAGTTTACAACAATACTTATGTCTACGCGCGTAGTCCTTAGCTTGATATCGTTTTCGAGAGAGCAGTCTCTCGAAAACGTTACCAAGGGCCCAGGTCCACCACGTGGAGGTGACTGCTTAGGGACCCTTACTTACATGCAGCATGCGATGCATGCAAGCGAATGCGCAGTTAAATGATTTATTAATACCAAGCAAATATGAATTGATTTGCACTAGATCAATTAGTAATTCTGTTTTCTTAAACGAGAAGTATAAGGAAAATAGGGATAGGTTGTGTTTACTTTGGGTAAGATTATTTATTTTATTTAGCATATAAATCTAAATTAATTCTAACTAAAGATGTATTCTCATCCCTCGGCGATCCCACGAGTAACGCAGAAATTTGATTTATTTTCACAGAAATCTGAAGTACGAGATAAAGGAGCGAGATCAGATACCAACGAAGAATGACAGAGTAAGAATTCGAACGAAAAGAGATGCGAAATAAAACAGAATATGGAATAATGGAATAATATCGACACTTGACAAGAACATCGCAACGAACATTGATATCCTTACGCAAATAACTTAAATCTGACTCTTGAATCTGACTCTTAAATTTAATTCTTAAATCTAAGTCTTAAATATAATGTTACTCGATATCGTTTTAGAAAGACCGGTCTTTCAAAAACGTTATCAAGGAATTAGGTCCCTGCATACTTGCCTCCACGTTTAGAGATGAGTACGCAGGGACCTATCCCCAAACCCAAATCCCATCCACCCTTCCATTATATGCAGCCTCGCCACTGAGGTACCAAGATTTCATTCAACTTTTCTCTTAAACTTGTGTAATGACAAATGGAGTACGGATACGGTGCGCTGCACGGCTATTTGCTTACGCACGCAACTTATTAGGAATTCTTTTATCGTTACTCTGATACACTATTTTTATTTTGTTATATCGTTACTTTAATAAACTATTTTTATTATAAATCTAACATATAATAGGTGTGGACTTTCAATTCTCTGAAGTCCAAAAATATTTCAGTAATATGTCAAGAATTCGGAGACACGTCAAAAATTCGGTAATAATTGCAAAAAGCTAAATTCTTCAAATACAAAAGTTTGGTAGCAAAAAGAAAATTAAAATTGAAAAATAAGAAAAACAAATAATAAATCATAAAACTAATAAAAGTAATAAAACTAATCGTTCAATCCCAAGAGTGTTCGCGATATACACTAGTCATTCAATCGCGAAACTATTCTCAACACATAACAATCTCTCATTTTTTAAACCGATAAACTAATAAAAAGAACGATTACAGTTATATAAAATAGGAGGGCTATATATGCTAGCATTCAGTCGAATGCGCAAGCTGAGAGCCCTCCAGTTTGTTCAAGTATATATCAAAATTACTACTACTGCTACCTCATCTACCCCACCACCTCTAATTAAAAATTCGGTTTGTACAAACTCACCGTTCGCAGACAAGTGACGTCATCAGCGACTAGCATCCTCTCCATGATCCTCTACCATCGACTCAGCTAGCTGACCATTGTCCACTACTATGCAGTCAGCACCCTCTCCGTAATCCTCCAGCATCGACTCAGCTCGCTGACCACTTTCCATTACCAAGGGGTTATCGCGATGACCAGTGTCCACTATCATAGGGCTCAGCAGCCTCTCCGTGATCCACCACCATCGACTCAGCTCGCTTGACCACTGTCCACTACCAAGGGATCATCAGGCTGACCAGTGTCCGCCACCATGGAGGGCAGCACCCTCTTCGTGGTCCCCCACCACCATCATAACACGTTGATCATGGTCCATCTTCCTGAACTAGGCCCAAGAGGAGCTCCGATCGGCACCGCGTCTATCGAGCAACTGATTAAATCAGCGGAAGTGCCCTCCTTATATACCCATGGCTCCCCACCCCTGCGCTTAAATTTTAAATTGATTTTTCGTTAAAATTGGCCGTAATTTACCGATTTTCGCAATTTTTTTTACCAATTAATATTCTTAACGATTACTCACAACTATTGGTAATAATCATTTATAAATTTTATGTAAACTAAAGCTACATTTACGTTTTAAAAGAGAATTATTGTTATTTTTCGCGAGTTTACTTCTTAATCATTTATGTATTATTATCGCGGACAAGATGCATCTACTGGGATCACTATTGCTACTTCCGGTACCTATTTGGAGCCATATGCTGAATTGGTAACATTTCGAAAGACAGTAAAATTGTACGACTTTGGTGATCGTACTTTGATCATAGTCGTAAGGGAAGTAGTAGAGCTTTCACTGCTAACTCGTAGCTTTTACCGGTAACAACAATCTCTCCAATATCAAAATCTGATAACTTTTAAAAATCTTCACGAAACTCGAATTGTTACAACTATTTGCGTAATTCAATTAGATTTAGAAATATTTGCCGATATATAAAACCATTTATTCTTTCTCTAATTTTCAGTGATATCAATCAATATACCAGACTGGCAATTAAGTGACCAACAATTTTCCTCAAACAAGAGCAAAATTAAAAGTAACAAAAATTGTACAATCGTACACATAATTTTCCAGAAACTTGACTATATTATAAACTAAACACGAAGCACGCTAGCCATAAATGCAGAAATTTTTCGAGCTCAATAAGAAGCACGCTTTATTACTCCGCGAATGTCTATCGTCGGTGCAATGCCGTTCCTCACTACTTGTTCAATTAAATATTCAAACCTCAACGTTTAATCTCGCTACAAAGTAATGGTAGGTGTAATGCGGGTTACAGTTTTTAACGTCCAAGCTCCTCCACCCAGTTACTCTTGCTGACGCAATCTCGTTGATATTCAAAGTAGTATTCGAGTTTTTATTAATACTTTTATGGGCAGTGCTTAAAACGCGTGCACTCGGATATTCTGCAGATCGGACGTGGAGGTGTTGCTATTCCACTCTCGCCTAGCCTTTTCCACTTTTTTCTTTTTCCGACGTCCTCTTTTTTCCTGTTTTTTTCTTTTTCTTTTAAAGCTTCTCAGCGAACGTGGAACACGTATACGTATCGGGAGATTCGTACGTAGGGAACATACGTAATTCCATAGCGTAAATATTTCAACAATTTTCATAACCCACTGGTTGGCCACGATATCGTGACGCGTTCGAGGAAAACCTCGTCTAAAATTGAATAAAACAGAGAGATGAAAAAGGAATCATGGTATGAAAATTATGTACTTTATTCGCGTAAAGGAACAAACTTTTGTGCCCAGCGCACTGGCTGTATAAAATTCTTCTGTATAAAGGAACACGTCAAATACGCTGCTTTGCAAATGAACTCTTTACTGAACGTGAATTTTATTAAATTACACAGGTTGAAGTTAATAACTACACGAAAGTCCGATGGTAATGAATGTAATATAACGGCAAACTAGTTGAGTTAGCATATGATTATTGTAATACCACGTTGACCTCCTTTTACACGTGAAGGCTTCCAGCTTTTTCGTTTTCCTCGTCCTAGCTGTTCGTGGATAATTAACTTTCCCGTTGAGATTAGTCGAATCGCATTTCAATTTTAATTACAATTTGCGCAGAAAAGAAAAATGTCGGCACCGTCGAGCGATCCCTAGAGAACGATTTTTATAGTTATCTAGTTAAATTGGAAACGTTTATATTCTCGTATAAACACAGTCAGGGAAATCTCGCATATAAATTAACGAGAATTTTCGTTATTTCGCAGAAATTTCCAATTGATATCGTCCAATGTAGACGCTCGATTACGCGGATACTTTTCGCGACGTTCCCACGCGAATATCGGCTCTATTATTCGCGTACAACCGGGGGATTGATATTAAATTTCCATTAATTTTCACCGCGAGGAAACATCAATTTCTGGCCAGAAGGTGCACGTAAATACGCGTAGATAACGCTACTGTGAACAGTGGACGCGATAATTTGTCACGAGTTACTTCTGGACAAACAGTTTAGAACCTCCATTTTTCATGAAGCGACCAACTCAAGTTGGGGGGGGGGGGGTGATAATGACAAAATCGAAGCAATGCCACGATCTAGTAAAAACTTGTTGATATGATAAAAACAATGTTTATCCGGTTGAAAATTTCAGTACGTTTGCGTGTCCATATCAGACGACGTAAATGTAATTTCGAAAAGACTGAAATCGATTAAAATGGCAAACGAGAAAAAAATTACGGATTCTCTGATACGTACATATTTTGGTAAACTGACTTTGAAATAGTTCCATATTTCTGTTGGATGCATTTATCTATTTTTTCGCCCCTGCTCGTATTCTCTCTCTCTCTCTCTCTCTCTGTTTCCCTACGTTACTTGAAAAGCACGCTGGCAATATTTCGCAAAGGATAAATTAAGTTGGCTGCTAGGTTTTTAAAATATTCCCTCTCGCGTAGCGTTTTAGGAATTTACTTTGTAACTCGTGGGGCGTCGTGTAAAATAATTGGGATCGAGCTATCGATTTCATTATGAAACGGAGCTTTGAAAGAATTCGTGTTTCGGGTCAACGGAAATTCCAGAACGAAGAAATTGCAATTTCCTGATGGAAAAGCTTCCTCGATTTGTTGCGACTGTAGTCGTTGCAGATCAAACCCAGTGTCGTAATTTCTACTACGTTGGTGTTTGGAAATGTTTTTAGTCGCGCTTCCGAGAAGAATTTCCAATTTCATTGCATTAACATGCAGTATATTAACGTATCTTCTTTTTTATTCATTAGACAAAAATATTTACAACTAGTAACACGGATCAGGCGTCACCGTCCACGATTTTCCTGTTCAAACGGAAGGATATTTCACGTAGTATATCAAAGAAGACGAGACGCTACGATAGTGTCAATTAATCATTATTTAAGACGGAGTGAAAAAAAACAGTATGAAGAAGAGCGACACAGAAATTTCTCGTTCACACACATTAACTCGTGAACGATGCTTCAGATATTCCATAAACGCGGAAGCATCTCTTCTGGTGGAAGACTCGTCCTCTGTTGGACGATTTTTCGTGTAACCGTCGACGCTTGACACGGCCAGGTAGCCAGTCATGTAAATAAAAATAAGAACCATGGTGTATTCTGTACTTATGAAACGGATGTGGTGGAAAAATAGCGAATTTATTCGATTTTCAAGGAACTGAAGAATAAAAGAAGGAGCAGTTTGTATTCATAACCGCTGGGAGCAGAACGACGAGATCTCGAGAGAACTTTAAGGTGACGCTGAAAACGAACAGCGAAGCTCGAGTGAATGTTAATAAACACCCGTTAAACAACACAAGAGAGAAAAAATTCGCTCACAAGCCGGAAGTGCGAGAGGTAGAGGTGTGCAGCTTCAACGGACGGAAAAGAGTGACGCCTCGTTACAGAATAACAAAATTTAATTAAAAGGAGGCAAAAATAAGAAGCAACATTTCATTATGGAAAAATTAAAGCATCCTGGTTCAGCAACGTTCCTGTTAACTGAAAAATGTAACGTTTCGAATTAAAATGATACACCTCTTCACCTCGCAGCCAATTCGAAATGACTGCATTAAATTTTCATGCCGCAAACTATGAAGAAAATATGAAAACTCGTACCATAAAGGATGCCTAGTGTAATAGAGGAAGCCCAGTATAATAGACTTCATATGCATTTCCTATACGACTCGAGAATTGTATAACGATCGACGATGTTTCGATGCTGGTATATTTAAAGGTAGTTGTAACCAATTTATAGCGAACCACCAAACACAATCATACACCCTTTGTGCCGACGAAATCGAACAGACTCGTCGGTTTCGCCGCATACGTTTTGTTCGAGAGAAAGTGAGAAAAAAAATGAAAGTTGTATCATTTCTGCCTCTGCGTTTATCGATTTTCAATATTTATAAGATACAAACTTGTTCATTAGCAACGTCATTTCATAACCTGTTAAAATGCAGATTTTAATTTATCCATCGTTATCTTCTTTTATCACGCGGCGATTAAAAAGTTAATTCGCCTAGCGATAACAACAGCAGTCTGAAAAAATATTCTCTACGCCCGCTCATGCGCAGCCACTCTCCACTTTCTGACCTCTCCTCTACGACTTGCAAGTGTTTCTTCAAAAAGATGAAACTTCGATCGTAGCTGCAGATATATTGCTCTTTGAAATTAGACTACGCGTTTCCCGCGTTCATCGCATTTTCCTCGATGAATAATGCAACAATGCCTGTAACATTTTAAACCTGGAATTTTCAACGGTCTAGAAAGCCCTCCCATTATTCGCATCGAATTAATTATCCTGAAATATCGAGGATTTCGTTTTAATTGTGATAATCCGACTAGATAAGATACAAGCAACCTTGTCCACTGAAGGAAACGGTCGATTAAACGTTCAATTAACCATCAATCCACGAATTATTTAGGGTAACGTTCAATGGGATACAATGATCGCGCGAAATTTCTTCTTTTTCCAGAGAGATGTCTCAGGTGTAGATACTTATTTTCTGGTTTTTTACCACTAGACGATAAATATCAAAAAATGGGGCGGGAAAGTTAGGGGAAAAGAAGGAACGAAACCACTGAAAGGAAAGGACTGAAATTACGCAGAAGTTTGTGGCTTGTTCGTGAAGAAAATTGCCTCATAAACTTTCCTTATCGTGTAAATATAACGCCTCTCTGCTTGTTGCGAGGGATAATATTCAGTTAGGATATCGTATGCAAAAAGCGAACGCTTTCGTTAATAAGATACTCCGCAACGAGTTCTGGGTACCCAGTTCTCGGAACTTAGTGAAGGAACGTTTAACGCTTGCACGTGTCATCCTATTTTTCACCATCGACTGGAAGGGATATGGAGATTCATCGAGTCTAGAGGAACCAATGAAATTCACGTCGCCGATGATGTTTTTCGGCATCGCATACTTCATCCGCACAGATGCTTACTACACATCATTCACTTTTATTCCAGTGTATCCATCTCGTTCCAAGTTCCATTCCAAACATCGCCGTTTTACTCGAGCCAAAAGGAAAACGAAATTAAAGTCTCGACGGAGAGGTCAAAGAAGGAGGAGCTTGAACTCGCTTTTGAAGTAATTTCCGTTCTTTTGCAACATGGGAATTTTTTTTATGTCGCTGCACACCAATACCATCGACGCGACGTAATGCCCGAGCAATACCGTTATGGCATTTCCTGCGATGTTGGTCCCGAATCCTTTCAAACCTACCGCACCCATTACAAGTTTCCAATAGAAGGAGCGATCCGGCGTGATGCAATGAAAGGAATAATAATACAAGGGGAACGAGCGAAAAAAGAGAAACGTTAAAGTAAAACAAAGCCAAAAGCGGTCCGAATCGATGCGCTGGCTCCATGAAAAAGCATCCGACGTGTCGTATAACTGTCACGCACCCGTCAAAAGGGAAATTCTTTTTCCAAAAATGAATCTGTCCGCCATTTGACAAACCCGATAATCGCGCGTCTTGTCCGACATAGCTACACGATCCGCCGCTATAATTGGATGGCTCGCATCAGTTTTCCCTCACTCTTCGTTCCTGTTGCGGGAACTTGTTCCGGGAATCGCTACGAACCCGATTAACTTCGACGCCTGAATTTAATGAGAACGCGATGCGCGAAACTTTCGGACAACGAAACAGAACCGCGCTGGTTGCAAACACAAAGCAACGCCGAAACGCGTAGTAAGTAGTGCTCAATGTGGATTCGATATGAAACTCCCAACTCGCGACGTGACGGCTTGGAAATTTATAATTACTCGTCAAATTTTTTCTTCTATCTCGGTGACAGAACCGAAGTTATGAACCGAAGAAGGGAAAATTCTGCAGCTTCATTCTGCGAGAAGTAACCTGCTCCGCTTAACCGAATCGTAATATTCTACAATTTGTCTTTTATTACCTCCAGCCTCCCCGTGAACCAACTTTCGCAGCAATCTAAAGAACATTACCAAAGAAAACAGCAGATAAGCAGAAGAAGTCGCATCGAACTACCGTCCCGGCGTCATGACTGGCGCGTCGGGCCTCCCTCCGGGAACTCTTCGAGGAATAAATAAAAGACACAACCCCGGTCCCGTTATTTTCCTCGCCTTTCGCTCCCAGACCATCTACATGGGACACGCGCACACGCGCATACCGGCCATCACGGGATTAGCTCCTTACGTACGACGACAATAATTTGTCAAAGTACTTCTTACAAGACTAAAAGTGCCAATGCTGACAACCGGTGGAATAAAGAAAACTTCCACTTCCTCCGTTCCTCTCTTCTTTACATTTCGTTCTGGCTTTCTTTAATTCCTACCCGCGAGAGAATTATGATCGACGATTTAAACAGTTGCGCGCGGCAAAATGAAAGAAACAGGATTCGCGAGGCGTGACGTGGGTCAGGGTAAGACGGTTTGGAGGAAACGAGGAAGAGAATGAACGGGAGGGAGAAGGAAGGTAGGGTAGTAGGGAACGAGGCAGGGCTTCGAGGGTGGCGGAGGGTTGATGCGTTCCATAGGAGGGTAGTGTTGATACAGTCGCAGAGCCAGTCAGTAGCTGCTACGACACGGGGCCGCGCGCGCGTGCTCAAACTACTCCAACGGCGTCCTACGATGCCGTTGGATTATTGTGGCCGAAGAAATGTGTACGAAGAGTCAAACAAGTGGACGAAAAACCGACCGGCTCGTTTCCCACGAATCCTGCCGCGGTTTTTCGGCGTTTTATTGAACGATTCCATGAAATTGCTATTGTCACAGTGGTGTTCCGTCACCGATGTGAAAATCGTAAGCATCGTTAAAATATCTCTCTGATAACAGAGTACATTGAAGACACGGGTGTAATCGATCGATCCATTGGATAAAACGGGGGGCAAAATTATTCGAGCGAGGAGCAAAAAGAAATTAACTACTGAAATTCATTCGCGGGTAAAGAATGAACACATTGTTTAACAAAAACCGTTTAAAACAAAAATGAAACAATGGCGAAATGGAGAAACTAATCCTCATGCGATTACGCTTAGCGCATGATATAACACGAGAAACAGTTTGGAAGATTACTTCTGAAATTCTCTGGCAATACAGCTTGACGAGACGGAGGTGATTGAAAAATACCACGTTCGTTAAGTGGCAGCTGCCGCGGTTTTATAGCAATTTACGCGATCCTGTGCTTGTCGCGCACGCAAGAACGTTACCGCCTGAGTAATTGCACCGTAAACTAGTGAATAATTGTCTCAATGAAAATGAAGGAAAAAGAAAAGAGATTGTTTGAAAACATTTTTCGTAGGTTCGAGTAACATTTTCGAGATAGCATTACCAGAAGCACGCGTCGGTACAATTTTCTGGTAATGAATGAAGGAAAGTAAATGTTATCCGTCGTTGACCGTAATCGGTCAGATTAGAGACTTCGAGCGTAAGATCTGTTAATTAGAAATTTAATTACCGAGTAAGCGGTGAAACCAGTCGTAGCTTCCATATCATCGCCGATGCCTTTTGTAATTAACATTTTCAGGAAGCCGTTTAAAAAAAGTAAATTTCAAAGTCGGAACACCGCGAACCGGGCCCACACTACACAAAGCGTGCAAATCGGATTAAAAAATAATCCCCAAACTTAGAGAAATGAACAGATGTGTCTCGTGGACCAGTTATTCCTGTGGTTTACATTTTTCAACGCATTCATAGATCACTCGTTCCAGAATGCTCAAAGATAATTACTGGAAGTAACGATGAAAAATGTTTATGTCGGTTCAGGAAACAAATCCATTCTGTATCCAATAATCCACCACACATTAGCTTGATAAATTAATTTTTATAAAAAGAAAAAGATATATAATATACTCCATCATGCGAATAACAAATGTTTACATTTTAAAAGATATTTTCTGGCGATAAAAATGTATTATTTGACAATTCTAGCGGAATAGGAAGTCCAGTAAAAATTATACGAATGTTTCCCCACAACCAATTAATGCTGTTAACTGACAGGAGACTTCACTTATTTGTAATTTAATTGAGATTAATTTCGAGGGAAAAACAAACTGATACGTGCACACTGAAACGCTCTATTCTCTTTCACGTCCGTTTAACCGAATCATTTAGAAAGTCATATAAATTTTCATGTCAAAAGTTTCGTAATGCTGCACAGTATATGCGAATTTTTTTTCAACGTGATGAAGTTTTGTACGAAAAAGGAAAAACTAGGCAGACAGACAAAATGGAATGAAAGAAAAAAGCGTATGGCTATCTGGAAAGGCTCCTTTGTTTTTCAATGAGATTCCGAAATTGTAATATAATATTATATTCTATTCATCGCGGTTGAAACAGAAACTAACAGTGCTTCAGCAAACTTTCTCTCGGGAACTTTTTACATTAATTATACACCATCTCCATTTAGCCACAGAATAATAGCGAATACCAAACAGATACAATAAAATATCCATGCGTTTATTCCAATTTGATCGATTCCAATCGTGATTTCGCGATGAATTATGAGTTAAAATTTGAGAATTAAAAACTTTATTAATCATAATTATGCAAATTAAAAACTGTAGAGATTGGAAATTCTGATCATTAACTTCCCTGAACTAAATCAGTAATGACCAATAGAATAGATCTCGTAGAAAAGATCCTCGAACGCCCACAAAACGAACGTCCGTTCTCCGTCAGGCGTTCGACAGAGTAGCCATCCAGACGTCCGTCAGCGCCACTTGGAACCATCGAGTGGCAACGGTGCAAGGCGTCGCGTTCTCAATATCGATCGTTGTCGAGTTACTTCCTAGACAATCCGTGATCCAATTCCAGATAGAGTCGGACAAAACTACGCTAGACCAGGTAACGGTTCCTCGTCGAGGGACGCAACAGGTAACGCGACCACATCCCTCGTTACAATGCGCTGCGTAACAGTTCGTCGCGTTTGAAAAAACACGGGGAGCGGTCGAAAAATCACAGCGACGAGAAAGGGAGGGAGGCATAATGAAATGGAAATAGATTTTCGTGGCCACCACCGCGGAGCAACAGGTACGCCTCGTAACGAATTATCGCGGGTGCGATAAACGGTAATTCGAACGGAGAAAGGAAGCTCCACCAGCCACCGAAGACACGAGAACCAAGAAGGGCGCGACGTGTCAAAGTTTTTAATTAGTTCGCGAAGCGATCGGGTCGCTATCGGAACGCGAGTGGCTCGTTGCAAATCAAAAGCAATTTACACTTTTGCTGTCTTGGCACCGACTGGTCCATGCCCTGTAGATTCTCCGACGAAATTATCCAATCAGAGAATCCCGATAGTTCCGAGGCTGCTGGCGCGGCGTTTTCAAATAGGCTTTCGATCTCGTCGACATGTAAACGTAAGAAAATTGCCCTGCCTCAAGTTCGACTCGGAATTTTATCGAGAAGCAGTCGCGACACATAGACGATTTCGCGAATATTTGCGAAAGAAAAATAAGGATCCCAAGCCTAGGAGAAACATTTGTAATCGTGACAAAAGTTTTAGAAGCAAACAGGAACCGTACCACTGACGACAAAGGGGTAACTGCTAACGAACAGTGGCCAAAAGCAAATGTTGCTTACTTTCCTTCTCGATGAGCTCTCTTGCGAGGAGCAAAGCTAGGTAGATATTTCCCATGACATTCGAGTAAATCCAGAATATCGCGAGACTACCAAACGAATCAACAGTTCCACGTGGAACGAACGATTACACCGGTTACCCCGCAAACAAGTCACCATCCACGATCACCCATTCATCACTCTAAACTTCCGCAGCGCCGTGTCAACCTCCACTTTTCATTTCTTTACCCGATCGCAGAACTTCAGCAATTAGTACCAGACCAGCGGAACTCTCAGCGAAAGTGAAACGGATCGAACTTTCTTGCTCCAAAACAGCCGGTTCCAGTGGCCCCATAAAGGCCCTGTCACCATCGACTACCATCGCGATGTACCATCCAACGCCGCAACGCAACGTAACTAGAAACCATGGACTTGGAGAAAGCGGACCACCGATCTCCCATTGAGGAGCGACCATAGCCGCTCTGAACTGCAAGTTCCACTCGAACCCACCACCCGACGCAAACACAGGACAACGTGTGAAGCCGTTCGCAAGCTCAACCATTAACAATTATGAAGTCATGAAGCTTCTGTTACCTGCCGTGCTGATATACATGTGCTCGGCCAACAGCGAGCCGGGCGATAGATGGTTATTGAGCTCCGAGCAGGTTCGACTCGACGACGACGGCGACGATTGCTCCAATAGCGAGTCGATCGATCGTGAAAAAATTAATCAGGAACTTCGCCGAGACTTTCCACCCCGGGCTGGTCCATCGACGCGGAAAGGGATCGCGCTCGTTTGAGGGCGCGACATGAGCGTGGCTTCCGGTTCGAGAACCCGGAAACTCATCATCTGATTCGATACGGCCGCAGATAGTTCCGATCTATGGACCCGAGCGCGCAGGTTCTCGTCGCCTGACCAGTGAAGAAGAAGGCGGTCGTCGAGGGCGACCTCTTCCTCGGAGGGTTTATGCTGTTGCACGAGAGGCAGGACCCGATCACGTGCGGCCCTGTTATGCCGTAGGGCGGAGTACAAGCATTGGAGGCGAGGCTTTACACCCTGGATAACCTCAATGAGGGCGAGGGCATTCTGCCGGGTGTGAAAATCGGGGCGCACATCCTTGACGATTGTGATAAGGACACGTACGGTCTGGAGATGGCGGTGGATTTCATAAGAGGTGAGTAACTGAGAATAACGAGGTCGCTAAGCTTACGTTTTCTCCGTTTTTTCGTATGCTAACGATCTGCGCGTTGCGCAGAAGGTAAAACGGTTCACCCTCAGAAACTCGAGTATATTTCCGTCGATTTGGAGAATTAATTCGTCGTAATTTTTAAAAATCTTGAGAGACCGTCGAATTTTGAACGCGGAAATAGATTGATAATGGATGTTTGTTGTTTCGCACATTTTTTTGCAGAAAATCAAATAGAAAGGAAAAACTTTTATCTCGAGTTATATGAAGCTACGTTCAATCGTGAGATTCGTAAACATTGTAAAACAGCATTGAAATTTATGGACTGTATCCTATGCATTCCGAATGTTTGTTCAGCCGATATACGAGCGACTAAAGCTGATTTAGAATAAAAGAATCAAAGCAACCTTCGAACAATCCTGCAGTTTGCCGCTGAGCAATTAAACAAATATATTATAACATAATATATTAATAAATCAGAGTGTTACTTCGCGCGCTAATGGAGAGGGACGCGCGGCAAAGTCGCAACATTAAAACAACCTAACAATTTTCCTGAATCGTTAGTCCAGATGCTTCTTGCAGTTGCGACGATAAACCCTGAAACCGGGACGGGAAGATAATCATGCTGGCAGCGCATCGCTCGCTTCGAAATTATCACGACCAAACGCCGTTTACGACCTTCCTGTTTGCGAAGTACGAAATTTCACTGATAAACAGAATCACGGGAAAGAGAAACGACAAGGGTTTGTTGGAATTTCTATTTTCTGTGTTTTTCTGGTTCCTCGCAGTCAGCGCTCACGAAATATTTAGAGAACAAAATCAGAAATTAACGGGAGAACGAACGGAAAGAAGGAGAACGTACGAAAGAAAAAATAATGCATGGGTATGCATGGGTATGCATAGGTATAATAAAAGGCAGAAAAGAACGAACAATGAGATTGTTTCAGTGTTACAGCTTAAACGCGAAACTGTAAGTACGAAGCATGAGGAAATGGACTTCTAAAGTCCATTAATTCAATATCGCGAATTTGTCACGGGGAAAAGGTGTAGTAGACACTGAAGTTATCCTGGTATTAAAATGAATATCCAGCCCGAGAAACGGCCAAGTTTCGCGAAACCACGGTGTAGTAAACCACGCCACTGGAGAACAGATGCGTAAAGGATATCGTCAACTTTTAAGCTTTTACGACGCAACAGAGGTAGCCAGAAGATTGCTATAATTAGCACAATTTTCCATTAGATTTAGTTCAGAAGTGACAGCTGGAGAACCATCGAGAACTTTCGCGACATAACCCTTTTCCCCAATTAGCATATCCCTTCACTTATAGCTAATAATTAGTGTACCACCATCGAATCGAGTCAAGACTGAATTACGAAACTAGACAAATTTCAGACAACGCTCAATTACGTTTAAAAATAATAGTGAAAAGCACGCGTAAGGTATTCGTTTGCAAAAAACATTCGATTAATCTTCATAGCGTCTGCGATCAATAGCGCACCGAATAATTAACCAACCCTCCTCAATAGTTCGCCAACTTTCGAAAAAGAGATTACGTTCATTCATTATCGCAAGTCGTTATCAAAAGTCGTTCGAATTAGAGAGGATTTGACACCGCAGATTCAGGACTGCATCCCTTCTGCATCTCATTATGGGATGACCAGGAGCAATTAAAAGTCGCACTGAATAGACACCAGAGATTCGATTAAACCGCACAAAGGACTGATGTAAATAGAAACGGAAGAATTGCTTATAGTAACGTACTCACGCTTGCACGTAGATGTGACGCAACATAAATTATTTACAGACTTTCCCAGGTCTCTGACCACATCATCCTCGTTCACAGCTATTATGACGCCAACTGACGGGGATAATAATGATGTCAAACTGAGCAGCGTAAAACAATGAACAATTATTTATCCATCGATTCGTCAGGGAATGATATACATATGTATATACTTGTTCCTGACCCACAAATTCTACAAATTTTACTTCTCTTATTATTTCTTGTTGCAAACCAGGATGAGATCATCGACGAACAAAATTGAGTGTAACAACGATCGTGCTATTACTGAATGTAGAATTACTCTCTATTCTTTATTACTTCACTTAAATAGGCTAGTATTTGGCCATTTTTTACGAGATCCTTGAAACGTACGAACATACAGTAATTTTACGACGTAAGCGGTTAAGTAACCAATGTAACGTTACAATTAACTAATTATGGGATACGCCGACGTTTAATGATCAACTACGATTTCAAACTACCTAGTAACTCGACTCCAATTGCAACGGAACCCACACCCCACTGAAAGCATGCTACGCCTTTCTACCTTGCGCCTTCACAAGCATTTAGGTCTCTATCAACCAATTATTCAATTCATTTAATGAAACTGTTGTCACGTGTTAAAATTATCCAAAATTTCCCAATTTCTCTCACTCGATATCACACTCCACATTTATTTTCGATTAAAAATATATTTCTAATTTATGCGGAATCTTCATTCGTAAACTTACTTCGTTCGCTCAAATAACAGCCGCTATTTTGAAGCAGCCAGTGTCTCCCTTTGGATTTAATACACTGCGCCCACAGGCCTTTAAACTTCGTTCGTAGTCGAAGCACGCTCCGGCGTAATTTGATCAGTGCCAGTCGTATTTTCTGAGTGTAGTAGGAAACCTAAATGAGACTGGCGCAACTGAATTTTACCCGGCCAGCAACGTTTTCGGTATGCGTCTCGTAAAAACGAACACGGTTCCTCACCTAAATATCTCGCATCGCTCAGTGTTTGTCTTGGCTGAGCTGTTGAATTATTTCTTCGTTGCTGTGGATATTTAAACAGGCTGGCGCGCGGTAGCTGCCTCCGCGGTTACATTAAAATTCCTTAAGTCCTTGAATTTTCGCGAAAATCCGTCGCGATACGCGCCCGGCTTGCCGCCAGCACTCTTTTCCATTACGAATCAGACTTTCAAGTCGCTAATGGTGCTTAACGATTTAAACAGGTCCATCGAGGGAGCATTAACTCATTTGTCAGGGAGAGCGTCCATAATACGTCCCATAATTCATAATGAATGGCGTCTCGCTCCTAAGGAATATTATTACTTTACTTTTAATTCTTCTATCGCTTTACATGTCGATATTTCTCGGACATTTTACAAGCCTCATCGAGAGAGAGAGAGAGAGAGAGAGAGGGAGGGAGAGAGAGAGGACAGAATGTGTAATTGCTAATAAAAGAAAATTGGTAAAGGAATTAATTTGAAGAGAAAATGTTAAGAAAGCCCTCTATTCGCTGAAATGCGATTAAAATATTTCGCATCGGTGAAAAGGATTGAGAATTCCGCTTCCATTAGCCAGAATGACCCGATACGATAAAGTTTTGTCTAAACGATCAGGAATTTCGTTCGAAATTATACATAAAACGAATCCTCTTATACTTTCTGTATTGAAAACCGATAAAAATCAAGTAACAAGCATCAACTATATCTCCATGCTTCACGAATGATAAAAACATTATTGACTTTTTTGTTGCTCGTCAAAATACATCGAATATAAAGGAAGCAAATTATCTTTCTATACCTTTCCACGCTGCAATAAATTATACAAATCTAACAATAGATATTTGAAGTAAAAGTTGTATTTCTCCTCTGCCGACGAAAAATTTGTCATAAAAGGAAGAAGGAACAAGGAATTTAAAAAAGGAGACCACTATCTCGAAAGGAAAAATATATGAACATTAATTGGCGAAAAAGGAAGGAATAATTATTTGGAAAGACGCCAAGCGTCGCATCCATTGAAATCTCACGACGGCAGCAATGGACAACGATTAATTACCGCTTTATCATTCCACCGGGCCATTAAAATTCGAAACGCGGTAACGCGACACATTCTGGCGTTTTCCTTGCATATCCCTCCTACTTTATTGCCTCTGACCGGTTAAAAAAAAATTCATTCCGATTGCTACATCTAGAACGATTTTGTTACGTCGAACGTTATTCCGCGAATAGCGCTGATCAAAATTCATGGTACGAACGAGGATGTAACACCAACCCTGATCCTATGAAATTATCAACTGGTTACCCCAGTAAAAATGTTAAATAAATAAATCGTTTATCTCTGATATTTGATTAAAATTCGTATTATAGGAGGAGAATTTAAAAAATGTAATACTTTTCGAATTCGTGAAAAATAATTGAACTGGAAGTTTAATAAAAATTCTATGAGAGATTTTTTTGAAATTTTAACTCGTTTCAAACGTGAATGGTGATTTCATTTTACTGGATTTGACAAATTTTATTGCCAATTCCGCTTGGCGCCGTTAATATCAACACAGTGTCAATAAGTGATTAAATGAATCCAATTTTATGGACTCCAGATACGGTATATCCGCCCTTAGGTGTTGAATTTGGGGGAAGAGTATAGACGCATTTCACATCGCTCCGTGCATTTTCGAGTTGTCGAGTGGAAATCTTGAAATTTCGAATACAAGCTACGGCTTAATCGAATTTGGTAAGTATCGCGTGAAATCCAGACGTAAAAATCTGGAATTCTTTCGGTATTAGGGTCGAATAATAGCGAATATCGTGCTCGGATTCGCTATCCTTCACGGTTACGACACGTGCGCCGTCGTTCGCCATTTCCAAATCTAATTTCGAGTCGTGGAGGCTGCTGACGACGTCGTGGGAGAACTGAAGAGGAAGAGGATATCGGAAGCTGCACCGGTAAACACCCCAAGAAGTGTAAGAAGTGCGGAAAGTGCTGATTAAAAGCTATTAAAGAACGGGAAGAAGGCGATGTGGTGCGGTAGAGAGTGAAGATAATTATCGTGCACGCGTAATAATAACTCACAAAACGGGATATTAATCGCCAAAAACAACGATAAAAAGAGTTGAAATAGTAGACCGAGCGCCAACGTACGTTCACTATCAGCAAACTTTACCTTTCGCGAGGGACAAAGGTGCAGAGGTGTAAGCGAGTAGACAATAGATCGCAAGTATCAATCTGTCACGGTGATAAAGGACCCGTAGTGCGAGAGAGACAGCATCTCAATAATGATTATAATTCGTGATACGTCACGAATTTAAAAGTAAATTAAAACTCTAATAAATTCGTAACGCACCGAAGAAAGACAACAAATAAGCGCAGTGAGTGCGAGCACACGCTGTAAACAGAATGACACAGAATTGTAAATAACAATCGTACATCAAGTGCAATAAAAGTAGTTTTGATTATAAATAAATTAAAACTACCGGATGGGTGAAAATAAACATGAAAAGTTAAAAGAAAAAAGACTTGTGCCCACGCTGACAGAAGGGGGTCGGGCAGATAAGTGTTTCACGGCAGGGGAGCTCTTGACCCACCGCGGAAAGTGTTCTCAAAAGTCGACTGTCACTGACCTACCTCTCAAGTGCCAACCTGTTTACCTACAAAAAAGGGGGACAGGAAGGCAATAAATAGACAGTGTAGAGGGGTAAACACTCGTCGGCGTCGCACGCATGTCGACAAGTCAAAACAGGTTAAAAAGCTCGTTAAATACGGAAGCTTTACATCCTGTGCAGTTTGCAGTGAAGTAAATAAACACTTTCCACATGCAGATGTATGATAAGTGAAACAAACATAGTGAAGATACGACAGAATCAATTCCAAACAAAGAAAGACAGAATAAAAATATTACATGCATTACAAAAAGTTAAAGTGAATGGTATAAAAGATATTGTTCAACAAACTGCAGTAAGTGTGTAATATTAAGAAGACCAAGACGTGGGTAGAGTGTTTGTAATCCTCTCCATATCTGTAACACAAACAATTATAAGAACTATTCACTAAAAATGCACATATAGATATATATTGTGAAGTGAGAAACTATAACTGAAGAGAAAGAACTAAGTGTCTAGCAGACATAACAAAGATAGGTTAAAGGCTGTTTAATACATACTTAAAACGAAATCTGATTCACGCGTACTATAGAAAAACGAATAATAAGGAGCTCCTGGTGTGAATAAAGCTCATTGCACACCTAAAAGAAAGAATTTCAAGAGTTAGAAGAAGAAGAAAATACAATCTGTTTACATGTCAAAAAACGAACATATCATACCTCTGTAAATAGAGAGTCTAGAATACAGTTCCTACGTGCGGGTTGGGGATAAATCACTCCACGCGTGCCTAAAACAGGCAATAAGTACTAAGATAATTAACGGTGCATAAAGCTGAGAGAAGAGAAGAGAAGATTTGTAACAAGTGCGTAGTGGAAAGGATGCAAACAATACCATACGTACCTAAACAGATAAAAATGCAAACAATCAATGCGAGAGTTTCAAATTAGAGCAAAGCTGGCAGTTTTTACACCGGTAAAACCGCCAACAAGACGGAAAACAAAGCTGGTAATAAAACGGGAACCAGTAAAAAGAGCAGCGGTGACAACAGGATCACAAAATATTTTAGAAAGGAAATAAAAGAGCTGCTTAAAGACGACGCCGTCCCGACAACTAGCAAGGGAATGAGTGGCGGCAAAAAAATAAAGCACTCCATCGTTGGAATGGCGGTGGAAAACAGGTTTGCCGCCCTAGATATCGAAGGAGATTCAAATGAAAATGAATTTAGCCTGGAGGAGGCGATGGACAAAGCTTAAAATTCACCCTGCTGTGTCAAATACTACAAGTGAATGTGCACCATGCTGCCAAAGCACAGGACTTAGTAATAAGCGAAATGAAGCGCAGCATGGTGGAACTTATAGTCATCGCAGAACCGTATCGGATACCATTGAGTCAATATTGGATCGAGGATACAAGCCTATAACCAAAATAGCAAATGGAAACAGCTACATCGCGGTGAACTGGGCGGAATACGTGGTGGTGGGTGTGTACGCACAGCTGAATTAGCCGTTGAGCGATTAAGAGCGCTTACTGGACGAAATATGGAGCGCAATTAAAAACATTTGGAACCGCCCAGAATTTGTACTTGGAGATTTCAATGCGCATGCAGTCATGTGACATTCGAAAAGCACAATAGATCGCGGTCACTCGATGCTGAAGTGGGCGAATGCTGCAAACTTACAGATCCTAAATCGTGGAGCGGAAGCAACGTGCTCGCGATTTCAAGGAGATAGCATAGTAGATATCTCCGTGGGAAATGCTCTCACAGCGAAAAGAGTGCAAAATTGAGAAGTCGACAACATGGACAATCTGTCGGACCATAAGTGTATTTGGAAACAGATATCCACAGCCCAAGCAAAACGCCTCAGAAATTCTTGATAGCAGCACCACGTAAAAAAATGAGCCGTTAAGAAGCTGAACGACGATTATATGTGGGTTGCTGCTTTATCCGCAACATGGACTCGAAAAAAAGAAGGTCCAGTGAATGTGGACGAGGAAATAGCAGAATTAATGGATTCCGTGACAGCGGTGTACAACGCTTGCATGCTACGTACAAAACCCAATGTGCAAAGACGACCTGTGTATTGGTGGAACGAAACAATATCGCGAATTTGTGCAGAATGTACGCTAACGCGCCACCAGTACAAAAGAGAGAAGGGTCGCCGGTCCATGAGAAACATAGAAAACATCCTGCGGTGCAACGAAACCTATAAAAATAAGAAAAAGAAGCTGCAGTCCGCAATATCTGACTCCAAGACACGGGCACGGGAGCGACTAATGTCCACCTTGCAAGAGGATCCGTGGGGGCGTCCATACAAAATGGTAATGGACAAACTAAGACCATGGGCGCCTCCTATATCAGAAACGATGCAACCAAACTTCCTGGAGCGGGTGGTTGAGAATCTATTTCCACGAGAGGAAAATGGCGCAACCAGAGATCGCCCGCGCAGTGCAAAAACTTAAGAGAAAGAGCACTGCGCCAGGCCCGAATGAAGTTCCTGGCTGAACTTGGCTAGGAATTCTAGGTTTCTTTGCCCGACGGCTGCAGAGGATCTTCACGGAATGCTTGCAGACCGGAAAATTTCTAAGAAAGTGGAAATCTGGCAGAATGTTCTTGCTGAAAAAGCCCGGAAGGCCGGAAGAAGATCCGTCTGCTTATCGTCCTATCGTTCTGCTGGACGAGATAGGAAAAATCTTCGAAAGAGTAATTCACCGGAGACTCGTTCAGCATTTTACGACGAGAGGACGAGATTTAGCGGATTGCCAGTACGGTTTCAGGGAAGGTCGATCCGTAATCGATGCGATAAGAAATGTAAAGTCGATTGCAGAAACAGCCACAAAAAACGGGGGGATTGCTTTTGCGGTATCTTTTGACATGAAGAATGCCTTCAATTCCCTCTCGTGGGCGGCCATACGTGGAGCAATGATTTTCCGGAATACCTACGTATGGTAATAAATAACTACCTGAGCGATAGAACCATTACTTACAATGGAAAAGACAGATACTTTGAGAGGGTGGTCAATCGCGGTGTTCCGCTGGGATCGGTTCTTGAACCGTTACTATGGAACATCGGATATAACATAGCTATCTTTCAGCCACTTCCGATAGGAGTACATATTACATGTTATGCCGATGACACGCTAGTACTGGCCACTAGAAGCAACGAAAGCAGGACCATCTGTCGTGCAGAAGGGGGAGTGGTATCGGTAACGATGAAGTTCCGTGAACTTGGCTTTCAGATTGCCGCGCAAAAAACAGAAGTTTTACTCTTGATTGACGCGCGTGACAATAAAAGAAGAGCTGAATGCCGAGAGATGAAAAAATTGCGAATACAACTGTTGAGGTAAAAAAAGATATTAAATATCTTGGACTTCACCTCGATAGCAAGTGGAATTTCGAGTCGCATTTTGCAAGATTGGCGCCCAGATTGGATCGTGCGACACTACATTTTAGCCACATTATGCCAAATCTCAGTGGTCCGAACGCAAATGTCAAACGGTTGTACGTCAGCATCGTATACAGCGAAGTATCGCTCTATAGGGTGCGCCCGTATAGAGCGAAGTTCTTGTCGCGAGTAAAAAGAACTTGAAAACGGTGCGTAGACCGTGGAGGGAGGGTGCGATAAGAGTATACAGGACGATCTCGTACGAAAGCAAGCCATGAGCCGTCACACGAACCATTAGACGATAAGTTTGCTTCGTCAAAATCTCATGAGATGGACGGAAAGAAAAAGCGTCGTGCTCACGTACAGAATGACGCAGACATTCACCGGGATATTTTGCGTCATTTCTGAAGCGGATAGGCAAAGAAAACACGTCATTGTGCCCCCATTGCGAAGAGGAGGACGACAGCGGGTGCCACACGCTACAGCGCTGTCCAGCACGGGAGCTGCCACGACGCGCTCTGGTAAGCGAAGTAGGGCCAGATTTAACTCTGAGCAATATCTTTGATAAAATGATGCTAAAACAGAGTTCCTGGCAGGCAATGGCTTTGTTTTGTGATAAAGTCACGGCTTTGAAGGAAGTGGAAGGAAGGAGGAGGAAGGAGGAGGAAGGAGGAGGAAGGAGGAGGAAGAGCGCGAATTCCCTGCCCGGCGTGTCCTGCGTGGTCGGCGTCGTAGACGTCTGCCGCGTCCAACCGTGCGAGCGGGGGTTGTTGTTTCCTGAAACGGTACGACAGTTCAGCTTCAAAGATCCTTTCGGTAGGCTGGTCTTCTCCTGCATTGCTACCATGACGCTAGTGGCAAGCTCAATGGAGACGCGATCTTCGCGGATCATGCGAAGACGAAGAAGAAGCTTCGCTGAAGACAAAAACAATGATATATACACAGAAGAGTTGCATCGTTGGAAACCACAGACCGAAGAAAGAAGAAAAACTCCAAGAGGAAAGTGGTGAACAATGTGTATAGTGCGGGCGCGAACAATCTCGTGTGCGTGAGTGGGCGAGAATTTCGTGTGTGTGAATGCGCGAGGTTTTCGTGTATGGGAGTCATCATGACAAACATTTGCAAAATGACAACCGAAAGCGAGGCAAGGTACTGGCAATGGATAAATAAATGAAGAAAGAAGACATTGCGTGGCAGACAGTTGTTGATTACATAATGGTCGGTAACTGGTCGACGACAAATGAAGAAGAGGATAAATAAACGTAGACGGAGAGTTACCGACACCTGAATGTTTAATAACCAAGGTCGGTAACTCAAGAAGGTCCATGTAACCAAACGACAGAGGAAAAACAGAAGTTACCGACGACGGAAGACACTGTAACCACGGTGGGTAACTCAAAGAAAAAAAAAAAGAAATGGACTTAGATTATCATGCTCGTACAAAACACATAGACTCAAAAGATTCGGGATCAACTTTTGAGTCATTGCACGCGTATTGCGAGATGCGGAGATAAACGGGTGATCACGTCTATCTCCCACATGCCTTGGCACATCAAGAGCACAATGCAGTGCGTACACTGCCCAGAAGAGAGTCTCCTGAAAACATTCAGAGACTCTCAGCGCGGGGGGGGGGGGGGGGCTGATGTAAACGATGTTAAGTGCCGGGCCTCCTCCATATATTTGTGCGCTATGATAAGCACTGTTAGGTTTTAGTCAGTAAGAGTCTGGCATAACCACCTAGCAAATTAATCCAAGTCGAGTGGAATCTATAAACATTTCCCAACGAAAAAAAAGGTGTCCAATTTGGAGGCTGGAGAACTCCTGCAGCGGTTACTAATGCCCCAGAGCCAATATGCAGTTATATGAACACAATTCTGAAGGGCCTAGGTATGGCATCTCCGGCCATCTGATTCGAAATAGGAGCCCGGATAACAGTTGGAACAGTTAATAATAACACAGCGTCAACAGGTGATTAAATGATACCAACTCTTATGGCCCCCGTTACGGTATGTCTACTCCTATGTGTCGAAGTAGGGGGCTCTGGAACTCCTGGAGCGATTACTAATGCCGCAGAGCCAATAATAAGTTATATAAACCCGACTCTGCAGATAGTAGGTACGGCATCTCCGGCCATGGAATTCGAATTACGCGCGCGGAAAACTGTTGGAGCCGTTAATGACAACACGGAGTCAATAGGTGATTAAATGAAACCAATTCTTGAGGACACAGTTAGGGCATGTCCGCTAATATGAGCCGAATTAGGCGGCTGTAGAAATCCTGGAGCGATTACTGATTCCCCAGAGCCAATAAGAAGTTATTTGAACCCAACTCTGCACGGAATAGGTATCGCATCTCATGACATGGGATTATGTTCCCACCGATATGAAGGAACCGACACGCCTGGAATCCTGTAAAACACTACCACCGAGAGGCTACATGGGTTAGGTTAGGTTAAATTACGTTATAGACGTATATAATGATCCCTCCGAGACGTAGGGGCCGACCCGCCGGGAATGTAGTGAAATACTACATTCGAGATGTTAGGTTGCCTTAGGGTAGGATATATATCGTTATAGTCGTATATGATATCCCCACCGAGACGTATGGGCCGACACGACCGGGATACTGTAAAACATTCTCACCGAGGGGCAAGATAGGTTAGGTTAGGTTATAGTACGATATAGACGTATATAATGTCCCCACCGAGATGTAGGAGCCGACCGGCCTGGAATTTTGTAAAATATAACATTCGAGATGTTGGATTGCCCCTGGTTAGGATATATAAGTTATAGACGTATATAATGTACGCTCCGAGACGTACGGGACGACACGAACGGGATTCTGTAGAACATTACCAGCGAGGGTCTAGATGGGTTAGGTTAGGTTATATTACGTTACAGACGTATATAATGTTCCCACTGAGAAGTAGGGGCCGATCCGCCAGGAATGCTGTAAGCTATTACAACTGAGATGTCAGGTTGCCTTATGTTAGGATATATAACGTTATAAACGTATATACTGGTCCCACCGTGAAGTATGGGCCGACACGAACGGGATTCTGTAAAACATTACCAGCGAGGGTATAGATGGGTTAGGTTAGGATCTATTACGTTATAGACGTATATAATGTTCCCATCGAGAAGTAGCGGCCGACCCGCCAGAAATTTTGGAAAATATTACATTCGAGATGTTAGGTTGCCTTAAGATAGGAAATATAACGTTATGGACGTATATAATGTCAGCACCGTGACGTACGGGACGACACGAACGAGATTGTGTAAAACATTACCAGCGAGGGTCTAGATGGGTCAGGTTAGGTTATATTACGTTATAGACGTATAAAATATGCCTACCGAGAAGTAGGGGTCGACTGCCAGGAATGTTGGAAAATAATACATCCGAGATGTTAGGATGCCTTAGGTTAGGATATATAACGTCATAGACGTGTATAATGACAGAGCCGAGATGTACGGGACGACACGTACGGGACTCTGTGAAACATTACCAGCGAGGGTCTAGCTGGGTTAGGTTAGGTTATATTACGTTATAGATGTTTATAATGTTCCCACCGAGAAGTAGGGGCCGACCGGCCAGAAATGTTGGAAAATACTACATTCGAGATGTTAGGTTGCCTTAGGATAGAAAATATAACGTTATAGATGTATATAATGTCCGCACCGAGACGTACGGGTAGACACGAACAGGATTGTGTAAAACATTACCAGCGAGGGTCTAGATGGGTCAGGTTAGGTTATATTAAGTTATAGACGTATAAAATGTGCCAACCGAGAAGTAGGGGCCGACCCGCCAGGAATGTTGAAAAATAATACATCCGAGATGTTAGGTTGCCTTAGAATAGGACATATAACGTAATAGAAGTATATAATGTCCGCGCCGTGATGCACGGGACGACACGAACAGGATTCTGTGAAACATTACCAGCGAGGGTCTAGCTGGGTTAGGTTAGATTATATTACGTTATAGACGTATATAATGTTCCCACCGAGAAGTAGGGGCCGATCCGCCAGAAATGTTGGAAAATACTACATTCGAGATGTTAAGTTGCCTTAGGATAGGAAATATAACGTTATAGACGTATATAATGTCCGCATCGAAACGTTCGGGTAGACACGAACGGGATTCTGTAAAACACTACCAGCGAGGGTCTGCATGGGTCAGGTTAGGTTATATTACGTTATGGTCGTATATAATGTGCCCACCGAGAAGTAGTGGCCGGCCCGCCTGGAATGTTGTAAAACACAACATTCGATATGTTATTTTGCCTTAGGTTAGGATATATAACGTTATAGACGTATATAATGTCCGCGCCGAGATGTACGGGACGACACGAACGGGACTCTGTGAAACATTACAAGCGAGGGTCTAGCTGGGTTAGGTTATGTTATATTACGATATAGACGTAAATAATGTTCGCACCGAGAAGTAGGGGCCGTCCCACCTGGAACATTGTAAAATACTACATTCGAGATGTTAGGTTGCCTTAGGTTAGCATATATACCGTTATAGACGTGTATAATGTCCGACCGAGACATACGGAAAGATACGAACGGGATTCTGTAAAACATTACCAGCGAGGCTCTAGATGGGTTAGGTTAGGATCTATTACGTTATAGACGTATATAATGTTCCCACCGAGAAGTAGGGGCCGCTCCGCCAGGAATGTAGGAAAATACCACATCCGAGATGTTAGGATGCCTTAGTTTAGGATATATAACGATATAGACGTATATAATGTCCGCGCCGACATGTACGGGACGACAGGAACGGGACTCTGTGAAACATTACCAGCGAGGGTCTAGCTGGGTTAGGTTAGATTATATTACGTTATAGACGTATATAATGTTCCCACCGAGAAGTAGGGGCCGACCCGCCAGAAATGTTGGAAAATACTACATTCGAGATGTTAAGTTGCCTTAGGATAGGAAATATAACGTTATAGAAGTATATAATGTCCGCGCCGTGATGCACGGGACGACACGAACGGGATTCTGTGAAACATTAGAAGCGAGGGTCTAGCTGGGTTAGGTTATGTTATATTACGATATAGACGTAAATAATGTTCCCACCGAGAAGTAGGGGCCGTCCCACCTGGAATATTGTAAAATACTACATTCGAGATGTTAGGTTGCCTTAGGTTAGCATATATACCGTTACAGACGTGTATAATGTCCGCACCGAGACGTACGGGACGACACGAACGGAATTGTGTAAAACATTACCAGCGAGGGTCTAGATGGGTCAGGTTAGGTGATATTACGTTATAGACGTATAAAATGTGCCTACCGAGAAGTAGGGGCCGACCCGCCAGGAATGTTGGAAAATACTACATTCGAGATGTTAGGTTGCCTTAGGATAGGAAATATAACGTTATAGATTTATATAATGTCCGCACCGAGACGTACTGGTAGACACGAAGGGGATTGTGTAAAACATTACCAGCCAGGGTCTAGATGGGTCAGGTTAGGTTATATTACGTTATAGACGTATAAAATGTGCCAACCGAGAAGTACGGGCCGACCCGCCAGGAATGTTGGAAAATAATACATCCGAGATGTTAGGTTGCCTTAGAATAGGACATATAACGTTATAGAAGTATATAATGTCCGCGCCGTGATGCACGGGACGACACGAACGGGATTCTGTGAAACATTACCAGCGAGGGTCTAGCTGGGTTAGGTTAGATTATATTACGTTATAGACGTATATAATGTTCCCACCGAGAAGTAGGGGCCGACCCGCCAGAAATGTTGGAAAATACTACATTCGAGATGTTAAGTTGCCTTAGGATAGGAAATATAACGTTATAGACGTATATAATGTCCGCATCGAAACGTACGGGTAGACACGAACGGGATTCTGTAAAACACTACCAGCGAGGGTCTGCATGGGTCAGGTTAGGTTATATTACGTTATGGTCGTATATAATGTGCCCACCGAGAAGTAGTGGCCGGCCCGCCTGGAATGTTGTAAAACACAACATTCGATATGTTATTTTGCCTTAGGTTAGGATATATAACGTTATAGACGTATATAATGTCCGCGCCGAGATGTGCGGGACGACACGAACGGGACTCTGTGAAACATTACAAGCGAGGGTCTAGCTGGGTTAGGTTATGTTATATTACGATATAGACGTAAATAATGTTCGCACCGAGAAGTAGGGGCCGTCCCACCTGGAACATTGTAAAATACTACATTCGAGATGTTAGGTTGCCTTAGGTTAGCATATATACCGTTATAGACGTGTATAATGTCCGGACCGAGACATACGGAAAGATACGAACGGGATTCTGTAAAACATAACCAGCGAGGCTCTAGATGGGTTAGGTTAGGATCTATTACGTTATAGACGTATATAATGTTCCCACCGAGAAGTAGGGGCCGACCCGCCAGGAATGTTGGAAAATACTACATCCGAGATTTTAGGATGCCTTAGGTTAGGATATATAACGTTATAGACGTATATAATGTCCGCGCCGAGATGTACGGGACGACACGAACGGGACTCTGTGAAGCATTACCAGCGAAAGTCTAGCTGGGTTAGGTTAGGTTATATTACGTTATAGACGTATATAATGTTCCCACGGAGAAGTGGGGGCCGACCCGTCAGAAATGTTGGAAAATACTACATTCGAGATGTTAGGTTGCCTTATGGTAAAGTATACAACGTTATAGACGTATAGAATGTACCCATCCAGAAGTACGTGCCGACACGACAGGGATTCTGTATAACATTATCACCGAGGGGAAAGATGAGTTAGGTTATGTCATATTACGATATAGACGTAAATAATGTTCCCACGGAGAAGTAGGGGCCGTCCCACCTGGAATATTGTAAAATACTATATTCGAGATGTTAGGTTGCCTTAGGTTAGCATATATACCGTTATAGACGTGTGTAATGTCCGCACCGAGAAGTACGGGTCGACACGAACGGGATTGTGTAAAACATAACCAGCGAGGGTCTAGATGGGTCAGGTTAGGTTATATTACGTTAGAGACGTATAAATTGTGCCTACCGAGAAGTAGGGGCCGACCCGCCAGAAATGTTGGAAAATACTACATTCGAGATGTTAGGTTGCCTTAGGATAGGAAATATAACGTTATAGACGTATATAATGTCCGCACCGAGACATACGGGACGACACGAACGGGATTATGTAAAACATTACCGGCGAGGGTATAGATGGGTTAGGTTAGGATCTATTACGTTATAGGCGTATATAATGTTCCCACCGAGAAGTAGAGGCCGACCCGCCATGAATTTTGGAAAATAATACATCCGAGATGTTAGGTTGCCTTAGAATAGGACATATAACGTAATAGAAGTATATAATGTCCGCGCCGTGATGCACGGGACGACACGAACGGGATTCTGTGAAACATTAGAAGCGAGGGTCTAGCTGGGTTAGGTTATGTTATATTACGATATAGACGTAAATAATGTTCCCACCGAGAAGTAGGGGCCGTCCCACCTGGAATATTGTAAAATACTACATTCGAGATGTTAGGTTGCCTTAGGTTAGCATATATACCGTTATAGACGTGTATAATGTCCGCACCGAGACGTACGGGACGACACGAACGGGATTGTGTAAAACATTACCAGGGAGGGTCTAGATGGGTCAGGTTAGGTTATATTACATTATAGACGTATATAATGTTCCCACCGAGAAGTGAAACATTACAAGCGAGGGTCTAGCTGGGTTAGGTTAGGTTATATTACGTTATAGACGTATATAATGTTCCCACGGAGAAGTGGGGGCCGACCCGTCAGAAATGTTGGAAAATACTACATTCGAGATGTTAGGTTGCCTTATGGTAAAGTATACAACGTTATAGACGTATAGAATGTACCCATCCAGAAGTACGTG
Source organism: Xylocopa violacea (assembly GCA_963969225.1). NCBI lineage: Eukaryota > Metazoa > Arthropoda > Insecta > Hymenoptera > Apidae > Xylocopa > Xylocopa violacea. The sequence continues at coordinate 99,857 of CAXAJV010001172.1, forward strand.
CCGACACGACATGGATTCTGTATAACATTATCACCGAGGGGAAAGATGAGTTAGGTTATGTTATATTACGATATAGACGTAAATAATGTTCCCACCGAGAAGTAGGGGCCGTCCCACCTGGAATATTGTAAAATACTATATTCGAGATGTTAGGTTGCCTTAGGTTAGCATATATACCGTTATAGACGTGTATAATGTCCGCACCGAGAAGTACGGGTCGACACGAACGGGATTGTGTAAAACATTATCAGCGAGGGTCTAGATGGGTCAGGTTAAGTTATATTACGATATAGACGTAAATAATGTTCCCACCGAGGAGTAGGGGCCAACCCGCCAGGAATGTTGGAAAATACTACATCCGAAATGTTAAGTTGCCTTAGGTTAGGATATATAACGTAGTAGACGTACATAATGACCCCACCGAGAAGTACGGGCCGACACGCCCGGGATTCTGTAAAACATTACCAGCGAGGGTCTAGATGGGTTAGGATAGGTTCTATTACGTTATAGACGTATATAATGTGCCCACCGAGAAGTAGGGGCCAACCCGCCAGAAATGTTGGGAAATACTACATCCGAGATGTTAAGTTGCCTTAGGTTAGGATATATAACGTAGTAGACGTACATAATGTCCCCACCGAGAAGTACGGCCCGACACGCCCGGGATTCTGTAAAACATTACCAGCGAGGGTCTAGATGGTTTAGGTTAGGTTCTATTGCGTTATAGACGTATATAATGTTCCCACCGAGAAGTAGGGGTCGACCCGCCAGGAATGTTGGAAAATAATACATCCGAGATGTTAGGATGCCTTAGGTTAGGATATATAACGTCATAGACGTGTATAATGTCAGAGCCGAGATGTACGGGACGACACGTACGGGACTCTGTGAAACATTACCAGCGAGGGTCTAGCTGGGTTAGGTTAGGTTATATTACGTTATAGATGTTTATAATGTTCCCACCGAGAAGTAGGGGCCGACCGGCCAGAAATGTTGTAAAATACTACATTCGAGATGTTAGGTTGCCTTAGGATAGGAAATATAACGTTATAGATGTATATAATGTCCGCACCGAGACGTACGGGTAGACACGAACGGGATTGTGTAAAACATTACCAGCGAGGGTCTAGATGGGTTAGGTTAGGATCTATTACGTTATAGACGTATATAATGTTCCCACCGAGAAGTAGGGGCCGACCCGCCAGGAATGTTGGAAAATACTACATCCGAGATGTTAGGGTGCCTTAGGTCAGGATATATAACGTTACAGACGTATATTATGTCCGCACCGAGACAATCGGAAAGATACGAACGGGATTCTGCAAAACATTACCAGCGAGGCTCTAGATGGGTTAGGTTAGGATCTATTACGTTATAGACGTATATAATGTTCCCACCGAGAAGTAGGGGCCGACCCGCCAGGAATGTTGGAAAATACTACATCCGAGATCTTAGGATGCCTTAGGTTAGGATATGTAACGTTATAAACGTATATATTGTCCGCGCCGAGATGTACGGGACGACACGAACGGGACTCTGTGAAGCATTACCAGCGAAAGTCTAGCTGGGTTAGGTTAGGTTATATTACGTTATAGACGTATATAATGTCCGCGCCGAGATCTACGGGACGACACGTACGGGACTCTGTGAAACATTACCAGCGAGGGTCTAGCTGGGTTAGGTTAGGTTATATTACGTTATAGACGTATAAAATGTGCCAACCGAGAAGTAGGGACCGACCCGCCAGGAATGTTGGAAAATAATACATCCGAGATGTTAGGTTGCCCTAGAAGAGGATATATAACGTTATAGACGTATATAATGTCCGCGCCGAGATGTGCGGGACGACACGAACGGGACTCTGTGAAACATTACAAGCGAGGGTCTAGCTGGGTTAGGTTATGTTATATTACGATATAGACGTAAATAATGTTCGCACCGAGAAGTAGGGGCCGTCCCACCTGGAACATTGTAAAATACTACATTCGAGATGTTAGGTTGCCTTAGGTTAGCATATATACCGTTATAGACGTGTATAATGTCCGGACCGAGACATACGGAAAGATACGAACGGGATTCTGTAAAACATAACCAGCGAGGCTCTAGATGGGTTAGGTTAGGATCTATTACGTTATAGACGTATATAATGTTCCCACCGAGAAGTAGGGGCCGACCCGCCAGGAATGTTGGAAAATACTACATCCGAGATTTTAGGATGCCTTAGGTTAGGATATATAACGTTATAGACGTATATAATGTCCGCGCCGAGATGTACGGGACGACACGAACGGGACTCTGTGAAGCATTACCAGCGAAAGTCTAGCTGGGTTAGGTTAGGTTATATTACGTTATAGACGTATATAATGTTCCCACGGAGAAGTGGGGGCCGACCCGTCAGAAATGTTGGAAAATACTACATTCGAGATGTTAGGTTGCCTTATGGTAAAGTATACAACGTTATAGACGTATAGAATGTACCCATCCAGAAGTACGTGCCGACACGACAGGGATTCTGTATAACATTATCACCGAGGGGAAAGATGAGTTAGGTTATGTCATATTACGATATAGACGTAAATAATGTTCCCACGGAGAAGTAGGGGCCGTCCCACCTGGAATATTGTAAAATACTATATTCGAGATGTTAGGTTGCCTTAGGTTAGCATATATACCGTTATAGACGTGTGTAATGTCCGCACCGAGAAGTACGGGTCGACACGAACGGGATTGTGTAAAACATAACCAGCGAGGGTCTAGATGGGTCAGGTTAGGTTATATTACGTTAGAGACGTATAAATTGTGCCTACCGAGAAGTAGGGGCCGACCCGCCAGAAATGTTGGAAAATACTACATTCGAGATGTTAGGTTGCCTTAGGATAGGAAATATAACGTTATAGACGTATATAATGTCCGCACCGAGACATACGGGACGACACGAACGGGATTATGTAAAACATTACCGGCGAGGGTATAGATGGGTTAGGTTAGGATCTATTACGTTATAGGCGTATATAATGTTCCCACCGAGAAGTAGAGGCCGACCCGCCATGAATTTTGGAAAATAATACATCCGAGATGTTAGGTTGCCTTAGAATAGGACATATAACGTAATAGAAGTATATAATGTCCGCGCCGTGATGCACGGGACGACACGAACGGGATTCTGTGAAACATTAGAAGCGAGGGTCTAGCTGGGTTAGGTTATGTTATATTACGATATAGACGTAAATAATGTTCCCACCGAGAAGTAGGGGCCGTCCCACCTGGAATATTGTAAAATACTACATTCGAGATGTTAGGTTGCCTTAGGTTAGCATATATACCGTTATAGACGTGTATAATGTCCGCACCGAGACGTACGGGACGACACGAACGGGATTGTGTAAAACATTACCAGGGAGGGTCTAGATGGGTCAGGTTAGGTTATATTACATTATAGACGTATATAATGTTCCCACCGAGAAGTGAAACATTACAAGCGAGGGTCTAGCTGGGTTAGGTTAGGTTATATTACGTTATAGACGTATATAATGTTCCCACGGAGAAGTGGGGGCCGACCCGTCAGAAATGTTGGAAAATACTACATTCGAGATGTTAGGTTGCCTTATGGTAAAGTATACAACGTTATAGACGTATAGAATGTACCCATCCAGAAGTACGTGCCGACACGACATGGATTCTGTATAACATTATCACCGAGGGGAAAGATGAGTTAGGTTATGTTATATTACGATATAGACGTAAATAATGTTCCCACCGAGAAGTAGGGGCCGTCCCACCTGGAATATTGTAAAATACTATATTCGAGATGTTAGGTTGCCTTAGGTTAGCATATATACCGTTATAGACGTGTATAATGTCCGCACCGAGAAGTACGGGTCGACACGAACGGGATTGTGTAAAACATTATCAGCGAGGGTCTAGATGGGTCAGGTTAAGTTATATTACGATATAGACGTAAATAATGTTCCCACCGAGGAGTAGGGGCCAACCCGCCAGGAATGTTGGAAAATACTACATCCGAAATGTTAAGTTGCCTTAGGTTAGGATATATAACGTAGTAGACGTACATAATGACCCCACCGAGAAGTACGGGCCGACACGCCCGGGATTCTGTAAAACATTACCAGCGAGGGTCTAGATGGGTTAGGATAGGTTCTATTACGTTATAGACGTATATAATGTGCCCACCGAGAAGTAGGGGCCAACCCGCCAGAAATGTTGGGAAATACTACATCCGAGATGTTAAGTTGCCTTAGGTTAGGATATATAACGTAGTAGACGTACATAATGTCCCCACCGAGAAGTACGGCCCGACACGCCCGGGATTCTGTAAAACATTACCAGCGAGGGTCTAGATGGTTTAGGTTAGGTTCTATTGCGTTATAGACGTATATAATGTTCCCACCGAGAAGTAGGGGTCGACCCGCCAGGAATGTTGGAAAATAATACATCCGAGATGTTAGGATGCCTTAGGTTAGGATATATAACGTCATAGACGTGTATAATGTCAGAGCCGAGATGTACGGGACGACACGTACGGGACTCTGTGAAACATTACCAGCGAGGGTCTAGCTGGGTTAGGTTAGGTTATATTACGTTATAGATGTTTATAATGTTCCCACCGAGAAGTAGGGGCCGACCGGCCAGAAATGTTGTAAAATACTACATTCGAGATGTTAGGTTGCCTTAGGATAGGAAATATAACGTTATAGATGTATATAATGTCCGCACCGAGACGTACGGGTAGACACGAACGGGATTGTGTAAAACATTACCAGCGAGGGTCTAGATGGGTTAGGTTAGGATCTATTACGTTATAGACGTATATAATGTTCCCACCGAGAAGTAGGGGCCGACCCGCCAGGAATGTTGGAAAATACTACATCCGAGATGTTAGGGTGCCTTAGGTCAGGATATATAACGTTACAGACGTATATTATGTCCGCACCGAGACAATCGGAAAGATACGAACGGGATTCTGCAAAACATTACCAGCGAGGCTCTAGATGGGTTAGGTTAGGATCTATTACGTTATAGACGTATATAATGTTCCCACCGAGAAGTAGGGGCCGACCCGCCAGGAATGTTGGAAAATACTACATCCGAGATCTTAGGATGCCTTAGGTTAGGATATGTAACGTTATAAACGTATATATTGTCCGCGCCGAGATGTACGGGACGACACGAACGGGACTCTGTGAAGCATTACCAGCGAAAGTCTAGCTGGGTTAGGTTAGGTTATATTACGTTATAGACGTATATAATGTCCGCGCCGAGATCTACGGGACGACACGTACGGGACTCTGTGAAACATTACCAGCGAGGGTCTAGCTGGGTTAGGTTAGGTTATATTACGTTATAGACGTATAAAATGTGCCAACCGAGAAGTAGGGACCGACCCGCCAGGAATGTTGGAAAATAATACATCCGAGATGTTAGGTTGCCCTAGAAGAGGACATATAACGTTATAGAAGTATATAATGTCCGCGCCGTGATGCACGGGACGACACGAACGGGATTCTGTGAAACATTACCACCGAGGGTCTAGCTGGGTTAGGTTAGATTATATTACGTTATAGACGTATATAGTGTTCCCACCGAGAAGTAGGGGCCGACCCGCCAGAAATGTTGGAAAATACTACATCCGAGATGGTAGGGTGCCTTAGGTCAGGATATATAACGTTATAGACGTATATAATTTCCGCACCGAGACATACGGAAAGATACGAACGGGATTCTGTAAAACATTACAAGCGAGGCTCTAGATGGGTTAGGTTAGGATCTATTACGTTATAGACGTATATAATGTTCCCACCGAGAAGTAGAGGCCGACCCGCCAGAAATGTTGGAAAATACTACATTCGAGATGTTGGGTTGCCTTAGGATAGGAAATATAACGTTATAGACGTATATAATGTCCGCGCCGAGATGTACGGGACGACACGAACGGGACTCTGTGAAGCATTACCAGCGAAAGTCTAGCTGGGTTAGGTTAGGTTATATTACGTTATAGACGTATATAATGTTCCCACGGAGAAGTGGGGGCCGACCCGTTAGAAATGTTGGAAAATACTACATTCGAGATGTTAGGTTGCCTTATGGTAAAGTATACAACGTTATAGACGTATAGAATGTACCCATCCAGTAGTACGTGCCGACACGACAGGGATTCTGTATAACATTATCACCGAGTGGAAAGATGAGTTAGGTTATGTTATATTACGATATAGACGTAAATAATGTTCCCACCGAGAAGTAGGGGCCGTCCCACCTGGAATATTGTAAAATACTATATCCGAGATGTTAGGTTGCTTTATTTTAGCATATATACCGTTATAGACGTGTATAATGTCCGCACCGAGACGTACGGGTCGACACGAACGGGATTGTGTAAGACATTACCAGCGAGGGTCTAGATGGGTCAGGTTAGGTTATATTAGGATATAGACGTAAATAATGTTCCCACCGAGAAGTAGGGGCCGACCCGCCAGGAATGTTGGAAAATACTACATTCGAGATGTTAGGTTGCCTTAGGATAGAAAATATAACGTTATAGATGTATATAATGTCCGCACCGAGACGTACGGGTAGACAGGAACGGGATTGTGTAAAACATTACCAGCGAGGGTCTAGATGGGTCAGGTTAGGTTATATTACGTTATAGACGTATAACATGTGCCAACCGAGAAGTAGGGGCCGACCCGCCAGGAATGTTGGAAAATAATACATCCAAGATGTTAGGTTGCCTTAGAATAGGACATATAACGTAATAGAAGTATATAATGTCCGCGCCGTGATGCACGGGACGACACGAACTGGATTCTGTGAAACATTAGAAGCGAGGGACTAGCTGGGTTAGGTTATGTTATATTACGATATAGACGTAAATAATGTTCCCACCGAGAAGTAGGGGCCGTCCCACCTGGAATATTGTAAAATACTACATTCGAGATGTTAGGTTGCCTTAGGTTAGCATATATACCGTTATAGACGTGTATAATGTCCGCACCGAGACGTACGGGACGACACGAACGGGATTGTGTAAAACATTACCAGCGAGGGTCTAGATGGGTCAGGTTAGGTTATATTACGTCATAGACGTATAAAATGTGCCTACCGAGAAGTAGGGGCCGACCCGCCAGGAATTTTGGAAAATAGTACATCCGAGATCTTAGGATGCCTTAGGTTAGGATATATAACGTTATAGACGTATATAATGTCCGCGCCGAGATCTACGGGACGACACGTACGGGACTCTGTGAAACATTACCAGCGAGGGTCTAGCTGGGTTAGGTTAGGTTATATTACGTTATAGACGTATAAAATGTGCCAACCGAGAAGTAGGGACCGACCCGCCAGGAATGTTGGAAAATAATACATCCGAGATGTTAGGTTGCCCTAGAATAGGACATATAACGTTATAGAAGTATATAATGTCCGCGCCGTGATGCACGGGACGACACGAACGGGATTCTGTGAAACATTACCACCGAGGGTCTAGCTGGGTTAGGTTAGATTATATTACGTTATAGACGTATATAGTGTTCCCACCGAGAAGTAGGGGCCGACCCGCCAGAAATGTTGGAAAATACTACATCTCGAGATGGTAGGGTGCCTTAGGTCAGGATATATAACGTTATAGACGTATATAATTTCCGCACCGAGACATACGGAAAGATACGAACGGGATTCTGTAAAACATTACAAGCGAGGCTCTAGATGGGTTAGGTTAGGATCTATTACGTTATAGACGTATATAATGTTCCCACCGAGAAGTAGAGGCCGACCCGCCAGAAATGTTGGAAAATACTACATTCGAGATGTTGGGTTGCCTTAGGATAGGAAATATAACGTTATAGACGTATATAATGTCCGCGCCGAGATGTACGGGACGACACGAACGGGACTCTGTGAAGCATTACCAGCGAAAGTCTAGCTGGGTTAGGTTAGGTTATATTACGTTATAGACGTATATAATGTTCCCACGGAGAAGTGGGGGCCGACCCGTTAGAAATGTTGGAAAATACTACATTCGAGATGTTAGGTTGCCTTATGGTAAAGTATACAACGTTATAGACGTATAGAATGTACCCATCCAGTAGTACGTGCCGACACGACAGGGATTCTGTATAACATTATCACCGAGTGGAAAGATGAGTTAGGTTATGTTATATTACGATATAGACGTAAATAATGTTCCCACCGAGAAGTAGGGGCCGTCCCACCTGGAATATTGCAAAATACTATATCCGAGATGTTAGGTTGCTTTATTTTAGCATATATACCGTTATAGACGTGTATAATGTCCGCACCGAGACGTACGGGTCGACACGAACGGGATTGTGTAAGACATTACCAGCGAGGGTCTAGATGGGTCAGGTTAGGTTATATTAGGATATAGACGTAAATAATGTTCCCACCGAGAAGTAGGGGCCGACCCGCCAGGAATGTTGGAAAATACTACATTCGAGATGTTAGGTTGCCTTAGGATAGAAAATATAACGTTATAGATGTATATAATGTCCGCACCGAGACGTACGGGTAGACACGAACGGGAATGTGTAAAACATTACCAGCGAGGGTCTAGATGGGTCAGGTTAGGTTATATTACGTTATAGACGTATAAAATGTGCCAACCGAGAAGTAGGGGCCGACCCGCCAGGAATGTTGGAAAATAATACATCCGAGATGTTAGGTTGCCTTAGAATAGGACATATAACGTAATAGAAGTATATAATGTCCGCGCCGTGATGCACGGGACGACACGAACTGGATTCTGTGAAACATTAGAAGCGAGGGACTAGCTGGGTTAGGTTATGTTATATTACGATATAGACGTAAATAATGTTCCCACCGAGAAGTAGGGGCCGTCCCACCTGGAATATTGTAAAATACTACATTCGAGATGTTAGGTTGCCTTAGGTTAGCATATATACCGTTATAGACGTGTATAATGTCCGCACCGAGACGTACGGGACTACACGAACGGGATTGTGTAAAACATAACCGGCGAGGGTCTAGATGGGTCAGGTTAGGTTATATTACGTTATGGACGTATAAAATGTGCCTACCGAGAAGTAGGGGCCGACCCGCCAGGAATGTTGGAAAATAATACATCCGAGATGTTAGGTTGCCTTAGAATAGGACATATAACGTTATAGAAGTATATAATGTCCGCGCCGTGATGCACGGGACGACACGAACGGGATTCTGTGAAACATTACCAGCGAGGGTCTAGCTTGGTTAGGTTAGATTATATTATGTTATAGACGTATATAATGTTCCCACCGAGAAGTAGGGGCCGACCCGCCAGGAATGTTGGAAAATACTACATCCGAGATGGTAGGGTGCCTTAGGTCAGGATATATAACGTTATAGACGTATATAATTTCCGCACCGAGACATACGGAAAGATACGAACGGGATTCTGTAAAACATTACAAGCGAGGCTCTAGATGGGTTAGGTTAGGATCTATTACGTTATAGACGTATATAATGTTCCCACCGAGAAGTAGGGGCCGACCCGCCAGGAATGTTGGAAAATACTACATCCGAGATCTTAGGATGCCTTAGGTTAGGATATATAACGTTATAGACGTATATAATGTCCGCGCCGAGATGTACGGGACGACACGAACGGGACTCTGTGAAGCATTACCAGCGAAAGTCTAGCTGGGTTAGGTTAGGTTATATTACGTTATAGACGTATATAATGTTCCCACGGAGAAGTGGGGGCCGACCCGTCAGAAATGTTGGAAAATACTACATTCGAGATGTTAGGTTGCCTTATGGTAAAGTATACAACGTTATAGACGTATAGAATGTACCCATCCAGAAGTACGTGCCGACACGACAGGGATTCTGTACAACATTATCACCGAGGGGAAAGATGAGTTAGGTTATGTTATATTACGATATAGACGTAAATAATGTTCCCACCGAGAAGTAGGTGCCGTCCCACCTGGAATATTGTAAAATACTATATTCGAGATGTTAGGTTGAGTTAGGTTAGCATATATACCGTGATAAACGTATATAATGTCCACACCGGGACATACGGGACGACACAAACGGGATTATGTAAAACATTACCGGCGAGGGTCTAGATGGGTCAGGTTAGGTTATATTACGTCATAGACGTATAAAATGTGCCTACCGAGAAGTAGGGGCCGACCCGCCAGGAATGTTGGAAAATACTACATCCGAGATCTTAGGATGCCTTAGGTTAGGATATATAACGTTATAGACGTATATAATGTCCGCGCCGAGATCTACGGGACGACACGTACGGGACTCTGTGAAACATTACCAGCGAGGGTCTAGCTGGGTTAGGTTAGGTTATATTACGTTATAGACGTATAAAATGTGCCAACCGAGAAGTAGGGACCGACCCGCCAGGAATGTTGGAAAATAATACATCCGAGATGTTAGGTTGCCCTAGAATAGGACATATAACGTTATAGAAGTATATAATGTCCGCGCCGTGATGCACGGGACGACACGAACGGGATTCTGTGAAACATTACCACCGAGGGTCTAGCTGTGTTAGGTTAGATTATATTACGTTATAGACGTATATAATGTTCCCACCGAGAAGTAGGGGCCGACCCGCCAGAAATGTTGGAAAATACTACATTCGAGATGTTAAGGTGTCTTAGGATAGGAAATATAACGTTATAGGCGTATATAATGTCCGCATCGAAACGTACGGGTAGACACGAACGGGATTCTGTAAAACACTACCAGCGAGGGTCTGCATGGGTCAGGTTAGGTTATATTACGTTATGGTCGTATATAATGTGCCCACCGAGAAGTAGTGGCCGGCCCGCCTGGAATGTTGTAAAACACAACATTCGAGATGTTATTTTGCCTTAGGTTAGGATATATAACATTATAGACGTATATAATGTCCGCGCCGAGATGTACGGGACGACACGAACGGGACTCTGTGAAACATTACAAGCGAGGGTCTAGCTGTGTTAGGTTATGTTATATTACGATATAGACGTAAATAATGTTCCCACCGAGAAGTAGGGGCCGTCCCACCTGGAATATTGTAAAATTCTACATTCGAGATGTTAGGTTGCCTTAGGTTAGCATATATACAGTTATAGACGTGTATAATGTCCGCACCGAGACGTACGGGACTACACGAACGGGATTGTGTAAAACATAACCGGCGAGGGTCTAGATGGGTCAGGTTAGGTTATATTACGTTATGGACGTATAAAATGTGCCTACCGAGAAGTAGGGGCCGACCCGCCAGGAATGTTGGAAAATAATACATCCGAGATGTTAGGTTGCCTTAGAATAGGACATATAACGTTATAGAAGTATATAATGTCCGCGCCGTGATGCACGGGACGACACGAACGGGATTCTGTGAAACATTACCAGCGAGGGTCTAGCTGGGTTAGGTTAGATTATATTACGTTATAGACGTATATAATGTTCCCACCGAGAAGTAGGGGCCGACCCGCCAGGAATGTTGGAAAATACTACATCCGAGATGGTAGGGTGCCTTAGGTCAGAATATATAACGTTATAGACGTATATAATTTCCGCACCGAGACATACGGAAAGATACGAACGGGATTCTGTAAAACATTACAAGCGAGGCTCTAGATGGGTTAGGTTAGGATTTATTACGTTATAGACGTATATAATGTTCCCACCGAGAAGTAGGGGCCGATCCGCCAGGAATGTTGGAAAATACTACATCCGAGATCTTAGGATGCCTTAGGTTAGGATATATAACGTTATAGACGTATATAATGTCCGCGCCGAGATGTACGGGACGACACGAACGGGACTCTGTGAAGCATTACCAGCGAAAGTCTAGCTGGGTTAGGTTAGGTTATATTACGTTATAGACGTATATAATGTTCCCACGGAGAAGTGGGGGCCGACCCGTCAGAAATGTTGGAAAATACTACATTCGAGATGTTAGGTTGCCTTATGGTAAAGTATACAACGTTATAGACGTATAGAATGTACCCATCCAGAAGTACGTGCCGACACGACAGGGATTCTGTATAACATAATCACCGAGGGGAAAGATGAGTTAGGTTATGTTATATTACGATATAGACGTAAATAATGTTCCCACCGAGAAGTAGGTGCCGTCCCACCTGGAATATTGTAAAATACTATATTCGAGATGTTAGGTTGAGTTAGGTTAGCATATATACCGTTATAAACGTATATAATGTCCACACCGAGACGTACGGGACGGCACGACCGGGATTCTGTGAAACATTACAAGCGAGGGTCTAGCTGGGTTAGGTTAGGTTACATTACGTTATAGACGTATATAATGTTCCCACCGAGAAGTAGGGGCCGACCCGCCAGAAATGTTGGAAAATACTACATTCGAGATGTTAGGTTGCCTTAGGATAGGAAATATAACGTTATAGACGTATATAATGTCCGCACCGAGACATACGGGAGGACACGAACGGGATTATGTAAAACATTACCGGCGAGGGTATAGATGGGTTAGGTTAGGATCTATTACGTTATAGACGTATATAATGTTCCCACCGAGAAGTAGAGGCCGACCCGCCAGGAATGTTGGAAAATACTACATCCGAGATGGTAGGGTGCCTTAGGTCAGGATATATAACGTTATAGACGTATATAATGCCCGCACCGAGACATACGGAAAGATACGAACGGGATTCTGTAAAACAATACCAGCGAAGCTCTAGATGGGTTAGGTTAGGATCTATTACGTTATAGACGTATATAATGTTCCCACCGAGAAGTAGGGGCCGACCCGCCAGGAATGTTGGAAAATACTACATCCGAGATCTTAGGATGCCTTAGGTTAGGATATGTAACGTTATAGACGTATATAATGTCCGCGCCGAGATGTACGGTACGACACGAACGGGATTCTGTGAAACATTAACAGCGAGGGTCTAGCTGGGTTAGGTTATGTTATATTACGATATAGACGTAAATAATGTTCCCACCGAGAAGTAGGGGCCGTCCCACCTGGAATATTGTAAAATACTACATTCGAGATGTTAGGTTGCCTTAGGTTAGCATATATACCGTTATAGACGTGTATAATGTCCGCACCGAGACGTACGGGACGACACGAACGGGATTGTGTAAAACATTACCAGCGAGGGTCTAGATGGGTCAGGTTAGGTTATATTACGTCATAGACGTATAAAATGTGCCTACCGAGAAGTAGGGGCCGACCCGCCAGGAATTTTGGAAAATACTACATCCGAGATCTTAGGATGCCTTAGGTTAGGATATATAACGTTATAGACGTATATAATGTCCGCGCCGAGATCTACGGGACGACACGTACGGGACTCTGTGAAACATTACCAGCGAGGGTCTAGCTGGGTTAGGTTAGGTTATATTACGTTATAGACGTATAAAATGTGCCAACCGAGAAGTAGGGACCGACCCGCCAGGAATGTTGGAAAATAATACATCCGAGATGTTAGGTTGCCCTAGAAGAGGACATATAACGTTATAGAAGTATATAATGTCCGCGCCGTGATGCACGGGACGACACGAACGGGATTCTGTGAAACATTACCACCGAGGGTCTAGCTGGGTTAGGTTAGGTTACATTACGTTATAGAAGTATATAATGTTCCCACCGAGAAGTAGGGGCCGTCCGCCTGGAATGTTGTATAATACTACATTCGAAATGTTGGGTTGGCTTAGGAAAGGAAATATCACGTTATAGACGTATATAATGTCCGCACCGAGACGTACGGGACCACACGAACGGGATTCTGTAAAACATTACCAGCGAGGGTCTAGATGGGTTAGGTTAGGATCTATTACGTTATAGACGTATATAATGTTCCCACCGAGAAGTAGGGGCCGACCCGCCAGGAATGTTGGAAAATACTACATCCGAGATGTTAGGTTGCCTTAGGTCAGGATATATAACGTTATAGACGTATATAATGTCCGCACCGAGAAGTACGGGTCGACACGAACGGGATTGTGTAAAACATTACCAGCGAGGGTCTAGATGGGTCAGGTTAGGTTATATTACGATATAGACGTAAATAATGTTCCCACCGAGGAGTAGGGGCCAACCCGCCAGGAATGTTGGAAAATACTACATCCGAAATGTTAGGTTGCCTTAGGTTAGGATATATAACGTTATAAACGTATATAATGTCCACACCGAGACGTACGGGACGGCACGAACGGGATTCTGTGAAACATTACCAGCGAGGGTCTAGCTGGGTTAGGTTAGGTTACATTACGTTATAAAAGTATATAATGTTCCCACCGAGAAGTAGGGGCCGACCCGCCAGAAATGATGGAAAATACTACATTCGAGATGTTAAGTTGCCTTAGGATAGGAAATATATCGTTATAGACGTATATAATGTCCGCATCGAAACGTACGGGTAGACAGGAAGGGGATTCTGTAAAACACTACCAGCGAGGGTCTGCATGGGTCAGGTTAGGCTCTATAACGTTATAGACGTTTATAATGTTCCCACCGAGGAGTAGGGGCCAACCCGCCAGGAATGTTGGAAAATACTACATCCGAGATGTTAGGTTGCCTTAGGTTAGGATATATAACGTTATAAACGTATATAATGTCCACACCGAGACGTACGGGACGGCACGACCGGGATTCTGTGAAACATTACCAGCGAGGGTCTAGCTGGGTTAGGTTAGGTTACATTACGTTATAAAAGTATATAATGTTCCCACCGAGAAGTAGGGGCCGACCCGCCAGAAATGTTGGAAAATACTACATTCGAAATGTTAGGTTGCCTTAGGATAGGAAATATAACGTTATAGACGTATATAATGTCCGCACCGAGACATACGGGACTACACGAACGGGATTCTGTGAAACATTACCCGCGAGGGTCTAGCTGGGTTAGGTTAGGTTATATTAGGTTATAGACGTATATAATGTTCCCACCGAGAAGTAGGGGCCGACCCGCCAGAAATGTTGGAAAATACTACATCGGAGATGTTAAGTAGCCTTAGGTTAGGATATATAACGTAGTAGTCGTATATAATATCCGCGTCGAGATGTACGGGACGACACGAACGGTATTCTGTGAAACATAACCGGCGAGGGTCTAGCTGGGTTAGGCTAGGTTACATTACGTTATAGAAGTATATAATGTTCCCACCGAGAAATAGGGGCCGTCCCTCCTGGAATGTTGTAAAATACTACACTCGAAATGTTAGGTTGCCTTAGGTTAGCATATATACAGTTATAGACGTGTATAATGTCCGCACCGAGACGTACGGGACTACACGAACGGGATTGTGTAAAACATAACCGGCGAGGGTCTAGATGGGTCAGGTTAGGTTATATTACGTTATGGACGTATAAAATGTGCCTACCGAGAAGTAGGGGCCGACCCGCCAGGAATGTTGGAAAATAATACATCCGAGATGTTAGGTTGCCTTAGAATAGGACATATAACGTTATAGAAGTATATAATGTCCGCGCCGTGATGCACGGGACGACACGAACGGGATTCTGTGAAACATTACCCGCGAGGGTCTAGCTGGGTTAGGTTAGGTTATATTACGTTATAGACGTATATAATGTTCCCACCGAGAAGTAGGGGCCGACCCGCCAGAAATGTTGGAAAATACTACATCGGAGATGTTAAGTAGCCTTAGGTTAGGATATATAACGTAGTAGTCGTATATAATATCCGCGTCGAGATGTACGGGACGACACGAACGGTATTCTGTGAAACATAACCGGCGAGGGTCTAGCTGGGTTAGGCTAGGTTACATTACGTTATAGAAGTATATAATGTTCCCACCGAGAAATAGGGGCCGTCCCTCCTGGAATGTTGTAAAATACTACACTCGAAATGTTGGGTTGGCTTAGGAAAGGAAATATCACGTTATAGACGTATATAATGTCCGCACCGAGACGTACGGGACCACACGAACGGGATTCTGTAAAACATTACCAGCGAGGGTCTAGATGGGTTAGGTTAGGATCTATTACGTTATAGACGTATATAATGTTCCCACCGAGAAGTAGGGACCGACCCGCCAGGAATGTTGGAAAATAATACATCCGAGATGTTAGGTTGCCCTAGAATAGGACATATAACGTTATAGAAGTATATAATGTCCGCGCCGTGATGCACGGGACGACACGAACGGGATTCTGTGAAACATTACCACCGAGGGTCTAGCTGGGTTAGGTTAGATTATATTACGTTATAGACGTATATAATGTTCCCACCGAGAAGTAGGGGCCGACCCGCCAGGAATGTTGGAAAATACTACATCCGAGATGGTAGGGTGCCTTAGGTCAGGATATATAACGTTATAGACGTATATAATTTCCGCACCGAGACATACGGAAAGATACGAACGGGATTCTGTAAAACATTACAAGCGAGGCTCTAGATGGGTTAGGTTAGGATCTATTACGTTATAGACGTATATAATGTTCCCACCGAGAAGTAGGGGCCGACCCGCCAGGAATGTTGGAAAATACTACATCCGAGATCTTAGGATGCCTTAGGTTAGGATATATAACGTTATAGACGTATATAATGTCCGCGCCGAGATGTACGGGACGACACGAACGGGACTCTGTGAAGCATTACCAGCGAAAGTCTAGCTGGGTTAGGTTAGGTTATATTACGTTATAGACGTATATAATGTTCCCACGGAGAAGTGGGGGCCGACCCGTCAGAAATGTTGGAAAATACTACATTCGAGATGTTAGGTTGCCTTATGGTAAAGTATACAACGTTATAGACGTATAGAATGTACCCATCCAGAAGTACGTGCCGACACGACAGGGATTCTGTATAACATTATCACCGAGGGGAAAGATGAGTTAGGTTATGTTATATTACGATATAGACGTAAATAATGTTCCCACCGAGAAGTAGGTGCCGCCCCACCTGGAATATTGTAAAATACTATATTCGAGATGTTAGGTTGAGTTAGGTTAGCATATATACCGTTATAAACGTATATAATGTCCACACCGGGACATACGGGACG
This sequence comes from Xylocopa violacea, assembly GCA_963969225.1. Lineage (NCBI taxonomy): Eukaryota > Metazoa > Arthropoda > Insecta > Hymenoptera > Apidae > Xylocopa > Xylocopa violacea. The sequence goes on from CAXAJV010001172.1 coordinate 116,867, forward strand.
ACACAAACGGGATTATGTAAAACATTACCGGCGAGGGTATAGATGGGTTAGGTTAGGATCTATTACGTTATAGACGTATATAATGTTCCCACCGAGAAGTAGAGGCCGACCCGCCAGGAATGTTGGAAAATACTACATCCGAGATGGTAGGGTGCCTTAGGTCAGGATATATAACGTTATAGACGTATATAATGCCCGCACCGAGACATACGGAAAGATATGAACGGGATTCTGTAAAACAATACCAGCGAAGCTCTAGATGGGTTAGGTTAGGATCTATTACGTTATAGACGTATATAATGTTCCCACCGAGAAGTAGGGGCCGACCCGCCAGGAATGTTGGAAAATACTACATCCGAGATCTTAGGATGCCTTAGGTTAGGATATGTAACGTTATAGACGTATATAATGTCCGCGCCGAGATGTACGGGACGACACGAACGGGATTCTGTGAAACATTAACAGCGAGGGTCTAGCTGGGTTAAGTTAGGTTACATTACGTTATAGAAGTATATAATGTTCCCACCGAGAAGTAGGGGCCGTCCGCCTGGAATGTTGTATAATACTACATTCGAAATGTTGGGTTGGCTTAGGAAAGGAAATATCACGTTATAGACGTATATAATGTCCGCACCGAGACGTACGGGACCACACGAACGGGATTCTGTAAAACATTACCAGCGAGGGTCTAGATGGGTTAGGTTAGGATCTATTACGTTATAGACGTATATAATGTTCCCACCGAGAAGTAGGGGCCGACCCGCCAGGAATGTTGGAAAATACTACATCCGAGATGTTAGGGTGCCTTAGGTCAGGATATATAACGTTATAGACGTATATAATGTCCGCACCTAGAAGTACGGGTCGACACGAACGGGATTGTGTAAAACATTACCAGCGAGGGTCTAGATGGGTCAGGTTAGGTTATATTACGATATAGACGTAAATAATGTTCCCACCGAGGAGTAGGGGCCAACCCGCCAGGAATGTTGGAAAATACTACATCCGAAATGTTAGGTTGCCTTAGGTTAGGATATATAACGTTATAAACGTATATAATGTCCACACCGAGACGTACGGGACGGCACGAACGGGATTCTGTGAAACATTACCAGCGAGGGTCTAGCTGGGTTAGGTTAGGTTACATTACGTTATAAAAGTATATAATGTTCCCACCGAGAAGTAGGGGCCGACCCGCCAGAAATGATGGAAAATACTACATTCGAGATGTTAAGTTGCCTTAGGATAGGAAATATATCGTTATAGACGTATATAATGTCCGCATCGAAACGTACGGGTAGACAGGAAGGGGATTCTGTAAAACACTACCAGCGAGGGTCTGCATGGGTCAGGTTAGGCTCTATAACGTTATAGACGTTTATAATGTTCCCACCGAGGAGTAGGGGCCAACCCGCCAGGAATGTTGGAAAATACTACATCCGAGATGTTAGGTTGCCTTAGGTTAGGATATATAACGTTATAGACGTATATAATGTCCGCGCCGAGATGTACGGGACGACACGAACGGGACTCTGTGAAGCATTACCAGCGAAAGTCTAGCTGGGTTAGGTTAGGTTATATTACGTTATAGACGTATATAATGTTCCCACGGAGAAGTAGGGGCCGACCCGTCAGAAATGTTGGAAAATACTACATTCGAGATGTTAGGTTGCCTTATGGTAAAGTATACAACGTTATAGACGTATAGAATGTACCCATCCAGAAGTACGTGCCGACACGACAGGGATTCCGTATAACATTATCACCGAGGGGAAAGATGAGTTAGGTTATGTTATATTACGATATAGACGTAAATAATATTCCCGCCGAGAAGTAGGGGCCGTCCCACCTGGAATATTGTAAAATACTACATTCGAGATGTTAGGTTGCCTTAGGTAAGCATATATACCGTTATAGACGTGTATAATGTCCGCACCGAGACGTACGGGTCGACACGAACGGGATTGTGTAAAACATTACCAGCGAGGGTCTAGATGGGTCAGGTTAGGTTATATTACGTTATGGTCGTATATAATGTGCCCACCGAGAAGTAGTGGCCGGCCCGCCTGGAATGTTGTAAAATACAACATTCGAGATGTTATGTTGCCTTAGGTTAGGATATATAACGTTATAGACGTATATAATGTCCGCGCCGAGAAGTACAGGACGACACGAAAGGGACTCTGTGAAACATTACCAGCGACGGGCTAGATGGGTTAGGTTAGGTAATATTACGTTGTAGACGTATAAAATGTGCCCACCGAGAAGTAGGGGCCGACCCGCCAGAAATGTTGGGAAATACTACATCCGAGACGTTAGGTTGCCTTAGGATAGGATATACAACGTTATAGACGTATATAATGTCCGCGCCGAAATGTACGAGACGACATGAACGGGATTCTGTGAAACATTACAAGCGAGGGTCTAGCTGGGTTAGGTTAGGTTATATTGCGTTATAGACGTTTATAATGTTCCCACCGAGGAGTAGGGGCCGACCCGCCAGGAATGTTGGAAAATACTACATCCGAGATGTTAAGTTGCTTAGGTTAGGATATATAACGTAGTAGACGTATATAACATCCGCGTCGAGATGTACGGGCCGACACGACCGGGATTCTGTAAAACATTATCACCGAGGGGCAAAGTGGATTAGGTTAGATTATAGTACGATATAGAAGTATATAATGTTCCCACTCAGAAGTACGTGCCGACCCGCCTGGAATGTTGTATAATACTACATTCGAGATGTTAGGTTGCCTTAGGTTAGGATGTATAACGTTACAGACGTATATAGTGTCCCACGGAGAGGTACCGGCCGACACGACCGGGATTCTGTAAAACATTACCAGCGTTGGTCTAGATTGGTTAGGGTAGGCTATATTACGTTATAGACGTATACAATATTCCTACCTAGAAGTATGGGCCGACTCGCTAAGAATGTTTTAAAATACTACATCCGAGGTGTTAGGTTGCCTTAGGTTAGGATATATAACGTTATAGACCTATATAATTTCCCACGGAGAGGTACAGACCGACACGACCGGGATTCTGTAAAACATTACCAGCGAGCGGTTACATGGCTTAGGTTAGGTTATATTGCGTTATAGACGTACATAATGTTCCCACCGAGACCTACGGGACGAAACGAACGGGATTCTGTAAAACGTTACCAGCGAGGGGCCAGATGGGTTATGTTAGGTTATACTACGTTATAGACGTATATAATGTTCCCAACGAAAAGTAGGGGTCCACCGGCCAGGAATGTTTTAAAATACTATATTCGTGGTGTTAGGTTGCCTTAGGTTAGGATATATAACGTTATAGACGTATATAATGTCCGCACCGAGAAGTACGGGTCGACACGAACGGGATTGTGTAAAATATTACCAGCGAGGGTCTAGATGGGTCAGGTTAGGTTATATTACGATATAGACGTAAATAATATTCCCACCGAGAAGTAGGGGCCGACCCGCAAGCAATGTTGGAAGATACTACATCCGAGATGTTAGGTTGCCTCAGGTTATGATACATAACGTTATAGACGCATATAATGTCCCCACCGAGACGTAGGGGACGACACGAACGGGATTCTGTAAAACATTACCAGCGAGGGGCGAAATGGGCTGGGTTAGGTTATATTACGATATAGACGTATACAATGTTCCCACCGAGAAGTAGGGACCGTCCCGCCTTTAATGTTGTAAAATACTACATCAAAGGTGTTAGATTGCCTTAGGTTAGGAAATATAACGTTATAGACGTATATAATGTCCGCATCGAAACGTACGGGTAGACGCGAACGGGATTCTGTAGAACACTACCAGCGAGGGTCTAGATGGGTTAGATTAGGCTCTACAACGTTATAGACGTTTATAATGTTCCCACCGAGGAGTAGGGGCCAACCCGCCAGGAATGTTGGAAAATACTACATTCGAAATGTTAGGTTGCCTTAGGTTAGGATATATAACGTTATAAACGTATATAAAGTCCACACCGTGACGTACGGGACGGCACGACCGGGATTCTGTGAAACATTACCAGCGAGGTTCTAGCTGGGTTAGGTTAGGTTACATTACGATATAAAACTATATAATGTTCCCACCAATAAGTAGGGGCCGTCCCGCCTGGAATGTTGTAAAATACTACATTCCAGATGTTAGGTTGCCTTAGGTTAGTATATATAACGTAATAGACGTATATACTGTTCCCACCGAGAAGAAGTTGCCGACGTGCCAGGAATGTTGTAGAATATTACATTCGACATGTTAGGCTGCCTTAAGCTAGGATATACAGCGATATAGACGTATACAGTGTTCACACCGAGAAGTAGGTGCCGACGCGCCAGGAATGTTGTAAAATATTACACCCGAGATGTTAGGTTGCCTTAAGCTAGGATATATAGCGTTATAGACGTATATAATGTTCCCACCGAGAAGTAGGGGCCTGCGCGCCAGGAATGTATTAAAATATAACATCCGAGACGTTAGGTTACCTTAGGCTAGGATATATAGCGTTATGGACGTATATAATGTTCCCACCGGAAAGTAGGGGCCGACGAGTCAGGAATGTTGTAAAATATTACGCTCGACATGTTAGGTTGCCTTAGGCTAGGGTATATAGCGATGTAGACGTATATAATGTTCCCACCGAGAAGTGGGGGTCGGCGCGTCAGGAATGTAGTAAACTATTACATTCGACATGTTAGCTTGCCTTAGGCTAGGATATATAGCGTTATGGACGTATATAATGTTCCCACCGGAAAGTAGGGGCCGACGAGTCAGGAATGTTGTAAAATATTACGCTCGACATGTTAGGTTGCCTTAGGCTAGGGTATATAGCGATGTAGGCGTATATAATGTTCCCACCGAGAAGTAGGGGTCGGCGCGCCAGGATTGTAGTAAACTATTACATTCGACATGTTAGGTTGCCTTAGGCTAGGATATATAGCGATATAGACGTATATAATGATCCCACCGAGAAGTAGGGGCCGGCGCGCCACGAATGTAGTAAAATATTACATCCAAGATGTTAGGTTGCCTTAGGCTAGGATATATAACTTTATAGACTTATATACTGTTCCCTCCGAGAAGTAGGTGCCGACGCGCCAGGCATGTTGTAAAATATTACATCCGAG